>VZQC01004020.1:82229-216676 GCA_009823505.1 Rhizomys pruinosus
GGGGGGGGCTCCAAGTTTGGGTCTACTCTCAGAAATTAAAGAATCAGGCTTTTTATTCAGGTAATTGTAATGTTGATGTAGGACCAGGTCTTCGGTCAAGGGTCTGTGTGCTAGAACCCAAACAAGTTCTCAAAGTGACTTAAGGCACCCACGTGACTACCCAAATCCAAATCTTCTCGTGTACTAGGAAGAGACTGGCAGTACTAACAGCAACATTAGTGTGTCTGAACAGGAAGGTCCATTCTCTATGCAGTTTTACCTTCATGTCTCTTCACATTTTTATTTGAATGTTTGTTTTTCAAGGTAAATACTGAGTATCAGTCTCTTTCATGAATTAGTTTAACCTAAGATGTTATTGGAGTCCTATAGACTCAGTATTGAAATATTTTTCAGATGACAGATCATGTATACAGTGTGCTGGAGAGACAGCTCAGCGATTAAGAGTACTTACTGATCTTCCAGAGGCCCTAGGTTCAGTTCCCAGCACCCGCACTGCTGCTAACACCTAGCTTTATTCAGTCCTGGGGGATTCAAGGCCTACTTCTGGCCTTTGTGGGAAACAAGCACACATGATGCAGGCACAACACTCACATAAAGTAAATAAAACATTAAGATCATGTGTGCAAATATATTCAGATGGGTTCCTCTTTTGTCTTTTGAGACAGGGTCTTAAGTCTTGGCGATCCCCATCTCTACCCTCTTTACCATTAGCAGGAGCAACTATGCCTGGCTATCAACATCCAGGGTGGTCTCCAGCCCATGATGAGGCTGAAGCTGATCCACCTGCTTCTGCCTTGTGTGTGCTGGGATTACATGAAGATGTATGAGAAGCTGATTGGCCTAAAGAAGCAAATAGCCTGGGGTGGAGTTTGGAAGGATAGGCATAACCAACCATGTGCCCTTGTAATATTTAAAATTGCCCCTGTATTACTGATTCAGTTAACTTCCAGAAAGAAAAAAGTTTTATTTCAAACTTTTCCAGTTTTTAGAGCATCTGTCCTCCCCACAGGGCCGTCCTGGGAGAAGATGGGAAAGGGCTGCAAGGTCGTTGTTTGTGGTTTGTTGTCTGTGGGGAAGACTGCAATTTTGGAGCAACTCCTTTATGGGAATCACACTATTGGTAAGATGATTTTTCTGAGTTTCTGTATTCTGGGATCTGGTGGACTGTTTCATCATCTGAACTGAATGAAGATGGTTCACATAGAGTGAGGTAGGTAGGGAAAAAAAATCTTGGTTTTGTGTTTGTTTTCCTATCTTTTTGAGTCAGGGTCTCCCCACAGCCCCAGCTGTCCTGCAACTCACTATGTAGACCAGGCTAGCCTTGAACTCCCAGAGATCTGCCTGCTTCTGCCTCCCTAGGGCTGGGATTAAAGGCGTGCACCACAACACCCAGCACATCTTGGTTTTGTAGAAACAAGCCAGAAAACAGGTGGCAGACAGGAACAACAGATATATGTCATGTGCTGTGTGTCTCCTGATATATGGTCTAGAAGTCGGAACCACTGATGAGCGCTGTTCTTCAAGCACACATTCCAGCACTGCCGATGAGGTGAGAAGGAAGGAAACCACTGCTGCTTTTGTAAGGAGTTTGTCCTGCAGTATAACACAAGGTAGTAGTCACCTTTGATGACGTTTTGCAGACTTGCCAGAGTGAAGCAGACCGTGTTTCTGGCTTTAACAAGGTCAGGTTTTTTGGTAAAGAACACAGGTTACAATGAGCTGAGGTTTTTGTAACAGAGAAGTAAATGTGTATGTTTACTGCAAAGCATTTCTTTCTGGCAAGGATCTTAGAGCACATTTCTATCTTTTATGGATGATTCTTTTGACCTTTGCTTCTATAGTAGCTACCCTAAATAATATTTAACAGTTTTAGTTAAATCATGCTCACTGGTAAGAGGGACTAGCATGTGTGAGGCCCTGGGTTCTGTCCTTAGCACTGTCAAAAAATTTCGTCTAGACTTAGTGTTTACTATGAGGCCTATGCCGTCAGCTCTCAAGCTCTGTACTGTGAGGCCTATGCCATCGGCTCTCAAGCTCTGTACTGTGAGGCCTATGCCTTCAGCTCTCAAGCTCTGTACTGTGAGGCCTATGCCGTCGGCTCTCGAGCTCTGTACTGTGAGGCCTATGCCGTCGGCTCTCGAGCTCTGTACTGTGAGGCCTATGCCGTCGGCTCTCGAGCTCTGTACTGTGAGGCCTATGCCATCGGCTCTCAAACTCTGTACTGTGAGGCCTATGCTGTCAGTTCTCGAGCTCTTTGATTTCAGAATTCCTTTATCCTCTTCCCCATTACCCTTTTTAAGGTCAAAAGAAGACTTTTCTAGCCAGGTGTGGTGGCGCATGCCTTTAATCCTAGCACTAGGGAGGCAGAGGCAGGATTTCTGTGAGTTCAAGGCCAGCCTGGTCTACACAGTGACTTCCAGGCTAGCTAGGGCTACAGGGAGACCCTGTCTCAAAAAGACCAAAAACCGGGGCTTTTCTAAAGATTATATTCCTGAGCCAACTGGAGAGATGACTCAGCTCTTAGGAGCACTTGAAGCTGCAGCACCCACGTGGCAGGTCACAGTGGTCACTCCAGTTTCAGGGGATCTGATACCCTCTTTTGGTCTTGAGTACACTAATATATGCAGGTAAAATATCTCATACACATAAAATAAAAATCAAAAAAATTTTAAAGTATATTTAAAATTTTTTAATTTTGTATGTGAATGTTTTGCCTGCACTACTTTGGGCACCCACGTCATGTTATTCCTACAGGGGAGGGAGTCAGATCCTCTGGAACTGGAGTTATGGATCATTGTTAGCCATCACATGGGTCCTGGGAACAGAACAGCTAGTGCTCTTAACTATTGAGCCATCTTTCCAGCCCTTTATATACAAGAGTAGTTCCAAGCATGGTGACACATACCTGACTCTAGCTCGCTGGAGGTAGCGGTCAGGAGGATCACCAGAGGTAGCGGTCAGGAGGATCACCAGAGTTCAGGATCACCCATGTTCAAGGCCAGTCAGGTCTAAACAGGAGTGCCAGGTCTGTGAGATTCCGTCTCAGAAAAAATAATCCAGGTGTGGTACCCCACACCTTTAATCCAAGCATTCCTGAGACAGAGGTAGGTGGATCTCTGTGAGTTCAAGGCTAGCCTGGTCTACATAGTGAGTTCCAGGCCATTGGGGCTACAGGGAGACCCTTTGTCAAAAAGACAAATATAAAGTTCTCCATAAACAAAAGTTTAGTTCTGATTGGTGTGTCTTCATCGAGAGTTCTGAGAACTAGCCTGGTGCTTAGGCCTGAGCTGGACTTGCAGTTATGTCTCTTAAAAGAGACCCAGGCATTGTATAGAAAATGGTTCCATCCTTGTTTCTGATGCCAAGGAAAAGGAAGCTGTCCAGCTGTTGAAGAGCTGTTTACATCTGCCTTTATGAGTCTATTTCAGGTATTAGGGTTTTTTTAATCTTTTTAAAAACTATATTTTATTTATCCTAGACATGGCACATGCCTTTAATCCCAGCACTTGGGAGGCAGACCCAAGAGGATCTCTGTGAGTTCAAGGCCAGCCTAGTCTATATAGTGAGCTCCAGGCCAGCTGGGGCTACAGGGAGACCCTGTGTCAAAAAGACCAAAAAAAAATTTTTTTTAATTATTTTTATATGAAGGAATGTTTTTCGTGCATGTATGTAAGTGCACCCATGTCATGATGCAATGCCCATGGAGGTCAGAAGAGGTCCTCAGATCCTGTCAAACTAGAGTTATGGATGGTTGTTAGCTACCATGTAGGTGCTGGGAATTGAACCCAGGTCCTCTGCAAGAACAGTCAGTATTCTTTAACTGTTAAGCTGTCTCCTCAGCCCCAGTTCTTTGATTCTTAGACTTCAAAAAAAAAAATAGATAATTGCCAAGTTTTTACTATTTTTACATAGCAATTTTTTTTTTATGCGTATGAGTGTATCTGTCTGCATGTAGGTTGGTGCACCCGTGTTGGGCAATGTCGTGGAGGTCAGAAGAGGGTGTCGGATTCCCCTGGAACTGGAGTTAAAGAAGGTTCTCAGCCACCATGTGGGTGCTAGGGATCGAACCCTAGTCCTCTGCAAGAGCAGTCAGCGCTCTTAACCGCTGAGCCATCTCTCCAGCCACACTAGGCTAGTTTTTCATCACTGCTATATTAACTTCAGAAGAAATTTTTTATTTTATTTTTTGTTCTTTGAGACAAAGTCTTGCTGTGTAGCCTTGGCTGGCCTGAACTCACTATGTGTAGACCAGGGTGGCCTTGAACTCACAGAGATCCCCTACCTTTGCCTTACAAGTGCCGGGATTAAAGGGGCCCCAGAAGAAATTTTTTACAGATTTAATTTTATCTTTAATTATGCGTGGGTGCAGGTACCTTGGAGGGCAAGCATAGGAGCCCCTGAAACTGGAGTTACAGGCAGTTGTGAGCCACTGCGTGGGGTGCTGGGAGTGGAATGTGTGCCCTCTGTGAGAACAGTCAGTGCTCTCATCTGTTTTCTGAGACAAGGTCTCCTGTAGCTCAGGCTGCCTCAGACTTGCTACATAGTTGAGGTTGGCTTTGCGCTCCTTATCCTGTTTCCAGCTCCCAAGAGATTACAGGTGCGCACCGCAAGAGATTACAGTTGTGCACTGCCTCAGCCAGCTGTCAGAAGAGCATACATCTAAGAGACGACTGTGTGTAGGCACAAACACGGGCATGTGCACCAGAGTGCGTATGTGGTACATATGTGGGCTTAATGGGCAACTTCCAGTTGGTTCTCCTCCTTTTGTCTATTTTTTGTCTTTTTGAGACAGGTCTCCCTTTAGTCCCTTTAGTCCCTTTAGTGAGCTGGCCTCAAGCTCACTATGTAGACCAGGCTGACCTTGAACTCACATAAATCCACCTGCCTCTGGGATTAAAGGTGTGCACTACCATGCCCAGCCTTACTTTTCATTTTTAATAAGATGGGTAGGGGCTGGAGAGATGGCCTAGCGGTTGAGAGTGCTGACTGCTCTTGCAGAACGGAGGTTCAATTCCCAGCACACACATGGTGGCTGAGAACTGTCTTTAACTCCAGTTCCAGGGGAATCCGACGCCCTCTTCTGACCTCCGAGGCACTGCACAACACAGGTGCACAAACCTACATGCAGACAGTACATCCATATACATACAAAATAAATAAAATTTTAAAATATATTAAAAAGATGGGTAAAGTCAATGTGATTACATACAGTGCATCAGAAACCTAGAAAGCCAGCTTGAAGGACAGGAGCAGAGTGAAGACTGCCTTGCTTCTTGTCTAGGAATGGAAGACTGTGAAACCATGGAGGACGTGTACATGGCCTCAGTGGAAACAGACCGGGGAGTGAAGGAACAGCTCCACCTGTACGACACCCGAGGCCTCCAGGAAGGCGTGGAGCTGCCAAAACACTATTTTTCGTTTGCTGATGGTTTTGTTCTGGTGTACAGTGTGAATAACCTTGAATCCTTTCAGAGAGTGGAGCTTCTAAAGAAAGAGATTGATAAGTTCAAAGACAAAAAAGAGGTAAGTGTTACAGATGGTGCAGGCGTGAGCTCTAATGCTGCTAGAATCTCTGTGTAGGCATCTGTGGGTTCACACAGCATTTGTAGTCTCTGTAACACGGAGTGCTGAGCTCATGAAGCGAAGCTTTCTGCCTCTTGCTCGGTTTACCTGTCCAAGGTGTCCAAAGTGAGCTTTCATGGCTCCAGAGCTCAGCCAGGATTCTTGTCTTCAGCCTGAAGCAAAGCAGGCAAACTAAGTAGTCACTGGCTCCTAGCTAATTCACCAGGTCCTCCTGCATGGCTGGGTCTCCTGCCCAGGACTTTCTAATCTCAGACCTTCTCTATCCATTCACATGTCTCAGTCATTCTCAGAGCCATGCAGTTCCTTTTATCCTAGATTCTTTTTTTTCATTCTCAGAGCCATGCAGTTCCTTTTATCCTGGATTCTTTTTTTTTTTTTTTATGTGTAATGAGTGTACTGTTTGCATGTAGGTTTGTGCACCCAAGTCGTGCAATGCCGCAGAGGTCAGAAGGCATCTGATTCCCCTGGAACTGGAGTTAAAGATGGTTCTCAGCCATCATGTGGGTGCTGGGGATCGAACCTGGGACTTCTGCAAGAGCAGTCGGTGCTCTTAACTGCTAGGCCATCTCTCCAGCCCCTTTTATTAATTTTTTTATGTGTATGAATGTACTGTCTGCATGTAGGTTTGTGCACCCGTGTCATGCAGTGCCTCGGAGGTCAGAGGAGGGTGTCGGATTCCCCTGGAACTGGAGTTAAAGACGGTTCTTAGCCACCATGTGGGTGCTGGAAATCGAACCCGGGTCCTCTGCAAGAGCAGTTGGTGCTCTCAACTGCTGAGCCATCTCTTCAGCCCCAAGAGTTTTTCTTCAAGGCAAGGAGCAGTGGTGAGTCTGCTATGCCAGGAGGGGCTGCCTGCCACAGACTCCTTCCCTAGTTCCACAACTGATTTCTCCTGGCCTCATCACTCTGAAACCTGGTCCCTTCCTTCTGGGCTGTGGCAGTGTCGTCACTGCTGTTCTGTCTCCTGGGTAGTTTTTAGTGTAAATGTTCCTACTGGCCCACAATTCAGTAGGTATTTAGCAGGCACTTTAAAAAAATTTTGTATGACTCTATTGCCTGCATGTATGTAAATACACCCACGTTGTGAAATGGAGTTAATGGACAGTTGTCAGCCATCAGCTGGGTGCTGGGAATCAAGCCTGGGGTCCTCTGAGCCATCTCTCCAGCTCCTTTGAATACTTTTTTTTTAATTTTTAAATTTTATTCTTTATGTGCATGAATGTACGTACTGTCTGCATGCAGGTCTGTGCACCTGTGTTGTGCAATGCCGCGGAGGTCAGAATCGGATTCCCCTGGAACTGGAATTAAAGATAGCTCTCAGCTGCCATGTGGGTGCTGGGGATGAACCCGGGTCCTCTGCAAGAGCAGTCAGCGCTCTTAACTGCTAGGCAGCTCTCCAGCCCCCGAATACACTTTTTAAGAACAGAGAATGGGGGTGCTGGAGAGATGGCTCAGCGGTTAAGAGCGCCGACTGCTCTTGCAGAGGACCGGCACCCACGTGGTGGCTAAGAACCATCCTTAAGCCAGGATGCACATGCCTTTAATCCTAGCACTTGGGAGGCAGAGGCAGGTGCATCTCTGTGAGTTCAAGGTCAACCTGGTCTACAGAATGAGTTCCAGGACAGCTGGAGCTACAGGGAGACCCTGTCTCAAAAAGATCAAAACAAAACAAACCTCAGAGAATATAAACAGGACAAACTTAGATTCGAGGGCTATAGAACTCACAGCTGAGCTGTCTCCCTGTTGAGGCAGCATATAGAACTCTCCCAAACTGAAATGCATTGAAACCATCACATCAGACCAGTTGTCCTTGACTAGATGGTAATTTTCAAGTCTGTTTTCTATTCAGCAGTGAGTTAGGGGTAACTGACCTGTAGCTAATAAAAAATACAGCACATCTGTGTGCACTCAGGAAGAAGCAACAAGTGAGACCTTGCTCTCATTCCTATCATGCTATCATTTCTGAGGATCCATTAGCACTGCAGATTGACCCCACAGCTGCACACTTGCTAAGTAAGCTCTCTACATCACCAGTTCTTTTTCTTTTCTTTTTACAGAGATCCACCTGCCTCTGCCTCCCAAGTGTTGGCATTAAAGGCGTGCTACACCCTTCTATCTGACAGAGTCTGAGTTGCCTAAGCTGGCCATGAAATTGTTTTGTAGCCCAGGCAGGTCTTGAATGTGGAATCCTCCTGCCTCAGCCCCCACAACAGCTGGGATTACAGGCGTTTTTCACCTGAAGATCATCTCTAATAAAATTTTGGTAAACAGAACAGCAATCCTTATATACAGATCCATTTTTTTGATGAAACTGATGTTGACAAAGTACTAATAATATAATAAAGCCTTTAATCATTTCCTTTCAGGTAGCAATTGTTGTGTTAGGAAACAAACTCGACCTTTCGGAGCAGAGACAAGTGGACGCTGAAGTAGCACAGCAGTGGGCAAAGAGCGAGAAAGTGAGGCTGTGGGAGGTGACGGTCACAGACCGCAGGACGCTCATCGAGCCCTTCACCTTATTGGCCAGCAAGCTTTCCCAGCCCCAGAGCAAGTCCAGCTTTCCTTTACCCGGGAGGAAAAACAAAGGGAACTCCAGCTCTGAAAACTGAAGAGCATCGAAGGGCAGTGCTTGCCTTTAGACATCTGTGAGCAGGGAGAAGGCTGGCGCTCACACAGGGCCTTTGTGTCTACCTTTGGCCCTTAGGAAACCTCTAAGCAGTAATTTAATGCACTTTAGGTTATAATTAAATTATTGGGCTAAGTTTATTGTTGCCTGACAAAGTATATTATTTAAAACCTGTTGTGTCATTTATTTTGCACTTGTTAATAATACTAAAATAAAGACTGGAGAGCACACAGAACCATGTGTCAGAAGCTGTCATGTTCATTTAAAGAGATCACTTTTACACATTGAACTCTATCTCACCAGACCTCTATGCCTTTGTTTTAACAGTCATCTAAAACTTGACAATTGTTTTGTGTATGCAAATTGGACCAATAATAGTGATCCGAACAAAAATCATAATTTGTATTCATTCCCACTGAGCCTAGGAGAACTGAAGGTTGGGATGAGCAGGACTATGCTCAGCTTTGCTTTCATTCTGCCAGTAAACCAAATAGGATCTGGCTTACACTACGCAGCCTTTTCTAAGGTGTCTCCAAATCTGTGTGAGGCAAGGCATATGACATAGCAAAGACCCAGCAGAGAGAATGCACACAGCAGGGCCAGGCGCTGTTCTTAGCGTTTATTACACAGTAACAAGTGCAGAGGAAGAAGTCTGCAACACACAACCAATCCACTGAGCGACGCCTGCTCCACGCCTTACAGGTAACAGCTTAAGGTATTTCACTACAGGTTTTCAGAAATCCTGATCCAAACCTTAAAGTTAGTTCCATTTTTTTTTTAAACAAACTATGTAGCCTTAGGACTTTACATAAATGACCATTTGTATAACCTGTACAAAATTACGCTGTTTTTCAAATTACAGACTACGAGCAATTGAACCCACATGTCTAAACGTACATTCTGTTCTGTACTAAACATCAGCTAATACTGCAGAACTGATGGCTTTAAAAGTTGCTATTACCAACTGTGGTCTACTGTAGCAAGATACCTTAAGTTACAACAAAATCTTGGGAAATAAGACTGAATAATATCTGTTATAGAAATAGGCTACTCTGTACCAACACCCACCCGTTCCCACCCCTTCAGACTTAATAAGCAGCTCTCTTCTGTGACAGACAATAAGAACTGTGAGCACCCAGTTTATGTGGCGTATCTCTTGGTCCACTGTCTGGCCATTCTGTCGTGTTCTGCTCTGTTGGTCATGTACTGAGTGGCAATGCTTCCCACCAAGGGGTCAGCTGGAAGAAAAGCAAGGAGATTATTTTGGAGAAAGGAAATTAGACACTTTTCTGCAATTCCACAGCAAGTAGTTATCAAGCCCATGGCTGAAACACGTCTCAATTTTCTTCTGATCTTAATATAAACTGAGGGCTGCTAAACTACAATGTCTGACTTGACTTCCTTATTCCACTTCTCTCCCAATAAGAAACACCCAGTGGTTTTTGTGTTCTTCATGTGAGCCGAGTCTGCGTGAGTGAGCTGTGTTCACCAGTTCACTTTGGATGCTGTGCTGTCTTGGGGCTGTTGCATGCTGCACTATTTACTTGTGCACTCTGTGCCTAGAAAAAGCTAAGCTGGTGGATCAAAACTTAGCAGCGTGGTGGCGCACGCCTTTAATCCTAGCACTTGGGAGGCAGAGGCAAGTGGATTTCTGTGAGTTCCAGGCCAGCTGGGGCTACAGGGAGACCCTGTCTCGAAAAAGACAAAAAAAAAGAAAACTTAGGCCTCATTAAACAAAACTCAAAACTTCTGGACCTCCACCTAAACAAACGTCTATGAAAATGGAATGTCTAAAAATAAATAAATAAGTATTTGGCAGAAAAATGCCACTTTCAAAATTGATTACTAGCTGTGAGGCAAGTGCTCAGTGAAGCTGCACTAACAGGCGGTGTGGTGGTTTGATGCCCCCCACACTTGCTCCAAGTATTCAGATTTTTTTTTTTTACTTTATGTGTACAAGTGTACTGCTTGCATGTGTATAACCAACTGTGTCAGGCAGTGCCGGAGGAGGTCAGATGAGGGTGTTGGATCTCCTGGAACTGGAGTTATGGATGACTGTTAGCAACCATGTGGGGGCTGAGAATTGAACTGGGTCCTCTCCAAGAGCAGTCAGTGCTCTTAACTGGTGAGCCATCTCTCCAGCCCCATACATTTTTGGACATTTTGTTTGGACAGTTTGTAGTGCTGTTTTGGGAGATCTTAGAAGGTGTGGCCGTGCCTGCTTGAAGATGTGAGCTTTCTGCTCTGGCCACCTCTCGCCTCTCATCTCTCTGGAAACATGTAAACTCTCCCTTCTATAAGTTGCTTTGGTGGGTGTTTTATTAACAGCAACAGAAAAGTAACCAACACAGGCTCGGGGCCATCCACCCCAAATTGTTCTCAGGCCAGTGCTGAAGCCGAACCCCCTTTGATTAAAACTTCTTTGTAAGACTTGGATGCTCTGACTTTGTTTATGGACAGAACAAGTCTTCCACATGGTGAGAACTAGCGGGGATGCTGGTTTTAGCCTTCCAGGGTTTCCCAACCTTACCAGGGTTGCAGTCTGTGAGGAGGGAGCAGATGGAGAGGAGAACTTTGGAGATGGTCAAGGCCGGGCTCCAGTTGTCTTTGAGGATGTCCAAGCAGATGACTCCTTGGCTGTTAATGTTGCAGTGGTAAATTCTTGTCCGAAATGTAACCTGCAAAAGAAGGTCTTGTGAAGCAATCTTCAAACAGCAAACCACATTTTCAGCTGAGTGATCAATGTCAGCGAGAGGCAGCCAAGGGCTCACTGACAAACACACCAAGATTCACTGGAGGTGACACCGCTACTGACGAGAACAAAGGAGTCCCTCAGTTCCTGATCAGCAAAATTTTTACCTATTGTTTTAGGCAGGCTGCTAACTATCCCAGGCTGACTGCAAACTCTTGATCCTTCTGCCTCAGCTTCTGGCTTAATTTTTAAGGTTTTAAATATGGACATCCTTCTTTTCTTCAACTCAAGTGGGATGGGTGGGATGCTGTCCTGGCTTAGCATTACTTAAGTCCCACTCTTGTTGGCAGACACGATGAACTTCCGCTCACAGCTGCCCGGTGAGGCGATCTCTTAAATAGGAACATTTCTAAGTGTGAATAGCTGGTTGTTTGCTGACCTCCTGTGTTCACTAGTAGTAATACATCTCTGAGGTTTTAAGCACTCACTCCTAGAGTCAACCTAGCAGCAGTCACCAGGTTCACTCAAAGCTAGCAAACACTACACACTACGATCTTTCCTAAGTAGATCTAGACTTTCTGTCAACCCAAATCACACGGTTTGCTGAAATGGCAATGGAATGTATGAACAGCAGGAGCCATAAAGATGAATCCCTTAAAGGGGCTAAGGACCCGAAACTGGCAGTCTGGCCTTGCTCAAACCTCATCAACTGGTCACTCCCAGGACAGAGGGAGACTGTGGAGCCAACCTGTCTCCATTAGGGTCTGGAGAGAGCTGTCTGCTCTGCCTAAGAAAACAAACTTAGGAGGACAACCTTCAATCTCCCCCAAAAACCCAGACCCTGGCTCTACTCAGCAGGGCTGCTATAGAACCCCACCTTCCTTGTCAGGACATCCAGCACTCACTGTGTTCTCAGAATAAAGGACACACTGCTTGCCCATTGCAGGTATGGGTCTAGTTCCTGGCTCTCTCTCTCTCTCTCTCTCTGTCTTTTTGAGACAGGGTCTCCCTGTAGAGCCCCAAGCTGTCCTGGAATTCACTGTGTAGACCAGGCTGGCCTCGAACTCACAAAGATCTCCCTGCCTCTGCCTCCTAAGCGCTGGGATTAAAGGCGTACGCCACCACGCCCGGCTTAGTTCCTGTCTCTTAACTTTAAACTCCTCCTTTATCTCCTCTCCAAAAATCTAACAAATGGAACATGACCAGGTAGGGAGCCAGCACAGCCTCCAGAAGAGCTATTTTGTTTGGTTTTTTATGTTTTACTTGTGAAGTATACTGATACAAAAATTCCCTTTTAGCCGGGTGTGGTGGTGCACACCTTTAATCCAGCACTTATGAGGCAGAGGCAGAGGCAGAGGCAGAGGCAGAGGAATGTCCGAGTTCAAGGCCAGCTTGGTCCACATAAGAGAGTTCCAGGACAGCCGGGCTGCAGAGAGACCATCTCAAAAAGGAAAACACAGCCGGGCGCGGTGGCCACGCCTTTAATCCTAGCACTCGGGACACAGAGGCAGGCGGATCTTTGAGTTCAAGGCCAGCCTGGTCTGCAGAGTGAGTTCCAGGACAGCTGGGGCTACAGGGAGACCCTGTCTCGAAAAGACCAACAACAACAAAAAACAACTTTTACCAACCATACCTTTTCAGTTACTTCTTGTTGCTGTTTCAGTCAGTGCCTAACAGGCCCCAATTCCAAGGATCTGACTAGACCAGAGACCAGGGGTCTATTTCTCTAGCTGCTGCACTGACTTTAACTGTTAGAAGCTTGTCTGTGGGAACAAGACATGGACTGATTCTCGGTTGCTAACATTACTATAAAGCCCTTACTCCTAGAAATGCTCTCTACCAAAGATAGTCTTGGATCTGTTAAGGCATAGGAAAAAATAAAATAGTTTTTGTGATTATTATTTTTTTTTTTGGTCTTTTTTGAGACAGGGTCTCCCTTTAGTCCCAGCTGACCTGGAGCTCACTATGTAGACCACACTGGCCTTGAACTCACAGAGGCCGCCTCTGCTTCCTGATTGCTGGGTTTAAAGGCGTGTGCCACCACGCCCAGCTTGTGATTACTTTTTTTTTTTTTTTGTCTTTTCAAGACAGGGTCTCCCTGTAGCCCCAGCTGTCCTGGAACTCACTCTGTAGACCAGGCTGGCCTTGAACTCACAAAGATCCGCCTGCCTCTGCCTCCTGAGTGCTAGTATTAAAGGCATGCACCACCACGCCTGGCATACTTTTAAAACCCTCAATATCTCATAGGAATTTGTTAACTCTGAGAATAAACAACTAGAGATTTCTTACCTTTGGAGGCTTGAAGGGATATTCTGGTGTAAAAGTGATGTCGAGGAAGAATACCCCGCCTTCATACACAGATCCCGGAGGCCCGAGAATGGTTGATCTCCACTCATAGATATTGTCCCCTTTGGGGCCGGCACTGTGGACAAACAGCCGCAGTAAGGAGATGACAGCTCCTGCCCACCCTGACCAGTGTCTGAGCTCTCTTCAGTGTCTTTCAGGCAGAAAGGGATGCAAACCAGCCAGTCATCGAATCAGCTGTGTCCCAAGAATCAGCTGTGTCCCAAACCTGTCAGTACTAACTACAGCCACACACCCCAACTGTCAGATATCCTGATACTTGTCTTGATTTGGTTTCTCTTACTGTGATAAAACATAACCAAAAGCAGCTCAGAGAGGAAAGGGTCCATCACCAAGGAAAGCCAAGAAAGGAACCAGGCTGGCCGGGAACCTGGAGGTGGACTGAGGCAGGGGTCCTGGGGCACTGCCCACTGCTGCCTCCCCAGGCTGCTCTGCTAACTTCTGCTTTGTCTGCATGTACGTGTAAGTGAACCTATGTGCGTAATGCAGGCAGAGGCCAGGAGGCCAGGATCCCTGGAACCTGGAGTCACAGCTGCTAGCCACTGTGTGGGAGGTCCCTAGCCACTGAGCCCAGGTCCTCTGCAAGAGCAGCAAGTACTCTTAACTGCTGAGCCACCTCTCCAACCTCTCAGCAAGCTTTCCTGTACAGCTCAGGCTCACAATGGATGGGGCCTGCCTATACAATTACCACTTAAAAAAATGTCTCACAGACATTCCCAACAGGCCAGTCCCATGGAAGCAATTGAAGCAATTCTTCAATTCTTTCTTCCCAGGTGACTAGTTTGTGTTGAGTTGACAAAAACTAGCTAGTGCAGCAAGGGTAGGCAGTGATTGAAGACCTACTCTTGGAAGCTGAACTGGTGACAGATGTTTTTTTCTTACAGCTACACCAATATGTAGCTCTGCATGCATGCCAACTTACAATCTTAGGTATCAGATGACCAACTTATATCTTATGATAGAATTATGAAGATTTCAAGTCCCAAAAGTTTTATCTCCATAACCTTGCCCCAACCACAGTGCCCGACGTGCAAGCTTGAGGGTCTTGAGTTTGGCCGCCAGGCGCTGGCCTCACTGGTGAACTCCTGGTCCAGTGAGATCCACTCTCAGAATAAGGTAAAGAGCACTAGGGGGAGACCCAACACCGACTTCCACTCTACACATACACACTGTCCTAAATGCCCTTTTTCTTGGTCTCCTGAGTCAGGGTCTTGCTGTGTAGCCCAGGCTGACTTGGAAGTTACGGTCCTTCTGACTGAGCCCCAGAGCAGGCCCCATGCCTCCCACCTTAGAAAGAGCAGACTGGGAGAGCAGAATGGCAAATATGCAGTCTCACAATATTAAACTGCTACCACTAACTTACTGTTGGACATTAACAAAATCCTACAGCTGTTAAGGGTACTTGGTCATACTCTCATTTGGCTAGAGTATCCTTCTAAAATATTGTATTGGCTTCCAGAGTACTTTGTATTCAAAACCTTTGTTTTTTTTTAATTTTATTTATTTTTGTATGTGTATGAATGTACTGTCTGCATGTAGGTCTGTGCACCCGTGTCGTGCAATGCCGCGGAGGTCAGAAGAGGGTCTCAGATTCCCCTGGAACTGGAGTTCTCCTGGAATTGGAGTTACAGACGGTTCTTAGCTGCCATGTGGGTGCTGGGGATTGAACCCGGGTCCTCTGCAAGAGCAGTCGGTGCTCTTAACCGCTAGGCCATCTTCTCCAGCCCCCCAGTTCCAGCTGGCCTGGAACTCACTATGTAGACCAGGCTGGCCTTGAACTCCCAGAGATCCCCTTGCCTTTGCCTCCCAAGTGCTGAGATTAAAGGCATGAGCCACCATGCCCCGCTAAGTTTTTTCTTTAAAAAAATTTTTTTTAATTTATATTTTTATTTAATGTGTTTGAGTGTATTGACCACCTAAGTAAGTGCACTCGTATCATACAAACTCTGAGGAGGTCAGACCAGGATGTCAGACTCCCTGGAACTGGAGTGTACCAATGTGTGTGTGCACGAGTGCATGTGTATGCATGCCCAGTGCCCTCAGAGGCCTTCCTTGGAGTTGGTTACAAGTGGTTACAATCTCAAACCAGAAACTATACAACTTAGACGAGAAACACTTGAGGCTTCTGCTGTATGTTTTGGTTGTTGTTGCTGTTGTTATTGTTGTTACCTGGTAACTGGAATATTGTTTAATGTGTTGCAAGACTACATTGTAGAGTTTTATCTCGAGCTGTGAAAAATGGTAATGGGCCAGGCATGGTGGTGAATGCCTTTAATCCTAGCACTTGGGAGGCAGAGGCAGGTAGATCTCTGTGAGTTCAAGGCCAGCCTGGTCTACAGAGTGACTTCCAGGACAGCCAGAGCTACAGGGAGACCCTGTCTCAGAAAGACAAAAAAAGAAAGAAAAATGGTAATGAACAAATGTGAATAGACACTTACCTATAACATGGGTAAGTTTTGTTCCACCTAGAAGTTTATAGCAACAGGAGAGGGGACAACTGGTCTTTGTGTCGTGCCCCCCCCCCCAACTTCTTCGCTTACATAAGTTGCACTATTGAAAAATTGAGATTGTATAAATCTGGTTAAAAGCTGCAAAATACCAAAATCTTGTAGATGTTGAATAAAAGTTATACTAACGGAAAAAAAAAAACCACAAGTGGGTACAAGCTGTCTCGTGTGGATGCTGGGATCCAAACTCTGGTCCTTCGGGAAGAACAGCAAGCAGTCTTAACTACTGAGAAACTTTCTAGCCCCACTTTCAGCTTTAAAATATTTTAGCTTGGGGGCTGGAGAGATGGCCTAGCGGTTAAGAGCACCGACCGCTCTTACAGAGGACCCGGGTTCGATCCCCAGCACCCACATGGCGGCAGAAAACCATCTGAAACTCCAATTCCAGGAGAACTCCAGTTCCAGGGGAATCCGACACCCTCTTCTGACCTCCGAGGCATTGCATGACACGGGTGCACAAACTTACATGCAGACAGTACATTCATACACATACAGAAATAAATAAAATTAATAAAATATTTTAGCTGGGCGTGGTAGTGCATGCCTTTAATCCTAGTGCTCGGGAGGTAGAGGCAGGCGGATCTTTGTGAGTTCAAGGCCAGCCTGGTCTACATAGTGAGTTCCAAGACAACTGAGGCTACAGGGAGACCCTGTCTCGAAAAGACAAAAAAAATTAAATAAAATAAAATATTAAAAAATTTTTGTTTTATGTGTATGAGTGTTTTGCCTGAATGTGTGTAAGTGTATCTGCGCATGCCATGCCCACAGAAGCCAGAGAGAGTGTTGGATCCCCTGAAGTTATGGACCATTGTCACCTATCAGTAGGTCTGAGAACCAAACCTGGGTCCTCTGCAAGAGTAGCCAGTGTTCTCTGCTGCTGAGCCAAATCTCCAGCCACCAACTTTCAGATTTTCTTAAACTTTTTTTTTTTTTGGTCTTTTTGAGACAGGGTCTCCCTTTTAGCCCCAGCTGGCCTGGAGCTCGCTATGTAGATGAGGCTGGCCTTGAACTCAGAGATCTGCTTGCCTCTGCCTGGGATTAAAGGTGCGTGTCACCACGCCTGGCGACCTTAAATAAATTCTAAGTTTGCATCCAAAATATGTTTCTAAATTAAACTATTAATACACAAACACACAGGCAAAAAAGGGGGGCGGTGGTTGGCTGGTTGTCAAGTCTGTCATGGCACACACTCAAAGGAAATGGAAATTGCTCCTACTTTTGACTCCATATTTATTTCTACAAAGGCGTCTGGCAGTCGGGGCAGCACTGCCAGTGGTTAACAGTGAAGTCATCCTTCGGCTGGCTTTTCTGATGACCCCAGTGTGTGCTAACTAACCTCACGGGACTGTATTGCTGGCTATGCAGAGACTTACAGGACTTACACAGTGCAAAGGAGTTCAAGTCACTAAGATACAATTCTAAGAAAGCAGAGGCAGGTGGATCTTTGTGAGTTCAAGGCCAGCCTGGTCTACAATGTGAGTTCCAGGACAGCTGGGGCTACAGGGAGACCCTGTCTCGAAAAGACCAAAAAAAAAAAAAAAAAANCGGGAAGATTAGCCCCAGAGGCTGTCCCACTGGCCTGGGCCACCAAGGAACTGGGGGTGTGGCCCTGAACCCTGGGCGACTCTGGGAGCAACCTGCTTTGAGCTTTAGGGAAGGAAAAATAATTGTGTTCATCTCTTCCCTTTGCAGTTTAGAGGGGTAACATCTGAACCCTGGACTAAAACCTCCAGCCGTTTGTGATTTTTCAGGGAGGCAGGAGTCTCCATTTTTAGACTGTCACATTATTGTTGAAACTTCTCTTCACACAAAGTTCTCTGTGTGCCATGTTTATCTTAAACTGTTGGTTTCTGTCAATAAAATGGATTTAGTTTTGCTCGTGTTTGGGTGTGCGTGCATCCTCATGCATGCCGTCTGTGTGCAGGTGCCTGTGGGGCCAGAAGTTAGCGACTGGATTTCTTCCAGGATTGTGCTCAGTCTTATATATCATGTCAGGGTCTCTCTCTTGAATCCAGAGCTCAGTGATTGGGTTAATTTAGCTGGCTACCTTGCTCTGGGGATTATCTGTCCCTGCCTCCCACATACTGAGATTAACAAGCCTGGGATTTACTGGGTGCTGGGGATCCCAGTTCTAGTTCTGATGCATGGCAGGTGCTGGGGATCCAGTTCTAGCTCTGATGCCTGGCAGGTGCTTTATGCAGTGAGCCATCTCTGTAGCCCCGGAAGTTCATTTAAGAAGTTTCAGTGACTCCTTTTAGCTGATCACAAGATACCCTCATCTCTGCTTAATCTTAACTTCCACCACATGTAAAAGCAATTAAGCAAGGCAGGAAAGGCAGAGAAATAAATGTGATTGACCAACCTTAGCAAGCCCACAGACAGAAAACCAGGATTCCTGGCTAGACTTGCTATTACCCTTGCTCCAGCTTAACAGGGACACAACCACCGATTCCCCAAGTGCATTCCCCTTCATTAAATCAACTTTTCTTGGTCGGTCGTGAGCGGAGAGAGTGTTGGAGTGGGGCAAAAATTTGCTCCGCTTTCAGCAACCCGTGCTTGCCTTCTAAGGAAGTAAGGATGACAAGTTAAGCGAGACTTAACACGAACCACATCAATTGGGAAATGCTTCACCATCAATTCGTATTTTGCCTCCTTTATTGGTTCTTGAAATCCTATTTTAAACTCAGTCCCCGTGGGGAATAACAGGAATTAAAGCCTAAGAAAAATTCAAACTTAATTTTGCTTGGATTTGGATAAATTTATTTCAACTTCAATTATGAGTAATTGTTCTGATTATTTGATAACTCAACAGCTACTGGCAATTTGGATAGCATTTGGTATTTGTGCATTTCAACAAAGATGTAGGCCACCCTCTTTTGGCAGGTCTGCCCTGCTGGACTATCAGGTCCTGGCTACCTTTTGAAAGCTGGTTTGGAGTAAACTTGCATTTGGTAGAGTTTGCCTCCTCTCCTGAGAACTAGTCCCTCAAATTCCTGACAGCTTAGTAGAAAGAGACTAAGGAAGAGGGAAGACAGGGTGGGAGAAACGTTCATCATAAGTCCCAAGTCCCAGAGTCACAGGAGACTTGAACCCCTTTAGCCATGAGTAATGTAAAGGGGCCATTTCAGAGCTACTCTGTAGGTGGAAAAGCCTAGTGGACTGGTTGGTAGAGGAGGGAGCTGAACACTGCAATTGTCCTCTGACCATACACACAAGGAAGTTCATGGGGATCATAGTTTCTGACTGGGTGTCTGTGTCAGTCTCCTTCCTGCTGGGGCCCATTGTCCTCTGACCATACACACAAGGAAGTTCATGGGGATCATAGTTTCTGACTGGGTGTCTGTGTCAGTCTCCATCTGCTGGGGCCCACTCTGTTTCAGCAAAATTGTCCAGGCTCTGAACACTGGTGCTGTGCATCCTTGTGTGTAAGTCAGCTTTTCTGGGAGATTGCCTAGGTGGAGCCTTGGTCCACAAGTCCTTTCTGAGGGAAGGCAAGCTGCCTGGATGAGCCTGGCATCTCAGTGTCTGCCTCTCCGCTCCATGTAGGAAGTCTTCTAGCAGTGGGATGGGAATGACCAAACATGTCTCTTGTTTTCATGGCTTTTGCTCTGCCCTGGCTGGCCTGGCACTCGCGTGTAGACCATGCTGATCAGGAACCTCTCACCCGAGCTTCTCAGAGTGCTAATCAGAGGTGCATACCACCATGTCACCTTCTTGGTGAGGTTTTCTGAACTATGCAGGCCCCTTTCTCCCCTCTGTTTTCTTGGTTAGACAAATGGCTGTTGTTTTACAAAGGGGTTAAGTTGCCCCCCCCCCCCAGTAAAAGTCCTCTATGTGTTGAATAGATCATCTCTGGAGAGGGGTTTGCCCCCTCATTGTTGAAGAGAGGATTTACCCCGTAGATTGCTACACCTAGCAAAGGAGAGAATAAATAGGTTTTGAATAGTGTTTGTCATGTGGAATACAGATCAAGGTTCTGATATTTGCAGGCGAACAGAACTAAGTACCACCAGGCCTGCTGCCTTACTGCAGAGTTACGGACATGGGAGGAGAGAGCTGCCATAAAGTGCTCATATAAAACTAGAACATTAGAAAGTACAGTTAGTATTCACTGCCACTCACTGTCCCCATAGCCCAGTCTAGACCTGAATGTATCAAGAATCATTTAGGAGTCTTGTTAAAAAGTGAGTGGATTGTGTCTGGGGGTAGAATTTGCTGTCTGCATTTCTAACAGTCTGCAAGCCAGCATGCTGATGCTGCTGGCCGAGGGGCCACTCTGAGCAGTCAGTGTGTAGGAACTCTAGCAGTGACTTAGTGATGGCTGTCTGTCTGTCTGACAGCAGGCTTGAGCTTGACCTTGAGCCTAAGAGGGCTTCTCAGCCTTGAACTGCTGGTATGAGGTGGTTCTCCTCTCTTCTGTTGGGTGCATCCCAGGATGAGCAACAGTGCTCCCTGGCCTCTGCCTACTAATGCCAGGAGCACTTTCCCTCCCAGCTGTGACTGTCCACAAATGACTACAGACACTGCTAGCTATTTGGGGTTATAAACTGAATAAGAGCTACTGGCCCGAGCCTCTTCATAGAGTGTGGATTGTTGGGGGAATGTTACAGTAGTGGAATGGCGTGTTCATAGAATCACAACACTGCTTGTAATTTTTTTTGGTTGGTTGGTTGGGTTTTGGGTTTTGGAGAAGGGGTCTCCGCTGTAGTCCCAGTTGAATGTGAACTTGCTGAATAGAACCGGCTGGCCTGCATCTCCAGAGTCCCAACTGCCTTGCTGCCTGAGTGTTGAATAAAGGCAATGCATGCCAGGCTCCTCATCTTTTTGTTGTAAGTACTGGGAGTAGATAACCAAGTGTTGGCATTATCCCTAAAATAGCTGGGTGCAGTGGAGCGCGCCTGTAATCTTGGCACTGAAGAGACAGAGTCAGAAAGATCTTGGATTTGAGGCCAGCCTGTGGTAAAAAAACAAAAAAAAAAAAACAAAAAAAAAAACCTTAAGAAACTATAAAAACCCAACTCAGTGTGCTGTTAATTTTTTTTTTATTTTTATTGTTTTTATGTGTATAATGTATTGCACGTCGGTTTGGTACAACCATGTCATCAAATGCCAATGAAGGTCGAAGAGGTGTTGAGTTAAAGATTGTTCTAGCCCAATGTGGTGATGGGAATTGAATCCCGGGTCCTCTGCAACAGCATTGGCGCGCGCATACCACGAGCCATCTCCAGACCCAGGTGTGGCTTTAATCCCAATCTCTCTAGCCCCATGTGGCCCAAGACCAACAGGGCGGTGGTTCTCTATAGGGAGACCCTGTTTTGTTTTGTTTTTTTTTTCCCCACTTAAATTTTTATTTATTTATTTTTGGAACAAATCTAGACCCGTTTCCCGAACCCTATCCCCCCACCGTCGAGAGCTGCATGCGTCTGCCCAACATGCTTTTCATCTCTTAGTCTTTATTTATTATTATTCCATGGAAATTGCTGTTTTGACAAATGTTTATTGTTTCAGTCAGTTTCTTTGATGCAGTCTTTTCGTTGTTGTTTGTTGTTTGTTTTTCCGAAATGCATTGCGCCCAACTGCTTTGTACAAAAGCTCAGGGGCCCTACACAAGAAACAATTACAACTAGGTATTGGGCAAGAGCACCACAATGAGGGGAAGCCATTCGCTTTGGTTGTCCCTGGGACTGGTGATGTCGTTCACTCAGCATGATGTACTCTAGCTCCAGCCATTTTCCTGCAAGCTCGTGATGTCATCTTTCTTTAGACGGCTGCAATAGAACTCCATTGGTAATGTAACCACATTTTCTCTATCCACGCGCAGTCCGAGGGGCATTTAGGTTGGTTTCCAGCTCCTTGCTATTGTGAAGAGAGCTGCAATAAACATGGCCATGCATGGTAGCTCTGTGGTGCCGTAAGTCTTGAGGGTACATGCCCCAGGAGTGGTAAATGGCTGGTCGGGTGGGAGAGTTCATTTCAAGTCTTCCAGGGGTTCTCCACACTTCTTTCCTTAGTGGCTGTGCGAGTTTACATTCCCACCAGCAGTGAATGAGTGTTCCACTTTTTCCCCACAACTCCCCAGCACTTGGTATCATTGGTTTTTTTAATCACGGCCAGTCTTTTGTGAGTAAGTGATGATCTTAAAGTGGTTTTTTCATTTCATTTTGCTGTTTCCTTAATGATTAGTGATGTTGAACAGTTCTTGAGTGTTTCTCAGACATCTCTAATCCCTCACTCTTGTGGAAGTCTTGTTCATTCTTTGCGTCCATATATTGAGGATGGGTTCTTTTATTCTTTCGTTTTTTTCTTTGTTTTTTGGAGTAGTTTAGATTTCCTGGAAATCAATGCGTTGTCAGATGTTGCTGCAGTGAAGGTTTCCTCCATCTGTGGATTTCTTTCTCTTCACGTCCTTGATGGGTTTCTTTTGATGTACAGAGCTTTTGAGATTTGATGAGGTCCCATATGTCAATTGTCTACCTTAATGCTTGTGCAGCTGCTGTCGATGAGGAAGCTTTTCCCATACCCTATAGTCTTGTAGTCTCCCTGCCAACTTTTGTTTCCTTCTATCACCTTCAAGTTTGAGGTTTTCACATTGAGTCGTTAATCCAGCTGGAGTTGACTTTTTGTACAGGTGAGAGGTAGGGGTTAATTTCAGTCGTCTACAAGGGTGATCAATTTTTGCCAACACACTTGCTGAAGATGCTGTCTTTCTCTTGTGGTTTCTACTTGGTCCCCCTGTCAAATAGGAGATGGCTGAAATGTATGTGCTCAATTTGTCTCTTCGGTTTTGTTCCATTGGTCACAGGTCTGGGTTTTTTTTTTTGTGCCATACCAGGCTGTTTTTATAAATATAGCCCTGTAAAGAATAAGTTTGATGTCTTGTATAGAGATTCCCCCATGTGTAGCTCTTTCACTCATGGCTGTTTGTCTTTGTCGTAGTGTCGGGTCGTTTGTTTTCAATGATTGAGAGAAACATTTGTTTCCAAGCCTGTGAGAAAACTCTTGGGGATTTGAGTGGATTGCGTGAAATCTATAGCAAGAGTTTGGGAAAATGGACATTTTTACAAATGTTACATTTTCCCAATAACATGAGCATGGGAGGTTTTTTCCATCTTCTTCGTGAGTCCTTCAATTTCTTTCCTTAAAAGGGTGTAAAATGTTTTGTTGTAAAAGTCTTTGGTGTCTTTGGTTAGGTTTTGTTCCTAGGTATCTTATTGTTTTTGAAGGTATTATGATTGGGAAGGTCTCTTTGGAATAATATCTCCAGTTTGCTTGTTTTTTGTGTAAAGAAAGGCCATTGATTTTTTTTCCTTTAAGGATTTAATTTGTATCCTGCCACTTTGACTGAAGCTGTTAATCGTTTCTAGAGTTTTTCTGGTGGAGTTTTTTGCATCCCTTAAGTAAACAATCATGTCATTTATATCATCAGCAAATAGGATAGATTGACTTCCGCTTTTCCAATTAGTAACCGTGATATCCTTTTCTTGGCATTATTGCCTAGCAAGTGGTTTTCAGTTTCAAGCACTAGATTTTTGAAGAGAAAGTGGTGACGGGGCCGCTTGCTGAGTTCCCTACCTTTAAAGGGAATGTTCTCTGGTCATTTCCCGCATTGAGGATGATATTGGCTGTAGGGTTTCCTGTATAGGGCTTTGATTACATTGAGGATGATCCCTGCCAATCCAATTCACTCTAGGACTTTAAGCATGAAGGGATCTGGATTTTGTCCGAAGGCTTGGTTCAGCTTCAATTGAGAAGATGGTGTGGGTTTTTGGCTTTTGATTCCGTTTATGTGTTGATGATGTTTATTGATTTTTGTATTTTTGCACATCCATGCATCATCGGATGATCCAACTTGTTCCGATGGATATCTTCTTGATGTGGGTCGGTATACGATTTGCCAGTATCATGTTTAGAAATTTGGCATCTATGTTCTAGGAGATGGTTCTATCAGTCCTCCTGTTTAGTTGGATCTTTGCCTGTTTTTTTGGTATTAGGGTGATGCTGGTGTCATAGAATGAATTTGGGACATTTCCCTCTATTTGTATACTTTTGAACAGTTTTAGTAGTAATTGTTGTAAGTCGTTTTGAAATGTTTTATAGAATTCTGCTATGAAAACCGTCTGGGCCGGGGCTTTTTTTTTTTTTTTTTTTTTTTTTTTTTTTTTTTTTTTTTTTTTTTTTTTTTTTTTTTTTTTTTTTTTTTAAGCTGCTGATCTCTTTTTTGCCGAGCTTTGGTGATTCCCGGATTGCAAGAGATTCATCCATTTCTTCTAGGTTTTCAAACATTGGGTAGAATAGAGGTTCTTGTAATATTCCCAGATAGAATTTTTCTTGATCTTTTCTTTTCCTTTGTCCGTTGTGATATTTCGCTTTTCATCCCGATTGTATTGATTTGGGAGTTGTTCCTTCTTTCTTTTTGGTAACATTGGTCTAGAGGTCTGGTCTATCTGTTTATTCTTTCAAAGACAACTTTTTGGCTTGCATTGATTTTTTTGTATTGTTTTCTTTATGGTTTCTATTTCATTGATTTTCTGCTATAATTTTTGTTATTTCTTCCTGTCTGTTTGCGTTTAGGGTTCATCTACTGTTGCCTCTCAAGTGCTATTAGCTATAGTTGGGTAGATCATTCACGTGGGGTCTTTCTGTTTTCTGATGTAGGCACCCCAGGGCTATAAATTTCCCTCTTAGGACGGCTTTTAAGGTATCCCATAGGTTTTGGTTGTGGTTGTATTGTCATTGCATTCAGTTCCAGAATGTTTTTCTTTCTTTATCTCGTCCTTAACCCATTCATTATTCAAGAGTGTTTTGTTGAGTCTCCATGTGTTTCATTGGTAGGAGGGAGGCTTGTCCTGGTGTTTGATGTTGAGCTTGATTGCACTATGGTCTGACAGGTGCATTGAAGTTATTTTCATCTTTTTGTATTGTAGGTGTCTTCTGTGTCCCAGGATGTGGTCGATTTGGGTGTGTCATATCGTTCAGTCAGATGTCTGTTTATTTTTTATCCTGTTGACCTAGCCAAAGGACTCAGCGGGGGTATTGAAATTTCCCACTATGAGTGTACTGGGCTTAGGACCGTGACTTGTGGTCCGAGAGAATTGTCTTTAAAATGAAAGTTTGGGGCACCAGAATTTGGGGCATATATATTTCATAATTGTGAAATTTCTTGGTGGATTGGGTTTCCTTTGATAAATGTGTAATGGCCTTCATTGTCTCTTCTGATGTTTTTTGAATTCTATTGAAGTCTTTATTTATATATGGCCGATATTAAAATAGCAAAAACCTCAACTTTCTTTCGTGTATTTGCGACAAGTTGCTTCTTGAATATTTTTTTTTCCATTCCCATTCACTTTAAGGTGGTATACCATGTCTTGAAGGTAAGAGTGGTTTTTCTTGTAGACAGTCATATCGATGGATTCTGTTCCTAATCCAGTCTCCCAGTCTTTGTCTTATTGGGGAGTTTAAGTCATTTAATTTTTATATTAATGATTTAGTATCGACTGAATAGGTTTGTGTTGCTTCACTTTTGCCTTATTATCCATACTGTGCGGTGTTTGATTTAAGGGGTTTCTAGCGTTTCTGCGCAGTTTATGCATGTATTTTTGTTCTCTTTCTAAGGTGGCCTGGGTTGGTTGCTCCTTTCTTCTCGTTCTTTGAATTGCATTCAGTATTCGTCTGAGGGGTGGTTTTCCCAGGACATGTATTCTTTCATGGTGTTCCTATGTCATGGAAGATTTATTTCTCCCTCTCCTCAACTATGATTGACATTGTTGGCTTGGGTATAGTAAACTGGGTTGGCATCTATTGTCCCTATAACCTGGGAATGTTTTGCTCCAGGTTGTTCTTCTTTGCTTTCATAGTTTTGCATTGAGAATCAGTTGTAAGTTCTGATAGGTTTCCCTTTTGTATCTTTTTTTTTTTTCTCTTGTGTGCTTTGTATTTGTCTTGGTTTTGGGTGTCTAGACCTTTGTAAGCTAATGATGTTGGCGTGGAAAATTTCTTTTCTGATCGTCTCTGTTTGGAGTTCTACTGTGCTTCTTGTATTTATATGGGTTTGTCCTCTTTTTAGATTGGGAAATTTGTTTGGATCATCTATTATTCTGTTGAAGATCCACAATACCATTCTCCGCCCTCCTCTGGGATGTTCGTCTCTTCTCCGTCTATTCCCTATGATGGAAGAGGTTTGATCTTAGAAGTGTCCCAAGCTCCTGGGTGTTCCTTTTTTTGTGTGTATTTTTAAATTTTTCCAAATTCTAATCCTTGAGGTTTTTAATTGTTCTGTGTATCTTCCAGGTCTGATATGTCTGTGTTTCTGCTTCCTCCATTCTGCTTCGGAGGGCTTTTTTCATTCCTTTCCTCTTGATGGATGAGTGTTTGATTCCTTTTTCTTCCTGTCCTCTTCTGGATTTCTTTCAGTTTGCCTAACTTCTTTTTGGAGCTTTCTCGATCTCTTTTTTGTAGCTCTTTTTTGTTTGCTGGTTGGTTTATCTTTTCTTCGTTTCAGCATGGGAATTTTTCAGTATTTTTTACTTCCTTCTGACGCTTTGTCTTTTCTCTCTGTCTCTCAAGTCCAGTCCTTGAGTTCCTCTAGCTCTTTTGCTTAGTTTCTTAATTTGTTTGCGTTATGATCTAGTAGTTCTGAAAGTATGTCCTCCCAATTGTGGTTCTGATGTGCGTGGTCCTGGGGCATCCCCAGAGGATCACCATGCAGGAGCTCTTCAATAGGGTTGGTAGGGCTTAGCGTGGGAGTTATCGCTGCCCTTTCCAGTTAGTTCTCCTTACTTCGTGTTCCTGGCATAGGGCTTCTCTCTCGTGCCTGTATTCCAATGTGAGATCCTAATCCGTCTTCACTGTGTTGAGGAGCCTGCCTTTTGCTTGCCTCCTTCAGATCTTCTTGTGACTCAGTCGCGGGGGGGGGGGGGGGGGGCTCTCAGCCCGCGACCCGGTACCTTGCCGCTGGGCTCAGGAAATCTCGCACACCTGGTTTTTTTGTTTTGTTTGTTTGTTGGTTTTTTTTTTTTTTTTTTTTTTTTCTTTTCCAGACAGGAATGGCCCTGTAGCCCCATTGATGCCCTGGGAAACCCGCTCTGTGACCCAGCTGGCCTTGAACTCACAAGAGATCCCTTGCCTCTGCCATCCTGATGCTTAGGTTAAAGGCGTGCGCCACCACATCGGGCAAGAGACCCTTGTCTTAAAACAAAAAAAAAACCAGTTTAAAAGAGAATTTGATTTGAGATCTCCTGAGAGCCCCGCTGGCGGCAAGAGGGAGCGCGGTAGGCACGGTGTCTTGGCAGAGCTGATTGTGAGTTCCTTGGTCCTGCTTCTTTGGTTTGATTGGGCCTTTGAGGGCTGTGAGGTTGGAAGGTATCCTCCAGCTGATTAAGAGGGTGGTGGTACTGCTTGTCGGGGCTGATTGATCTGAGTTGCCTGTGGCGTTTCCGCCGACAGGTATTAAAGGCACGTCGTGTGTGACCTTGAGATTTGAGATCTCTCCTGAGCCCATCTGCAGGTGCTGGGGCACGGCCTGAAAGCCCCCCCCCCTCCCCCCCCCGCCAACTAGTAGACGAATGACAGGATCTAAATGGAGGCAAGGAAGCACAGCCTTCAACACACGTAAAGAGGCATTTAGGACCCACAATCGGAATACAGAGAATGAAGCCCATATGGCCAGGATCAGCAAGAGAGACACACTGGAAAGAGGGCAGGATAATCCCACCCCACGCCAAGCGTTACAACCCTATGGAGACTCTTGCAGTGGGATCCTTCGGGATGCCCCAGGACACAGACACAGAAAACACAATTGGGAACATACGTAAAGAACTACAAGATCAATAAAGACAAATTAAAGTAAACTAAGAAAGAGACATGGAGATCACGAGGACTGAGGGATATATGACAAACTCCGAAGAAGGTGTTCAACACTGAAAGCACTCCCACTGCTTAAAGAGAAAAAGAAACCAACCAGCAACACAAAAGAACTACAAAAAGAGATCTAGAACTCCAAAAAGAAATGAGAAAACTAAGACAACAGAAAGAGGAAAAGGGAAACAGAAATCAAACCTCCATTGCCATTCAAGCAGAAAGGAATGAAAAAGCCTCAGAAGCAGAATGGGAAGGAAGCAGAACAAGAATATCAGAGACCTGGAGGATGAACACAAACAAACTAAAAACCTCAGAGAAGATTATGAAAATTTAAAATACACAAAAACAAACAACCAGGAGCTGGTGAGGACACTATGAAAAGATCAAAGCACTCCGCATCATAGAAAAGAGAAGGGAAAATCCCAAAGAGAATGGTATTGATCTCAGATCTTCAATAAGATAATAGATGAAAACTCTCCCAAACGAAAAAAGGACAAACCAATACCAAATACAAGAAGCAGCACGAACTCCTAAACGACAAGATCAGGAAAAGTAAATTCCTCACGCCACAACATAGTTTAAAATGCTAACACCCAAAACAAGAAAAGTGTCTAAAGTTCGACAAGAGGAAAACAACAAGTGACCTATAAGTGAAACCTATCAGAATTACAACTGACTTCTCAAATTGAAACTGATGAAATGGCCAAGGAGAACCTGGAGGCAGAAGCTCTCCCGAGTTTGAGGACAGATGATGCAGCCCAGTTAACTATAACCTAGCAAAAATGTCGATCATAGTGGAAGGAGAGAGGAAAATCTTCCAGTACATGAAAAAACTAAAGAACTACATGGTCCGGAAACCAACCCCGTCAGTAGAAACTTGAAGTCAATTCAAAGAAAGAAGACACGGAGCAACCAACCCAGGCACCTAGAAAGAGAAGTCATAATAAAGCATAACTACAAAAGTAGAAACGCAAATCCAAAACCGCAGATTGATAATAAGCAAAAGAATCACCACACAAGACCTATGCAGTCATAACCTTTAAAATAATATGGCTAATATTCCCAATTCAAAAGACAAAGACTGGGAGACTGATTATGAAACAGAAAGACCCATCGTATATGCTGTTCTATGAAGAAACACATCTCTAACTTCAAGGACAGCACCACCCTAAAGTGAAGGGATGGAAAAAAATAGTTCCAGCAAAATGGTACCAAAAAGAAAGCAGGTGTTTTGCTATTTAATATCGGAACAAATAGACTTCAAAGTAAAGAAATCAGGAGAAACAAAGAGGACAAAGAGGCCATTAACAATTTTCCATCAAAGAACAATCCACCAATGAAGTTTCACAATTATGAACAATATGTGCCCGAATCTGCCAGTGCAAAACTTTTATAAACACACTGCAGTGACGTACCAGCAATTCACAGTACTAACCCCAGCAACAGCTCAGAGTGGGAGACTTTCATTACCCACTAGAGTTTCCTTGTATATAGGTCAAACAGGGACAAAAATAAACATAGAGGACCTTTGAAACTGAACGATATGATACACCAATGGACCTCATAGACCTCTAACCAGACATCCATCTAATAACCAGAGAATTACTTTCTATCAGCCACCTACGGAACATTCTCCAAAATCAAACATATCACTGGGACACAGAAGAATCTACAATAGCAAAAAGATGAAATAATTTCATGCATCCTGTCTTTTTAGACCACAGTAATGTAAGCTCAACTATCAACTACCAGGGAAAGCCCTCTGCTACCAGAACACATGGAGACTAGAACACACACTCTTGAATAATAAATGGGTCAAGGAAGAGATAAGAAAAAAATAAAAAAAATTCCGAAACTGGAATGAACAATGACAATACAAACAAACAAAAAACCTATGGGATACCTTAAATCAGGTTCTTAGCTCCTCCTGTACATGATGCACAATATTGCACACCCCTACAGTGGGGTGGGAGGATTGGTGTGGAGTATAGCCCCCGGGGGGGTGGGGTCGGCTCTACTTATCAAACGAAGACACAAATGCTCAACTACAGCTAAAAGCACTGAGAGAGCAACAACAAGATGTAACCCTAAAAACAGACGGAGGAAGAAATAACAGAAAACAGAGCGAGAAATCAATGAAATGAAACAAAGAAACATACAAAAAATAATGAATGCCAAAAGTATGTATGGTTCTTTAAGAAGAAAAACAAAGATAGACAGAACCTCTAGCCCAGTGTAACAAAAAAGAAAAGAAGGAACAACTCCAAATCAATAGCAATCTGTAATGAAAAGGATTCTTTTGTTCTCATATTCCTTCCTCAAACGGATATCCCTCTATCTCGTTGGCTAACCTTCAGTCCAGAAAATTATATGGGAATATTACAAGAAAACCCTATATTCGATATCAACAACTCAAACCAAGTTTGAAAATCGAGAAAAATGATGATATCTGAACTCCTGGGAATCACCATCCGCAAGCTTGCCACAGAGGAGACCAGCAGCTTAACAGACCCATAACATATGAAGAGCAATAGAGGAATTCGTATAAGACCTCCCAACCTAAAAAAAGGAAAAATGGGGGGGAACCCAGGCCCAGACGGTTTCCGTCATGGCAGAATTCATAAAACATTCCAAAAAGACCTACAACCATTATATTCTAGAACTTGTTTAGAAAGGCTACTAGAGGGGAATTCTCCACAAATTCTTCTATGAAGCCAAAATCACTCTATAATATTACCAAAACCCAGGCGAAAGATCCCCAACTAAAAAGGAGAATGTACATAGACCCATCTCCCTCATGAACACAGAGCCAAAATCTTTAAACAGAATCCTGGAAATCGAATACAGGACCCCATCAAGAAATCATCCACAAGACAAGTTGGATTCATACGAGAAATGCAGGGATGTTCAACATACAAAATCAATAAACATCATCAACCACATAAACGAACACAAAGAAAAAACACAAACACCACATGCCAATTGATGCTGAAAAAAAAGCCTTTGACAAAAATCCAGCATCGCTTCATGCGTAAAGTCCTGAGGAATGATTGGAGGGATCATTCCGCCATGTAATCAAAGCCATATACAGGAAAACCCACAGCCAATATCATCCTAAATGTGGAAATGACGAAAACAGAAATTCCCTTTAAAGGTAGGAACCGCGGCAAGGCTGCCCCCTACACCACCCTCTGGCAACAATGCGTGGAAACACTTGCTAGAGCAATAATGCAGAAAAGAGAAGTATATTAAAGGAGTACTAATTGGAAAAGAGGAAGTCAAACTATACCTTTGTTGCTGAGATGATAATGATTGTTTACTACTTAAGGGATCGAAAAAAACCGTACCAGAAAACCCCTAGAAACACGATACAGCTTCAGAAGCCTGGCAGATACAAAATTAACCCTTAAAATCAATGGCCTTTTTTTTTACACCAACAACCAGCAACTGGAGAAAGAATATCAAAGTAGACCTTCCCACTCACAAGAGCCTCAAAAACAATAAGATAACCTAGGAACAACCCTAAACCAAAGACACCAAAACTCTACAACAAAAATGTTAAAAAAACCGGTTAAAGAAAGGAAATGAAGAAAACCAGAAGAAATTGGGAAGAAACCTCCACTGTTCAGGAGTGGGAAAATTAACAGTGTAAAATGTCCATTTTAACCAAAACTCTTGTATAGATTTTAAATGCAATCCCAATCAAAATCCCCAAGAGTTTTCACAGGCTTGTGAACACAAAGGTTCTTAAATTCAGTTTGGAAAAAAAAGACCCCCGATAGCTAAATCAAATCCTGAGTGAAAAGATCTACACAGAGGGATCTCTGATACCAGATTGTAAACTATACTACAGTGGGTATAGTCATAAAAAACATCCTGGTAGCTGACACAAAAACAACCTGGGTGACACAATGGAAAAACAGAAAGATCCAAATCTGACACATACAATTTCACAGCATCTCATAGTTGACAAGGGGGCCAAGAAACACAATGGAGAAAGAACACAATCTTCAGAAATGGTGTTAGGCAAAACTGGATCACTAACTTGGAGAAGAATAAATCTAAACCCCTACCGAAGACTCCCCTCACACCTGTACAAAAGCCAACTCCAGATGGGATCAAATGTGACCCCAAGAACCTTTCCAAACTCTGAAGAGGTGATAGAAGAAAATTTGGCAACAAACTACAAACATAGGCGTAGGAAAAACATCCTAAAATCAGACAGCAGCTGCACAAGAATTAAGGTCGACAATTAACAAATAGGACCTCATCAACTCAAAAGATTCTGTGTACTAAATAAAGGCAATCAAGGAAGTGAAGGAAAATCCCCAAATGGGGAGGAAACCGTTAAGCTCAGATCATCGACAAGCCATTGATTTCGCAGAAAATATAAACTGACTCAAAAAACAAAGAAAAAGAAAACCAACGAACCATCGCCAATAGATTGGAGAAAGAACTGAACAGAGACTCACAAGCGATGAATAGATGATGTCTGAGAAACATCCTCACAGAACTGCTCAACATCACTACATCATTCCCTGCGAAATGCAACATTAAAAAACCACTTTAAAAGGATATCATACCAATAAGACTGAAGCAAAAAAAAAGGAATCAAGAAAACAAATGAATACCAAGTGCTGGAGACGGTGTTTGGGTGAAGGGGAAACTTCAATCCCTGCTGGTGGGAATGAAACTTGTACAAGCCCTAAATGGAAAGCAGTGTGAGAACCCTTGGAAGACTTGGAATGAACTGTCCACCCGACCCAGCCAGTACCACTCCTGGGCATGTACCCTCAAGACTTAACGCCGACAACACAGAGATTACATGCACGGCCATGTTTTATTTCAAGCTCTCTTCACAATAGCAGGAGCTGGAACACCACCTAAATCCCCTCAACTGATGATGGAATAGCGAAAAATTGTAGTACCCTCTACACACATGAATTCTTGCAGCAGGTAAAGAAAAGACGACATCACGAGCTTTTAGGCAAATGGAATGGACGGAGAGGACATAACTGGCTGATGAAGTAACACAGTCCCAGAAAAACAAACGATATGGTATCGCACTCATTGTGATGCCTATGCCAATTATCCGAGTTGTAAGTATTTCTGGTGTAGGGCCCCCTTAGCTTTGGTACAAAGCAGTTGGGCACAAGGCATTTTGGAACAAACAAAACAACAACAAAAATACTGCATCTAGAAACTGACTGAAACGAATCTGCTCCAAAACAGTCAACTTCCCATGAGAATATGAGAAAGACTAGAGATGAGACGCAAAGCATGTTGGCGAATGCACGAGCCTGGTGGGTGTGGGGGAATGAGCGGAACATCGGGTCTAGATTTGTGTTTAAAACATCAATATAATGTAAATTGAATAGAAAGACAATATACTATAGGCCGGCGTGTTGGGCACGCCTTAAACCTAGCACACTTGGGAGGCAGAGAGCAGGTGGTGATTTTTTGTGTGAGTTTCAAGGCCAGCCGGGTCTACATACAGTTCCAGGACATGCTGGTGCTACACAGAGACCCGTTTTGTAAAAGACAAAACAAAAAAAAAAAAAAAAGTATACTTTAAGGCCTGGAGTTGTGGGTCAATTCCTTTAATTCTAGGCATTGGAGGCAGATAGGAAGGCGAATCTCTGTGAGTTTCAAGGAAGGGCCTGGTCTAACATAGACAAGGTTCCAGACCAGTTTGGAGGCTACAGGGAGACCATGTGTCAAAAAAAAAGATCTCAAAAACTTGGGATTGTACGTCTGTAAGCAACGATCTTTTCGTCTAACAAAAATTTAAAGTTAATTAGGTAGAGGTCCAGCTTTAAATGTAGAGTGTAACTTTAAACTTCAGGATGTTCTTAAAATCAGTGATGCCATCTGAAAACTGGAATGGAACTGGCCTGACTGCTGACATGGAGGAGCTGCAGGGCGGCCCAAGGGAGGAGGTGGAGGGTTCTCCAAAACATGACTCCAAAACAAAAGCTTAAGTGGCACTCTGTGGAATTTGTGTGTGTGGTATTTGAAGTGTTTGCCTGCATGTAAGTACAACCCGTAGCTGTATATGCCCACAGAGGCCAGAAGGTTCAGATCTCCTGGAACTGGAGTTACAAAATGGTTGTTAGTTCCTTGTGGGTACAGGGGAATCAACCCTGGTCTCTCCAAGAGCAGTCAACCACTGAGCCCCACTTTGCGGAAATTTTCATCCTGGAAAACTAAATAAGGATAGGTCGGTGCAGAATAAGCTCATTCCCTTCCCCCTGGACTGCTCTAATGACATGCTTTTGGTTTTGTTTAATTGTTTGTCCTGTTTTTTTTTTTTTTTTTTTTGTTTTTTGTTTTGGACCCTGTGTCAAAAAAGAAGAACGCAAAACTTGGTGATTGTACGTCCTGTAAGCACGATCTGTTCGTCTAACAAAATATTTAAATTAATTAGGTAGGGTCCAGCTTAAATGTAGAGTGTAACTTTAAACTTCAGGATGTTCTTAAAATCAGGTGCCATCTGAAAACTGGATATGGAACGGCTGACTGCTGGACATGGAGGAGCTGCAGGTCGGCCAAGGGAGGAGGTGGAGGGTTCTCCAAAACATGACTCCAAAACAAAAGCTTAAGTGGCACTCTGTGGAAATTTTTTTTGGTGGGTTTGAGTGTAATTGCTGCATGTAAGTACCACCCGTGCTGTTCAGTGCCCACGGAGGTCAGAAGGTGTCAGATCTCCTGGAATGGAGTTTAACAATGGTTGTTAGTTCCCTTGTTGGGTGCAGTGAAATTCAACCCATGGGTCCTCTCCAAGAGCAGTCAACCACTGAGCCCCACTTTGCGGAAATTTTCATCCTGGAAAACTATAGGTCGGTGCAGAAGAATGTCAGTTCCTGTCTGGACTGCTCTAATGACAGGCTTTCGTTTGTTTGTTTAATTTTGTAATGTTTTCTTTTTTTTTTTTTTTGTTTCAGGTGGTCTCAAATAGCCCAGGCTGGCCTCAAATCCAAGATCTTTCTGACTCTGTCTCTTCAGTGCCAAGATTACAGGCGCGCTCCACTGCACCCAGCTATTTTAGGGATAATGCCAACACTTGGTTATCTACTCCCAGTACTTACAACAAAAAGAGTGAGGAGCCTGGCATGCATGCCTTTATTCCAACACTCAGGAAGCAAAGGCAGTTGGGACTCTGAGATGAGGCCAGCCTGGTCTATTCAGCAAGTTCCACATCAACTGGGACTACAGGGAGACCCTGTCTCCAAAACCAAAACCAACCAAACAACAACAAAGAAAGACAAGCAGTGTTTTGACTTCTATGAAACACGCCATTCATACTGTAACATTCCCCCACAACCCACATTCTATGCAGAGGCTCGGGCCAGTAGCTCTTATTCAGTTTATAACCCCAAATAGCTAGCAGTGTCTGTAGTCATTTGTGGACAGTCACAGCTGGGAGGGAAAGTGCTCCTGGCATTAGTAGGCAGAGGCCAGGGAGCACTGTTACTCATCCTGGGATGCACCCAACAGAAGAGAGGAGAACCACCTCATACCAGCAGTTCAAGGCTGAGAAGCCCTCTTAGGCTCAAGGTCAAGCTCAAGCCTGCTGTCAGACAGACAGACAGCCATCACTAAGTCACTGCTAGAGTTCCTACACACTGACTGCTCAGAGTGGCCCCTCGGCCAGCAGCATCAGCATGCTGGCTTGCAGACTGTTAGAAATGCAGACAGCAAATTCTACCCCCAGACACAATCCACTCACTTTTTAACAAGACTCCTAAATGATTCTTGATACATTCAGGTCTAGACTGGGCTATGGGGACAGTGAGTGGCAGTGAATACTAACTGTACTTTCTAATGTTCTAGTTTTATATGAGCACTTTATGGCAGCTCTCTCCTCCCATGTCCGTAACTCTGCAGTAAGGCAGCAGGCCTGGTGGTACTTAGTTCTGTTCGCCTGCAAATATCAGAACCTTGATCTGTATTCCACATGACAAACACTATTCAAAACCTATTTATTCTCTCCTTTGCTAGGTGTAGCAATCTACGGGGTAAATCCTCTCTTCAACAATGAGGGGGCAAACCCCTCTCCAGAGATGATCTATTCAACACATAGAGGACTTTTACTGGGGGGGGGGGCAACTTAACCCCTTTGTAAAACAACAGCCATTTGTAACCAAGAACAGAGGGGCAGAAGGGGCCTGAAAGTTCAGAAAACCTCACCAAGAAGGTGACATGGTGGTATGCACCTATGATCTAGCACCTGAGAAGCTAGGGCTGAGAGGTCCAGATCAGCCTGGTCTACACGACGAGTGCCAGGCCAGCCAGGGCAGAGCAAAAGCCATGAAAACAAGAGACATGTTTGGTCATTCCCATCCCACTGCTAGAAGACTTCCTACATGGAGCGGAGAGGCAGACACTGAGATGCCAGGCTCATCCAGGCAGCTTGCCTTCCCTCAGAAAGGACTTGTGGACCAAGGCTCCACCTAGGCAATCTCCCAGAAAAGCTGACTTACACACAAGGATGCACAGCACCAGTGTTCAGAGCCTGGACAATTTTGCTGAAACAGAGTGGGCCCCAGCAGGAAGGAGACTGACCCAGACACCCAGTCAGAAACTATGATCCCCATGAACTTCCTTGTGTGTATGGTCAGAGGACAATGGGCCCCAGCAGGAAGGAGACTGACACAGACACCCAGTCAGAAACTGTGATCCCCATGAACTTCCTTGTGTGTATGGTCAGAGGACAATTGCAGGTGTCAGCTCCCTCCCTCTACCAACCAGTCACTAGGCGTCTCCACCTACAGAGCTAGCTCTGAAAGCCCCTTTACATTACTCATGGCTAAAGGGGTTCAAGTCTCCTGTGACTCTGGGACTTGGGACTTATGATGAACGTTTCTCCCACCCTGTCTTCCCTCTTCCTTAGTCTCTTTCTACTAAGCTGTCAGGAATTTGAGGGACTAGTTCTCAGGAGAGGAGGCAAACTCTACCAAATGCAAGTTTACTCCAAACCAGCTTTCAAAAGGTAGCCAGGACCTGATAGTCCAGCAGGGCAGACCTGCCAAAAGAGGGTGGCCTACATCTTTGTTGAAATGCACAAATACCAAATGCTATCCAAATTGCCAGTAGCTGTTGAGTTATCAAATAATCAGAACAATTACTCATAATTGAAGTTGAAATAAATTTATCCAAATCCAAGCAAAATTAAGTTTGAATTTTTCTTCAGGATTTATTAATGTTTAAAATAGGATTTCAAGAACCAATAAAGGCAAAAAATTGATAATTTTCAAAGTTCTTTTAATAGCATTAAGAATTTTTGCCAAATTCTGCAGACCAAGAAAAGTGATATTAATGACAGGGAATGGACTTGGGAGAATAGGTGGTGTGTTCCTGTAAGGCTGGACAGTCAGTTCTAGCCCAGGAAATCCTGGTTTTCTGTCTGTGGGCTTGCTAAGGTTGGTCAATCACATTTATTTCTCTGCCTTTCCTGCCTTGCTTAATTGCTTTTACATGTGGTGGAAGTTAAGATTAAGCAGAGATGAGGGTATCTTGTGATCAGCTAAAAGGAGTCACTGAAACTTCTTAAATGAAATTCAGGGCTACAGAGATGGCTCACTGCATAAAGCACCTGCCAGGCATCAGAGCTAGAACTGGATCCCCAGCACCTGCCAGACATCAGAACTAGAACTGGGATCCCCAGCACCCAGGTAAATCCCAGGCTTTGTAATCCCAGCATGTGGGAGGCAGGGACAGATAATCCCCAGAGCAAGGTAGCCAGCTAAATTAACCCAATCACTGAGCTCTGGATTCAAGAGAGAGACCCTGACATGATATATAAGACTGAGCACAATCCTGGAAGAAATCCAGTCGCTAACTTCTGGCCTCCACAGGCACATGCACACAGTGCATGCATGAGGATGCACGCACACCCAAACACGAGCAAAAATAAATCCATTTTATTGACAGAAACCAACAGTTTAAGATAAACATGGCACACAGAGAACTTTGTGTGAAGAGAAGTTTCAACAATAGTGTGACAATCTAAAAATGGAGACTCCTGCCTCCCTGAAAAATCACAAACGGCTGGAGGTTTTAGTCCAGGGTTCAGATGTTACCCCTCTAAACTGCAAAGGGAAGAGATGAACACAATTATTTTTCCTTCCCTAAAGCTCAAAGCAGGTTGCTCCCAGAGTCGCCCAGGGTTCAGGGCCACACCCCCAGTTCCTTGGTGGCCCAGGCCAGTGGGACAGCCTCTGGGGCTAATCTTCCCGAACTGTGGAGCCTCCTTTGCCTGAGCACACAGCAGCTGCTTAGCAGAAGCGACTGCTCGGCTCCTCCCTCCCCACTTCACTGCAAACCTCCAAACACAGAACAACCAGAAACAAGAGCTGCACAGTGCAGAGAGCAGCTTCCATTTGCTTAAGGCTGAGAGACTGGGTGAAGCTATGCCCTGTGCTCACCCTACAGAGCTGGGCTTGGGTCTGGCTGCTACCCACCAGCACTCTCTGGACACAGTGACGCCATCCTGCTCCCCCCACACAAGCCTCTAGAGCTGAGCACCAAAGCTTGGGTGGCCCATAGGTTGAACACTGACATGGGACACCTCACAGGTACCCAGGCGACCAGGTAAGTACTGGAGCTGGAAAACAGACACACAGGACTTCCCCAGGGGCCACAGCTTAGCCACCATCTATCTGGTTGGAAGTAAACACAGATGGCCTTGTGCTATCACTAGCTTCTTAAAACATCTCTCTCTCTCTCTCTCTGTGTCTCTCTCTGTCTCTCTCTGTCCCTCTCTCTGTCTCTCTCTGTCTGTCTGTCTATTTTTTAAGACAGGGTTTCACTGTAGTCCCAGCTATCCTGGAACTCAACAGAGATCCACCTGCCTCTGCCTCTGCCTCTGCCTCTGCCTCTGCCTCTAGAGTGCTGGGATTAAAGGCATGCACCACCATGGCTGACTAATAGCCTCTTAATATTGCACACCAAGGACATACAAGGCAACAGCCCCAACACAGGGTCCTAATAAAACTGTCCTATAATTCCCAGTTTTATATGAAGCTGTGCTGGATAGCTTTAGTGTCAACTTGACACACCTGGGTTGAGGGAGCCTCAATTGGGGAATTGGCTCCATTGGATTGGCCTGTGGCCACATCTGTGGAGAATTGTCTTGATGGTCGAGCAGTGTGGGAGGGCCCAGCCCACAATGAGTGGTGCCACCCTGGGCAGGTTGTTCTGTACAGTATAAGAAGGTAAGCTGGGGGCTGGAGAGATGGCCTAGCGGTTAAGAGCGCTGACCGCTCTTACAGAGGACCCGGGTTCGATCCCCAGCACCCACGTGGCGGCCGAGAACCGTCTGAAACTCCAATTCCAGGAGAACTCCAGTTCCAGGGGAATCCGAGACCCTCTTCTGACCTCCGCGGCATTGCACGACACGGGTGCACAGACTTGCATGCAGACAGTACATTCATACACATACNTGAAATTTGAGGGGGTCACAGAGAGCAGCCGAGGCTTGGCACTGTGAGAGGTCAGGAAAGACCATTGGTGGAAGTACACCTCGGTTGCAGTGAAGACCCCAGGATTTCAGGGGTCATGGAGAGAAGCTGAGGTTTTGCACCAGGAGAGGTCAGAAGAGACCATTGGTGAAGATGCTGCCTCAGTTTCAGTGGCGACCCCAGCTTTTTGGAGATGCCAGGACCACGGGACGACCACCAAGAGCAGCAGCAGGTGTGGAATGGAGTTGGCCTGGGCCTGCGAGATGAGATGTGTGTGCCACGGACGGCAGAGTCGGAGAAGAGGAGCTGCCGAGACCCTTTGGAGCCCAGAAGATCCTGAGTGAATCCCAGGTGTCCAGCCTTGAGCTACTTTGCTGGACTTAGGTTTTGTTTGAGAGTGCCTGATTCTTCCCTTTGAAATAAGACAGTACTTGTTTTGGATTTTACAACAGCCCACAGTTAAAAGACTTTTAACGGACTGTGAACTTTTAAGTGTTTGGACATTTTAAGGACTATGGAGCTTTCAAGGTTGTACTGTCTTAGGTTGTGATTAATGTTATCATACTTTGGGGATAAGAACTGGAAAGGTGGTGGTTTAATAGTGATGTGTTTTGTGTGTCAAGGGAGCCTCAATTGGGGAATTGGCTCCATTGGATTGGCCTGTGGCCATGTCTGTGGAGTACTGTCTTGATGGTCAAGCAATGTGGGAGGGCCCAGCCCACAATGAGTGGTGCCACCCTGGGCAGGTTGTTCTGTACAGTATAAGGCAGGCTGGGCATGAGCCAGGGGAGCAAGCCAGTGAACAGCATTCCTCCATGGCCTGTGCTTCAGCTTCTGCTTCCAGGTTCCTGCCCTGAGTTCCTGTCTTGGGCTCCCTGAGTGAGAACTGTGACCCAGGAGATGTAAGCTGAATAAACCCTTTCCTCCCCAAGTTGGTGTCGGTCAGAGTGTTTTGTCACAGCAATGGAAGACAAACTAGGACAGAAGCACATTCTCAGAGAACTCATTACTAGTATATTAAAGGAAAAGGAGACAGTTATTCTCAGCTGGAGATAAGAGCTCCTTTAAGGTCCACAGTGGGGTGTGGGGCCAAATGCAAATACAAAGTTAAGGAGTAAAAGGATACAGAAGATGAAATGCGAGGAAAACTTCACTCTATTTCTTTCCTCATTAAAAGGAACAGGTAAAATCAGCAACATCTTGTACAGAACTCCCCTTCCACCTACACCAGCCAACACCACAGAAAGGGCTTAGAAAGGCGAGTGCTCTGGAGAGGCTAGCCAGCAAGCCAAGCTTAAGACCACAGAATCCACAGAACCCCACGACCTGGGACCTGCTGCATCTGGATGTGGTGCTGCAGAGCACTGGGCTCAGGGGAGGTGCTGGGGAGAGTGCGGCAACGGGCAGCCAAATTCCTACAGTACATTTCTAAGCCAGCTGCTTGAATTCCACTCCTGCAGTGTGGACGGAACCAGTTTCCATCCAGCCAGCCCCAATGGGGTTCTATCGATGAAGCTGGGCTTTCACTTCCCCAGGCTGAAGTGTAGGCTGAAGTGGCACAGTCTCTGGCCAACTTTACTATGACACAAATGGTCCCACAGAGGCTAGAAAGCTTGTGTCTGTGACAAGCTGGGGGGGCGGGGGGGACGGGGGGGGAGGGCCTTGGTCCTACACTGCAAGGAACTGGATTCGGCCAGGAAGGGCTTCTCACAGGACACCTGGCAGCCACCTCTGCCTTGCAGACTTGAGAGATGGTGCAGGTGCTTACAAAGGGACAGACTACAGGAAGAAACACAAAAGAGCCATGGTTGTATGAAATGGCCAAACCTCAATGCAGAACACCAAGCCTCATTTGACCTTAGATGGCAAAGCCTGCGGACTAGAGCTCAGGAGGTCATAACCTGTGCTCTAGCAGATAAGAAAGGCCTCTGGGCAAATCAGAAATGTTATGACAACAGCCCTAAAGAGTTATCAACAAACCACAGGCTTGCTGCACACACTGACCACACAGACAGATGAGATACCCCCTCCAATCTTCAAGAAACAGAATGGAACCCCAACTGCCTCACCCCAGCCTCCAGTGCTGGCCACACATTCCCAGCATCACTGCGAGTACTACCAGGAAGGACTTTTAAGGCTGACCAGTGCCTGTAATCGGTCCTAGCACTTGGGGCTGGGACACAAGGATTGCCAGTTCACGGTGAGCCTGAATGACAGTGAGGTATTACCTCCAAAGGCCAAATCTGCCTACCATGTGTACTGCTTCCCATGACACATTTATACTTACTGTGGCTATTTGCAATAATCTTGAAATACACTACACATGCTATTTTAGATCTCGCCTGCTTTCATTTCAAGAGACCAGAACTCTAAGGCTGCAGATGGCTCCATCAGTCACTGCTTGCCACATGTAAGCACGTGGACCCACGTTCAATGCCCAGAACCCTAATCAAAAGCTCAGCCAGTTCCCATGCCAGCGCTGAGTGGAGACAGCAGATCCCTGGGAGCTGCTAGCCACAGTGGAGATAACTGGTGGGGTCCAGGCTCATCAGATTCCGTCTCAAAAACTACGGGGTGGGGAGTGACCAAGGGAGACACCTCACACCGACCCAGCTCCCCCTGCACCACAGCGTGAGGTAAAATGAACTGACATCGCTGTGGACAGCCACTGCAAGGCAGTGTATTTCTGACCATTTGGTCACCTCTCAACTGTCAGCCAAAGGCACTGTCAGTATCTGCTGGTCAGGTGTTTTGTTAGCCAGTGCTTACACTGACAGTGGCCACACAAAAACACAGGAGGCTCCCAGCCACACCATTCAAATGCCTGGGGAAGTTCCTGCTAGGGGCATGCATGGCCAGTGTTGTGAGAGCTGCAGCTGCAGGCTCGGTCCTCGGTGCACAGAGACCTGAACCAGGGACAGAACTCTCATCTCCACCTGGCCAGGAGCAGCCATGTGAGCACAGGCCTGTGAAGGGCACACTTCCACGGTTTCCCTGCGGCACACTTCCCTCCCAGGTAAAAGCCCCACACAGAACACAGCTCTGGAGGGAAGTTCAAGGCTCTTCCACACAGGCCTGGAAGGCCAGACCAGCCAGTACGAAACACACATGCTTGATCGTGCAGTAAGCTCATAAAGTACTCAGACCTTACTACTTGGTCATCGCCATGCTAGACACAAAAGACATTTGTCTGCTGGGCAGACAGCAGCAGCCACGTCACTAAGAGCCTTTTAACCCAGGAAGATTCTGGATAGAGCAAAGCCATACATAGCAGGCTCTTTAAAACACCACTCCAGAGAATCTTTTCCTATTTTGCATTGAAGATTCTGAAGCTCAGAGCCTTTAAGGGGAGTAATCTTTTTTTCTTGGTCCTTGTGAGACAGGGTCCACATCTTAAGTTGGAGACAGCCCCAACCATCTTAAATGCACTATGTAGACCAGTGCATAATAATAAAAGAGCACAGTAGTTTTGCCTGTCTTGCTGGCAAGTGCAGCTACCCTGGAGCTGCCACTGCTTTTGCCATCCTTCAAAGACATGAGACACAGCTTTTCAACCTTCCAATATGGACTGAAGACTCATGTCTCTCCAAGAATCCTCCAAACCTTCAGTGCCAGATGGGGACTGCTGAGACATCCAACTTGTGGACTGAGCTACTACTGGGGTTTCAGCCTCTTCAGAGTANTCTTTTTTTTTTTTTTTTGGCCTTTTCAAACAGGGTCTTCCCTCCTCCCGTCCTTCCGCCCCCTCTTCCTCCATCCTCCCCCGCCTTTCCCCTCTCCCCCTCTTCGTTCCTCTCCCCCTCCCCCCTTCTCCCCCTCCCCCTCCCCCTCCTCCGCCCTCTCCCCTGCCTCCCCCTCCGCCCCCTCCCCCTCCCCCTCCCCTCCCTTCGCCCCCTCCCCCTCCCTCCTCCCCTCCCCTCCCTCCCCCCCTCACTCTCCCCCATCCCTCTCCCCCTCCCCCGTCCCCCCTCCCCCCTCCCCCTCACCCCCCACCCCCGTCCCATCCCGTCCGTGTCCTCCCCCGCCCCCGCCCCCTACCCCTCCTCCTCTCACTCCTCCCCCTCCCCTCCGCCTCTCCCTCCCCTCCGCCCCCTTCCTCCCCCTCCTCCTCCCCCCTCCTCTCTTTTTTTTTTTTTTTTTCTTTCCCCCCCCCCGCCTCCCCTTTCCGTCCCACCTCATCCTCCTCTACTCCTCCCCCCTCCCCCTCCCCTCCTCTCCCGCCTCTTCTTCCCCTCCTCCCTCTCCTCCCCTCCCCCTCCTTCTCCCTCCCTCCTCCGCCCCTCCTCCCCCTCCTCCTCTCCCTCCCTTCCCCCGCCCCCTCCTCCTCTCCCCCGCCCCCTCCTCGCGCCTCCTCCCCCTCCTCCCTCCGTCCTCTCCGCCCTCCCCCTCCCCCTCCCCCGCCTCCCCCTCCCCCTTCTCCCCCTCCCCCCTACTCCCTCCCCTCCTCCTCCCCCCTCCCATCCCTCCAGGTGTCCTCCCCTCCTCATTTGCCCAAACGCACCCACTTCCGGCGCTTTAAACAAAAAAGTCTTTTCGTGTTCTCTCTGGTATAGGAAAAGCTCTTTGAGATGGACATTGGATAAATATTTTTTGCTTAGAGTTTTTAACTAAGTATTGTTAATAAAATATTTTGGTAAAAGAATGTTATTGGAAAAAAAAAAAAAAAATTTTATTATTTAGTTATTTATTCGATTTATTATTTATTATTTATTATTTTATGTCTTTTTTTGAGACAGGATCTCCTGCGCGCAGCTGTCCTGAACTCTGTAGATCAGGTCGCCTTGAAACTTCACCAAAGATCCGCCGCCTCTGCTCCCAAATGCATAGTTAAAGGCGTGCGGGGAATGTTACGTCATATGGATGGCCACTAAATGCAGTGTCTTTATAGCTTTTAAGATACCAGCCAGGGTCTCTCTCTCTTTTTTTTTTTTTTTTTTTAATTTTATTTATTTTGATGTATGGTATGAATGTACTGTCTGCATGCAAGTCTGTGCACCCGTGTTGTGCAACGCCGCGAGTTCAGAAGAGGGTCTCGGATTCCCCTGGAGCTGGAGTTCTCCTGGAATTGGAGTTTCAGACGGTTCTTGGCCGCCATGTGGGTGCTGGGGATCGAACCTGGGTCCTCTGCAAGAGCAGTCGGTGCTCTTAACCGCTAGGCCATCTCTCCAGCCCCAGGTCTCTTTCTTTTTCAAGCTTTATATCTCTGAGGAGGATATATTTTAATTATGGGTTTGGGGATAACTGGGTCAGGCTAGGCAGTTTGAGATAACAGTGGGCCAGGTAGGCAGTTAGGGGAGTAGCTGGGTTGGAGTGGGATGTTTGGAGGTGAACTGTGAGCCAGGGTGAGTTTGGGGGGTAATTGTGGGTGGGGCTGGGCAATGTGGGGGTAACAGCTGGGAGGTAACTGGGTCACAGTGGGCAGCTGGGAGCTACTATCCTGGGATAGGCGGTTTGAGAGTCACCGGGCCAGGCTGGGTAAGCAGGTTTTGGTTGGGGGATGGTTTGATTTGGTGTTTTGTTTTGTTGTTTTTGTTGTTTGGTCTTTTTGAGACGGGGTCTCCCTTTAGTTCCATCTGGCCTGATATGTAGACCAGGCTGGCCTTGAACTCACACAGATTCCTCTCCCTCTGCCTCCAGAGTGCTGGGATTAAAGGTGTGCACCACCATGCCCAACTTGGTTGGTCCCCCCCCCCCAAAGCCAGTGCTTTATTGAAGCTCTGTGAATTTCATACAAAATTTCATTACAAAATTACAATAAAATCTAGACCCGTGACCCCCTCCCTGCCCCCCCACCCCACCAGAAACTCATGCAGTCTGCCAAACAGTTTTCATCTTTTTCTCAGTCTCAAAATTCTCAATGCAAATACTGTTTCAGTCAGTTTCTTTGACCAAGTCTTTTGTTTTGTTTTGCTGCTGTTTTGATTGTATTCCCTTCAATATGCAACTCACGTATAGTGCATATATGCATGCCACTATATCATAGGTTTTAGCAATTCATACTTATGATTTTCTTTTTTAGGATGAAAGATGTCATGTTTGAGGCTCCTCCTTGGCAAGCCCAAACCACCATCAGTTTCTGCCCTTGTGCTCCACACTGGGGTTTTCCCTTCCCATGGTCACTCAATTGAGGTCCAGTAAACACCACACGCCTGTCTTGATCTTCCTGTACTGTTCTCCGATGATATAGCCTGGGTAGTCCAACAATGGCATGCCTGTCTTTTTTTTTTTTTTTTGGCCTTTTCAAACAGGGTCTTCCCTCCTCCCGTCCTTCCGCCCCCTCTTCCTCCATCCTCCCCCGCCTTTCCCCTCTCCCCCTCTTCGTTCCTCTCCCCCTCCCCCCTTCTCCCCCTCCCCCTCCCCCTCCTCCGCCCTCTCCCCTGCCTCCCCCTCCGCCCCCTCCCCCTCCCCCTCCCCTCCCTTCGCCCCCTCCCCCTCCCTCCTCCCCTCCCCTCCCTCCCCCCCTCACTCTCCCCCATCCCTCTCCCCCTCCCCCGTCCCCCCTCCCCCCTCCCCCTCACCCCCCACCCCCGTCCCATCCCGTCCGTGTCCTCCCCCGCCCCCGCCCCCTACCCCTCCTCCTCTCACTCCTCCCCCTCCCCTCCGCCTCTCCCTCCCCTCCGCCCCCTTCCTCCCCCTCCTCCTCCCCCCTCCTCTCTTTTTTTTTTTTTTTTTCTTTCCCCCCCCCCGCCTCCCCTTTCCGTCCCACCTCATCCTCCTCTACTCCTCCCCCCTCCCCCTCCCCTCCTCTCCCGCCTCTTCTTCCCCTCCTCCCTCTCCTCCCCTCCCCCTCCTTCTCCCTCCCTCCTCCGCCCCTCCTCCCCCTCCTCCTCTCCCTCCCTTCCCCCGCCCCCTCCTCCTCTCCCCCGCCCCCTCCTCGCGCCTCCTCCCCCTCCTCCCTCCGTCCTCTCCGCCCTCCCCCTCCCCCCTCCCCCGCCTCCCCACTCCCCCTTCTCCCCCTCCCCCCTATCTCCCCTCCCTCCTCCTCCTCCTTCCCCTCCCTCTTCTCCCCTCCCAGGTTCCCCTGCCCAAAACGCACCCACTCCGCGCAGCTTTAAACAAAAAGTCTTTTCGTGTTCTCATCTGAGTACTAGGAAAGCTCTTGAGATGAGACATTGATAATATTTTTTGCTTAGAGTTTTTCTAGAGTATTTTAATAAAATATTTTGTAAAAGAATATTGGGAAAAAAAAAGAAAAATTTTATTATATGTTACTTTATTATTTATTATTTATTAATTTATTGTTTTAGTTTGTCTTTGAGACGGATCTCCTGTACGCACAGCTGTCCTGAACTCTGTAGATCAGGTCGCCTTAACTCACCCAAAGATCCGCCGTGCCTCTGGCCTCCCAATGCGGATAGTTAAAGGCGTGCGGGGAATGTTACGTCATATGGATGGCCACTAAATGCAGTGTCTTTATAGCTTTTAAGATACCAGCCAGGGTCTCTCTCTCTTTTTTTTTTTTTTTTTTTAATTTTATTTATTTTGATGTATGGTATGAATGTACTGTCTGCATGCAAGTCTGTGCACCCGTGTTGTGCAACGCCGCGGAGTTCAGAAGAGGGTCTCGGATTCCCCTGGAGCTGGAGTTCTCCTGGAATTGGAGTTTCAGACGGTTCTTGGCCGCCATGTGGGTGCTGGGGATCGAACCTGGGTCCTCTGCAAGAGCAGTCGGTGCTCTTAACCGCTAGGCCATCTCTCCAGCCCCAGGTCTCTTTCTTTTTCAAGCTTTATATCTCTGAGGAGGATATATTTTAATTATGGGTTTGGGGATAACTGGGTCAGGCTAGGCAGTTTGAGATAACAGTGGGCCAGGTAGGCAGTTAGGGGAGTAGCTGGGTTGGAGTGGGATGTTTGGAGGTGAACTGTGAGCCAGGGTGAGTTTGGGGGGTAATTGTGGGTGGGGCTGGGCAATGTGGGGGTAACAGCTGGGAGGTAACTGGGTCACAGTGGGCAGCTGGGAGCTACTATCCTGGGATAGGCGGTTTGAGAGTCACCGGGCCAGGCTGGGTAAGCAGGTTTTGGTTGGGGGATGGTTTGATTTGGTGTTTTGTTTTGTTGTTTTTGTTGTTTGGTCTTTTTGAGACGGGGTCTCCCTTTAGTCCCATGGCCTATGATATGTAGAACCAGGCTGGCCTTGGAACTCAACACAGATCCTCTCCCTCTGCCTCCGAGTGCTGGGATTAAAGGTGTGCACCAACCATGCCCAACTTGTTGGTCCCCCCCCCCCAAAGCCAGTGCTTTATTGAAGCTCTGTGAATTTAAAACAAAATTTCATTACAAAATACAATAAAATCTAGACCCGTGTCCCCCTCCCTGCCCCCCCACCCCACCAGAATCTCATGCAGTCTGCCAAACAGTTTTCATATTTTTCTCAGTCTCAAAATTCTCAATGCAAAATACTGTTTCAGTCAGTTTCTTTGACCTAGTCTTTTGTTTTGTTTTGCTGCTGTTTTGATTTATTCCCTTCCAATATGCAACTCACGTATAGTGCATATATGCATGCCACTATATCATAGGTTTTAGCAATTCATACTTATGATTTTCTTTTTTAGGATGAAAGATGTCATGTTTGAGGCTCCTCCTTGGCAAGCCCAAACCACCATCAGTTTCTGCCCTTGTGCTCCACACTGGGGTTTTCCCTTCCCATGGTCACGCAATGAGGTCCAGTAAACACCACACGCCTGTCTTGATCTTCCTGTACTGTTCTCCGATGATATAGCCTGGGTAGTCCAACAATGGCATGCCTGAAAAAAAAAAAAAAAAGTTAACATTCAAAAAACCTGCATGATCTAGACCAAAAGACCTCTATCCAAGCCAGCCTGCAGAATCAGAAAATGAATTCTGTTCACACCTTGAGAAAGTGGACTCCTTCATTCACCCACTGAAGATGCATGAGCAGGTCCCACGGGCAAAGCACTGCAGGTGGCGCCCAAGGCCCCTGGTCAGGGGCTTAGAACTGCGAAGGCTCCATACCAACAAGGTCCCCGGTGAGAAGCTCTGGCTTTATTTGGTGCCGGCAGCACTTAGACCCTTTGACTTCACTGAAACTGTGGACAGGCTGGACTAGGCTGGACTAGGCTGGACTAGGTAGACCCACCCAGACCTCTCCACAGTCCTTGCTCCTGGCAGCACGGAGGGTCAGTCTTAACTAATGACTTCGCCCTCTGGAGGAGGGCTGAGAGCTCTAAACCCAGACCACTGGGTTCTCCTGGCTCCTCCAGCTGTTCTGTGTTTGCTGTAGTGTTCCCACAGAGCCACGGGACAGAACTGTGGCTGCTCAGGTGGCTGGTGACAGAAGCACTATCAGAGGCAAGGCTGCTCTCCGAGGCACAGTCTGCTTAGAAGGCAATAGCAGTGATCGCCATTCCACCTTCACACCTCGGGGCTCAACACCTCGGGGCTCACCAGCAGCTTTCCCAAGCCTGCCCAGCACCCCCCATCTGCCCCACCACCACCTTCTGTACTGCTGCGTTCCTAAACCTATGGTTTCTCTTTCTGGAGTGAACAGACGCCTTCAGCGTGAAAACAAACAGCTCAGCCACTTGTCCACACAGCACTCTGACATAGTTCTCTCAGGTCCACCGTGTTGGCAACTGTCACACTGTAAATGTGACGATGGCTCTGGAGGATTCAAAGAGCCCAGAGCAGTTTTTTTTTTTTATAGCACATAAAATTTTTCCCAACAATATTTTGTTCCCTGGAAATATTTCCAGAAGGCCTCTCTACAGAAGTTCCAAGTCCTCCCAAGTCCCAGTCAGCAGCCAGCACCTGTGCCATGAGCACTCCTCTTCCTTCCCTGACCCTATTCTACATCCACATGCCTTCTCTGTTCTGGTTCAGGCAGTGCCACCGGACTGTGTGCTGCGATGGGAGCAGGCTGGAGAACCACTGCGCTGGAAGCCCCTAGGGTCAGATGAAAGGGAATTATGCTGAAGACACCTGTCCATCTCAGGCCACTAGTGGACCAGCCCAGTGCTGGTCTCAGAGAGACAGGACCTAGATTCAATTCCCAGCAGCCACATGGTGTCTAACAAATGTCCATAACTCTACCTGTAGGATATAATGCCCTCTTTTGGCTTCTGTGAGCACTGCATGATATGGGTGTGCAAACACGCAGGCAAAACACTCAGACACAAAATAAATGTCAATAAAACAAAGACTCACAAACCAAGCCTGAAGAGATGGCTTACTGTTTAAGAGCACTGGCTGCTCTTACAGACCACCAGGTTCAATTCCCAGCACCCACATAGCAGCTAACAACCTTTCATAATTTCAGTTCCAGGGATCCAACGCTGCACCCTCCACAGGTGCTACATAACAGGAGTGCACTTACACACATGCTGCATAACAGGAGCGCACTTACACACATGCGGGTGAAACGCTCATTCACATAAGATAAAAATAAAGAAAAAAAACTAACAAACCAAATAAAAACTTGTATTTAAAATGTCAATGATATTACATTTACATAAAAAAGCAAATGTTTTTAAGCAATATAACTGACTATTCAAGCTTTTTACCACTTGAACTTGAACATTTAAATAAACTAGTAATTTTTACAGTTACTATTAATTAAATACAGCAATTTGTGTGGATAATCATTCTAACTTTTTAGGCACCTTCAGGCTTTGTGTCAGGGATGTTGAAGGAACCCTGGCCTCCAAGGGCAACTGCGTGTGCACCCACTCCATACGCTCCATGGGCAACCACACACACACACACACACACACACACACACACACACACAAAGTGACTGGGCCATGTGGATGGAGTGATTAAGTCCCCCTCCTAGCCCCCTGCAGTCTAGGACTGAACCTAGGGCCTTCCCTACCCCAACCCTAGGAGTAGGCCATGTTTTTCAAGCTCTGAAGAACAACGTAAGTGCAAAGGCGGACACTCCAGGCAGCAGACAAAGCACAGTCAGGAACATGGGCCACAGGGTTTTTATCTTTAATTAGGAATTCTGAGTGCTTAATTTTCTTTCTTTCTTTCTTTCTTTCTTTCTTTCTTTCTATTTATTTATTTTATTTATTTATTTTTTGGTCTTTTTGAGACAGGGTCTCCCTGTTGTAGCCCCAGCTGGCCTTGAACTCACAGACCTCCTCCTGCCTCTGCCTCCCACGTGCTGAGATTAAAGGCTGTGCTATGAAAATGTTAATTTTCATTTTTTTTATTTATTTTATTTATTTCGGTATGTGTATCAAGGTACTGTCTGCATGCAGGTTTGTGCACCCGTGTCGTGCAATGTCGCGGAGGTCAGAAGAGGGTCTCGGATTCCCCTGGAACTGGAGTTCTGGAATTGGAGTTTCAGACGGCTCTCGGCCGCCATGTGGGTGCTGGGGATTGAACCCGGGTCCTCTGTAAGAGCGGTCGGCGCTCTTAACCGCTAGGCCATCTCTCCAGCCCCAATTTTCATTTTTTAAGGACAGGGTCTGGCATAGCCCAGACTGGCCTTGAACTTAGTATGTTGTAAAGGATGACCCTGAAGTCCTGATTTTCTTGCCTCCATCTCCAGAGCGCTGTTTCTGTAGTGTTAGGGGTGGAACCCAGGGTCTCACACATGCTAGGCAAGTACTCTATTAAGCTACACATCAGCCTTGGAGTGTTTAGACAGGCAGGCCCTAGTTTTGAAAGAAAAGACAATGAAGCCTACGTGGAGACCACCGGAGGCAGATGGCCACACTGATGAAAACCCTTTAGTTAGGCATGAGCCTCTGAAGGCTGCAGAGCAGGACAAAAGCTTCACAGGCCAGGAGCCCAGGGACCGTGATAAGACCTGACCATGTTAAGCTCTCAAATACTCAGTCACACTGGTACTTCATATGGCCCGTGCTATCATCACTTAAGTTTCATTCTTTGTAAAGCTTCACAACACAGAACAAGCAGCAGGAGGCTAAGCTAGGCTAGGCTAGCCGGTCATGGTGGCCATGCCTTTAATCCCAGCACTTGAGAGCAGGCAGATATCTGTGAGATAGAGGCCAGCATGGTCTATACAGCGAGTCCCCAGGCCAGCTGGGGCTAGGGCTACAGGGAGGCCCTGTCTTACACACACACACCATAAACAAAAACTAAACAACTGTAATCAGGGTCTAAGCCGACACTGTCCGCTCTCTAGCATTCTGCCGCCCTCCCCTGTTCTGAATAAAGCGAGTACCCACACCACTGAGAATTAGGCAGTGACTGCGTGTGTCAAAGTCACTTATTTACATTCATGACTTCTGTGTATTTTTATTATTCAGGTGGATTCTCTGAGTGATTGTTATGTTTACAATCTATTTTTGTCCCCTTAAGAATTTTGAATGACATGCAATCTTTCTAGAAGTCTTCATAGATGTTTAATAACTCACAGGAAAACAAATCACAAGAAACTGATCCTGCCTGGCAAGGTGTGACACATCTGTGATCCTAGTACTTGGTCGGGGAGGCAGGAGGGTCCGTTCAAGGTTGTCCTTGCTACACAGCAATTAGAGGCCATCCTGGGCTACAAGAGACCCTGTCTCAAAACAAAGCAAACCACCAACGACAAAAGAAATGTCATGTATATATATGTATATTTTTGGGGGGGGTCTTTTCGAGGCAGGGTCTTCCTTTAGTCCTAGCTGTCCTGGAGATCACGATGTAGACCATGCTGGCTTTGAACCCACAGAATTCTGCCTACCTCTGCCTCCTCTGCTGAGATTAAAGGTGTGCGCCACCATGCCCAGCATTTCTTCTATTTTTTAAGGTTTGATTGTTTTCAGAGAGAGAGAGAGAGAGAGAGAGAGTGTGTGTGTGTAAATGTCACATGTGTACAGGTGTCCAGAGGTCAGAAAGGGTGACATGTCAGATCTGGAGCTGAACTTACAGGTATTGTAAGCTGCTGGACATGGGTGCTAGAAACCGAACTCAGTCACCTACAAGAGCAGCAAGCACTTTTGACCACTAAACTATCTCTCCAGCCACAAGAAATACCATTTCTTTTTTAAAAAATTAAATTTTGTTTTGCTTTCATCCATGTAAGTGTACCACCTGCATGCAATGCTCACGAACGCTGGAAGTGGAGTCAGATCACCTGGTGACTGTGGATTCCGGGAACTGAAATCTGGGCACTCTGCAAGAGCAGCCAGCTCTTGACTGCTCAGGCATCTCCAGCCCTGAAATGTCATTTCTTATCAGACAGCACTCTACAAAAATGCATTGGAACTACATTTCATGTTGTCATTTTCTACAACATACAAACATTTTGTATTTGAAGTTTCAAACATACATCTAAGAAAGACTGTACCACTCTGACTGCTTCTTCTAAGAAAGACTGTACCACTGTGACACTGCTTCTTCTAAGACTGTACCACTGTGACACTGCTTCTAAGAAAGACTGTACCACTGTGACACTGCTTCTTCTAAGAAAGACTGTCCCACTGTGACACTGCCTCTTCTAAGAAAGACTGTCCCACTGTGACACTGTCTCTTCTAAGAAAGACTGTCCCACTGTGACACTGCCTCTTCTAAGAAAGACTGTCCCACTGTGACACTGCCTCTTCTAAGAAAGACTGTCCCACTGTGACACTGCCTCTTCTAAGAAAGACTGTCCCACTGTGACACTGCCTCTTCTAAGAAAGACTGTCCCACTGTGACACTGCCTCTTCTAAGAAAGACTGTCCCACTGTGACACTGCCTCTTCTAAGAAAGACTGTCCCACTGTGACACTGCCTCTTCTAAGAAAGACTGTCCCACTGTGACACTGCCTCTTCTAAGAAAGACTGTCCCACTGTGACACTGCCTCTTCTAAGAAAGACTGTCCCACTGTGACACTGCCTCTTCTAAGAAAGACTGTCCCACTGTGACACTGCCTCTTCTAAGAAAGACTGTCCCACTGTGACACTGCCTCTTCTAAGAAAGACTGTCCCACTGTGACACTGCCTCTTCTAAGAAAGACTGTCCCACTGTGACACTGCCTCTTCTAAGAAAGACTGTCCCACTGTGACACTGCCTCTTCTAAGAAAGACTGTCCCACTGTGACACTGCCTCTTCTAAGAAAGACTGTCCCACTGTGACACTGCCTCTTCTAAGAAAGACTGTCCCACTGTGACACTGCCTCTTCTAAGAAAGACTGTCCCACTGTGACACTGCCTCTTCTAAGAAAGACTGTCCCACTGTGACACTGCCTCTTCTAAGAAAGACTGTCCCACTGTGACACTGCTTCTTCTTATGTGGGGTTTGGCCTCCAGTAGATCTGAGGCTTCCTAGCTGGGTGCTGCTCTGCTGGCTGCATTACTGTGACCCCAGTATATGCACACACACACATGTGTGAGCACACACACACACACACACACACACACAGAGCTTCAACTGAGACTTCCCGTGTGCACCTAGTCCTCCCTCTCACAGGTCCCCATGTGAGGATGGGTGGGCATCTGGCAGGCTGCTTCCAAGCTGCTCAGCTCTCCTGGTCCCAGGGGAGGGATCAGGCCTTGCCTCCTTGGCAGTTCCTGTTCTGAAGAGACAAAAGCTCTAGCTCAGGATGTTTTCCACTCACTGCACTCGAGCCGTCCTCACTTCAGGGTCTCAGGAGGAGGTCATAGCTGAGCACTGCTCCATGACTCAGTGCCGCACATGTGTTATGAAGCATTCACTTCCACCAGCACTTCACTAGGAATGCTGAGCAGTACTGCATGTCCCTTCCTTCATGAACAGGTAGAGACACACATTTTTGGCATCATGCATCCAATTTTTGAAGTTGCTAGATAACTACATTAAGAGCATGAATTATATGAAGAAACATCAGTAAAATCTTTAGGACAAAAAAAAAAACCTCCATGATCAACTTGAGAGGTTGCCTTTCAAAATTTTGGGGTGTGTGTGTGTGTGTGTGTGTGTGTGTGTGTGGTTGCCCATGGAGTGTATGGAGTGGGTGCACACGCAGTTGCCCTTGGAGGCCAGGGAGGGCATCAGATCCTCTGGAATGGGGTTGTGGCAGTTTTGAGGCACAGAATGTGGGTGCTGGGAACCAAACTCGGATCCTCTGCCTGAGCAGCACCTGCTTTTAACTGCTGGGCCATCTGGACACCCCTGCTTGCCCCCCGCAAACAGGGTCTCATTATTTACCTCTGCCAGGCCTGGAATTCCTGACAATTCCTCTATTTCAGCCTCCTAAGTATGCCACCAAGTCTGACTCATAATCTGCTTTAAAAACTGGGTGGCTCAGCTGGGTGTGGTGGCCCACACCTCTGACCCCAGCACTCGAGAGGCAGAGGCAGAGGCAGAAGCAGGTGGATCTCTGTGAGACTGAGACCAGCCTGGTCTACATAGTAAATTCCAGGCTACTGGGACTACATGGAGACCCTGTTTCAAAAACAGGTGCGGAGATGTGTGTGCAACTGTGACCTGGCAAGGGCTGAGGGCACATCACATGCTGTCACCCACACTGCCCTGACCTACACAGCACTGGTTTGGCTGTAGCCATCTGACCTAAAATACCCTTCTCCAGGCTGAGTCCTCTCCACCCAGGCCCACCTCCCCACAGCAGCACCTCTAATGCTCTAACGGCCCAGTCACTTGCATCCTAAATTCCCAATGCTGTTAGCCCAGATTACTTTAGTATTCTTTCTCTTATCCTCCCTTCCTCTCTATCAGTGTCCCTAGAGCAGAGACACCATCTTTTCTACAGCTCTACCTTTGGGACCCCTGGCACAACAGTGAACACCCAACAGGTGCTGGACTGGCCGAGCACAGAGAGGAGCCACTGTCCTCAACTGCATCTCACCAAAACCAAAGGCCACATGGGGCACAAGCCAGAGCGGCACACAAAGCAAACAGGACCAACAACGATTTGCTTAGCCTAGGTCACAGGGGTGGAGTGCACAGGTAGGAGAGTGCTCTGCCCGCCCCAGCTGAGCCACAAACAACACTCTTTCAAAAGCAGTAAAAGCCTTAACTTGGAATGACCAGCAAGCTGCTGTTTTTTACAGTTCTTATGACACAATGATGAATGTTTGATATGTCATGTATTTTGAAAACTCATTCAAGGAATAAAAGAACTAATCCTGCTTAGTGTGGTTGGGAACAATACCTTCAGCGGTCTGGTCCTTAAGAATTAAAATATATAGTCTGGTACGCAAAGTTTTTGTTTTTGTGGGTTTTAACTCAAGTACCCCAGTCTGGCTGATTCTGAACTCACTAAGAAGCTGACAATGACCTTGACTCTGCTTGTCCTGCCTCCATCCCCAGGGTGCTGAGACCACCATGCCCATATACCATATACCACCATGCCCAGTCCACTACATTTCAGGATTGAACTAAGGGCTTTGTACATTCTTTTATTTTTTATTTATTTATTTTTTTTTAGGGCTTTGTACATTCTAGGGCAAGCACTCAGCTAACTCTACCGTATCTTCAGTCCTCTGCATTGTTTTTGGCAGGGCTGGGCTGGAACGTGGGCCCCACGCACGCTAGGCAAGCACTCAGCTAACTCCGCCATCTCCTCAGTCCTCTGCGGGGCGGGGCTGGGCTGGAACGTAGGCCCCACGCACGCTAGGCAGGAGCTGCCACAGCTCTATCCCAGCCAGTCCCCGTTTTTGTTTTTTTTTTCTGTTTCATGAAAGTGCAAGTGTCACAAACTTTTTCTGGCTAAAGAGTTTCTGAGAAACCCAACTGGCAGGCCACATCTTTCTTAAAGGAGAAGGAAGATAGAGCACAGGACCGGAGAGAGCCAGAGACTCCAAGACTAGACTCGGCCACCAAGCAATAAGCCAGCTCTGCTCTTAGGCATCCTCAGGTCAAATGGCAACAGGCAAGGGTGGCCATTTACACCCAGCACTCCTTCGGATGCCTGGAGGGCATCTGAAAAGCTTCCATTGGGGGACGACAGACTTGGGGGGGGGGGCATCAGCCTGGAACTAATCCTGGCGAAAGTGGTGCCCAGTGGACTGTGACAAACACTAAGCAGAAAGGTTTGAAGAGAGGCTCTGGAAAGAAGAAAATGAGACTAGCTAGCCCATCAGCTGGAGACACCAAGGAAACTCCCGCTATTCCTGGGTGTTTTGTCTGTGCTGTCTCCACTGTAAAGAACGCTTTCTTCCCAACTCACCATCGGCTCACAGAAGTAGGACAAGAACAAAGAGCAATTCCTTCACACCTGAAACGTCTGGCTTGAGATCTAAATAATGTTTTACTTTTATACAAACATGTTTTAACTTGCAGGCGCTACAACACAGAATTTCCTTCCAATGTACATATACATGGGATGAGATCCCAGCAGTATGGCAGGGGACTGGGAAAACCAACGTCACCTGTTCATTCTACTAAGAATTGTGCTGTCAGTGTCATCTCCTTTGATGGGTCAATGTTTACTGGAGAGTGTTTACTTTATGAGAGACCGTCTCAGGGTGTTAGGCCAGGCAGTAGCTCCTGTAGCTTGAAACAATACAGCCAGAGATGTTCTAGGGTGCTCTGCAGATAAGGCCCCAGGGCAGCATCTCCAGGAAGCAGTGCAGGAAGCAGTACCTTCCAGCGTCTATGCACACTTTACTATAATCACTTAACATACATTTATTTTGAAATATTTATTTAGGTTAGAGGAAATTTATTGTTCATGGTTAAGAAATTCTCCCAGGTGCTTGTAATAAAACAAATGTTTTCTTTGAGGGTCTTTTATGTAAACCAATTGAATGATCTTTTATTTAGGATAAATGTGCTCAAGTAGTCTGCGAAGAAATAAATTTTTATTATATCAATTCTAGTAAATTATGTTTTAAAACTGCAACGTATTCCCACAGACCCAGAGGAGACCCAGTGGAGCGGTCTGCAGGCGGCTGGACCCCTGAGGCTGCAGTCTGCTGCTGTGCCTGTCAGGCATTACCTTAGGCTTCTGTGCTCTAGTCATTACTCTCACAAACTTGAAAATGTCTGAATGCTACCCTAGCTCATCAAGTTAAGCAGGACCAAGAGTACCAGGCATAATCTAAAGCAAATCAATATGGCATGCTCAGAAGAAAACTGATGTCTATCAGGTATTATAAGAATTCCCGGTGGGGGGGGGGGCACAGGCCTTTAATTCCAGCGAGAGGCAGAAGCAGGCAGATCTCTGTTGGATTGAGGCCAGCCTAATCTACACAGCATAGCAAGTTCCAGGCCAGCTGGAGCTACAGGGAGACCCTATTTCAAACAACCTCCTCCTCCTCCTCCTCCAAAAATTCTCAGAAGCTGGGTACAGTGCTGAACATCTTTAAGCCCAGCACTTGGCAGACACAGGCAAGTGGATCTCTGTGAGTCTATTGTCAGCTTCGTCTATATCCTAAGTTCCAGGGCTGGAGAGTGCTTCTCAGCTATGAAGAGCTCATACAGCTTTTTTTAGAGGACCCAAGTTTGGTTCCTAGCACCCAGGCTGCGCAGCTCAGAACTACCTGTGACTCTACCTCCAAGGACCTGACACTCTTGTCTGGCCTCCTGGGCACCTGCACACATGCAGCACATACATACACATACATACACACACACGCACACACACACACACACACGCACACACAAACAAACAAAAGTCAAAAATGAATCTTCAAAAAGAATTCTAGGAAGGGAGGGAAGGATTGAATACCTCCCCAAAGAGGAAAAAAAAAATCTCTAATCATTTCTCTGGATAAATTTAATGAAATCTTCTTACTAGGAAGAATAACAAACATCTTTTTGTCCTGAAGACCACCCCACTTCTACCATGTTCCCTGAACTGGGTCTGTGACCTCAGGGTGTGAGGTGCGGTGGCTGCCTGTCCACCTTCCCACCTTCCACTCAGCTTCACTTCAGAATTGATGGTCACACTACCTAGGGATACCGCCCATTCCCGATGACGTGCCTGGCTCCAAAAGAGCCTTCTCCCTGTCAGCCAAGGTCACCATCATCTTGCCAATAGGGAAACCACTAACTGGGAAAGTTCTTGCACCCTCCCAGAACTTCCACGAGTAATCCAAACAGGTCCAGGAGTCACACACTCCCTCCTCTACCACCTTAATACCCTCTTCTCCACTACCACCTTAACAACCCCTCTCCACTACCATCTTAAAACCCTCCTCTCCTTAAAACCCTCCTCTCTACTACCACCTTAACACTCCCCCCACTACCACCTTAACACCCCCTCTCCACTACCACCTTAACACCCCTCTCTCCACCACCACCTTAACACCCCCTCTCTCCATCACCTTAACACCCCCTCCTCTCCACCATCACCTTAACACCCCCTCTCTCCACCATCACCTTAACACCCCCTCTCCACTACCACAACACCCCCTCTCCACTACCACCTTAACTTCCCCCTCTCCACCACCACTTTAACACCCCCCTCTCCACTACCACCTTAACACCCCCTCCCTCTCCACCAACACCTTAACACCCCCCCTCCACTACCACCTTAACACCCCCCTCTCCACTACCACCTTAACACCCCCTCCCTCTCCACCAACACCTTAACACCCCCCCTCCACTACCACCTTAACACCCCCTCTCCACTACCATCTTAAAACCCTCCTCTCCTTAAAACCCTCCTCTCTACTACCACCTTAACACTCCCCCCACTACCACCTTAACACCCCCTCTCCACTACCACCTTAACACCCCCCCCGTCTCCACCACCACCTTAACATTCCCCTCCCCTCTCCACTACCACCTTAACACCCCTCTCTCCACCACCACCTTAACACCCCCTCTCCACTACCACCTTAACGCCCCCCTCCACTACCACCTTAACGCCCCCTCCTCTCCACTACCACCTTAACACCCCCTCTCCCCTACCACCTTAACACCCCCTCTCCACTACCACCTTAACGCCACCTCCTCTCCACCACCACCTTAACGCCCCCTCTCCACTACCACCTTAACGCCACCTCCTCTCCACTACCACCTTAACACCACAAGGTCTCTCTAGTTGGGCCCTCTACAGGGCAATACCGGCACCTGTGCCCAGTCTCTTGGACTACCAGGCCCTGGGTTGCTCAGGACACACAACACTGCTTCTTTCAAAGCTCTGACTTCTGAGCTATAACACAGCCAACTTCTCTGACCAAGCTAGAACCAAGTTCAAGGCAGTTCTCCTGTGTCAGGCTCCCAAATGCTAGGATTACCAGCCAGAAGTTGGATGTGACACCTAGGATCAAGCTGCTTCTGATCCTACTCAGGCACCAACTCTCCTGCTCTGGACTCCTGTTTTATTAACTTGTCACATTCAGGTCAGTATGCTATTCGACAGGCAGACAGAGTTGGGCTTTTAACAACTCTGTTAAAGTGACAGTGCGCAGTATGCTTCCCAGGGCAACAACTTTTGGTTCTGATGTTCTTAGGAAGGTCTCTGCAGGAATGTCCCAGCAGGGTGGGGCATCACAGCCTGACAAGGAAGGCTTCTCACTGGTGACAAGTGAGTCTGCCCACTCTAGAAGTTACTGCACCCCACCACGTGCATCTATGTTTAAAGAAAAGAGCCCTCCATACATCACTTCCTGGATTAGCTCCTCAAGCAGGTGCTTTGAAGGGCCTCCACAGGCAAGAGGCTGCCCCAGGGTCAGAAGCACAAGGTGTCATGGGTATCAGATCTTGTGGTTCACATTAGCGCTGGATGAGAGGATAGGAAGTACTGTGTCACTTCCCAGGTAACAAGCATGTGAGACGACTCAAGCAGGTGCCAGCACTGTGTCCATAAGCAGCTCTCTAGGGATAGCTTTAGATGGGGACTGTCTCAGGAAGCCCAGTTTATTTTGCACCCCTACATGCATGCTCACTTGCTAGCACAAGGCAAATTTATAAAGCCAGAACGTGCACCAGAGATGGGATATTTTCTTTATTATATCATCTTGGTCTAGTCTGAAGCAGGGGGTCACATCTTTTCTATCACACTAACTAGAGAGTGTCCAGCTCCTCTCTGATTCTGGGAGAGTCCAAACTCCCAATACTGCTTGGGCACCAACTCAGAAACACTGCTGGCCAGACAGCGAACCGGACAGCAACTCCCCCAGCCCCTCCCACTGCCTCCTGAGTGAGTAATGAAGATGTATGGTAAGCACTGGGTCTGAACTGTCTTTCATGTCCTCTAATTCAACATGCACTAGGGATCCTGGCACCACAGGGATGCCAAGGTGGAATAATCCTTGTTCTCAAGGTGCTTAGTCTACTGGGAAAGAACAAGGGGGAGCCAGATGCGGCTGCTCTAGGCTGCAGGGCTGGAATGCTCCCCACACTGGAAGCATGGCCAAGCCTCTAGAGAGCTACCCACCCCACCAGCAAACTCAAGACTGACAGGCTCCCACGCCCACTCTCAGACACCAACAGAACCAGCTCCACTCTCCACCTTCTTCAGAACTAGGTTTAAAATGTTCCATCTCAAATCCGGGCATGGTAGTGCACCCCTTTAACCCCAGCAGTTCAAGGCCAGCCTGGTCTACATAGTAAGTTCCAGGACAGCTGGGCTCAGGAAGACCCTGCCTCAAAACACCAAAAAAAAAGTTGCGTCTCCTTCTATTTGCTTCTCCCTCTCCACCTACACAAATTACTTCATAAGTCAAATCCGGACATGGTAGTGCACCCCTTTAACCCCAGCAGTTCAAGGCCAGCCTGGTCTACATAGTAAGTTCCAGGACAGCTGGGCTCAGGAAGACCCTGCCTCAAAACACCAAAAAAAAAAAGTTGCGTCTCCTTCTATTTGCTTCTCCCTCTGCACCTACACAAATTACTTCATAAGTCTTGAGCCTCCTCCTCCTCCTCCTCCTCCTCAGTCCTTTTCACTTGCAGACACCTCTCAGAACACAGTTCTTTCTGGAACTGGCTAGATAGCCTAGGATTGATCATGATCCTCCTGCCTCAGTTTCCAATGCTGTGATTGCAGGTATTCACCACCATACCGGGCTTTCAGAAAGTAATTGCTAGCTAGCCCTTCTCTTCCACGGGCAATCTTCTCTATCATCACTGAAACCTTCAAAACTCGTGTGGACTTGCAAATCCATCATCTCCCTCTGCCAGGCCCCTTCAGACGAGATACCAATGCACTTAACACTTCATGAATGAGCCAGTGTTCACTCACACTCGATGGGCATGCAAAGAAACCCTGCGCCCTGCTTAGCTTCAATGGTCAACCTAACACAGCCTACAGACATGTGAGAGTCTTGAGGAGGAATGCATAAACAGATTGTGGGCATGTCTTGGGGGACTGTTGTGACTGTCATGATACAAGAGGGCCCAGGCCTCTGTGGGGCAGCACTAGTCCATGGGCAGGTGGTTGTGGCTGTGCATGGAAGCCGAGCATGAGGCTGGATGAGCCAGCGGGCAGCACCTCAATTGTCTCTGTGCCTCCCGGGCTGGAGTGAGCTCCTCAGTAGCAGGTGGCCTGTCAATACCAGGCAGGCTTGCCTTGAGCTCCTGCCTGGGCTCCCTCAGTGATGGACAGTGAGCTGGGCTGAGATAACCCTGTCTGCTCAGGTTGCTGGTCATAGCCACAGAATGAAACTTTTTCAACACTGGCTGTTACATAACTAAGCACCTTCATCCTGAATCCTGAGCACTGCAGGATACTGTTGTCAGCTGTGAGGAGCGGCTGGCTCATTCATAATGGCACTCAAGAGCTGTGGTTCCTGCCACTGAGCTGCAGAGAGAGGGTGGCTCAGGAAACCAATGGCAAGAGAAGAGGGCAATGGTGTGAACCCAACAGGGTGCATCACAATTTGTCCAGCCAAGTTCCAAGAACCAGGATGGAGCACACCTGGGCCATGGTGGGCACCTGAGCCATAGAAAACACCTGAGCCACAGGGGATACCTGGGCCATGGAGGGCACCTGAGCCACAGTGGGACACCATAGTGGGTACCCGAGCCATAGAAAACACCTGAGCCACGGGGGACACCTAGACTATTGTCCAGTCCACATTGTGGCTCACACCTTTCAAAAGGCCTGTCCAGGAAGTTACCATCCCCAGTCCTAAGAGCCAGTGTGGGCCAGGTGTAGTGGCACATGTCTTTAATCCCCATACTCGGGAGGCAGAGGCAGGCAGATCTCTGTGAGTTCAAGGCTAGCCTGGTCTACATAGTGAGCTCCAGGCCAGCTGGGGCTATAGGGAGACCCTGTGTCAAAAAGAACAAAATATCTATCTATCTATCTATCTATCTATCTATCTATCTATCTATCTATCTAAGGAAGAGCCAGTGTGTGGCAGGAGAAGCAGCAATGTTTCCCCTGGGCTGGCTGAGGGAGGCCCTGGTCAAAGCGTGGGACAACTGAGCTATTGCTTCTCTGTGCCAGTGGGCTGAACCCATTGTCCCTCATGAACTGCCTTCCTGAGCCGCCCCAGAGCCAAACAACCGGCATCTGATCACACCCACTATACCAAGATGCAGCCCTGGAGCACAGTGCTCCTAGTGGCTGGAGCCAGCAGGTCTGAACCTGTGGAGCCAGTCATGAGCACAGCTACCGGTTCAGTGTGCTACACTGCCTGCCTGAAGCAGGCCATCAGAACAGAATGAAACTAGAACACCATGCAAACATGAAGTCACAGATGAGTGTCAGGCGTGTACTTCACTACTGTCAATGTCTTCTGAAGCTGTGACTTTTTTTCAACTGAAAAACTTCCAGAAAACACATAGGGTTGGAATCAAAGCCAGCTGCTACCACTGTCTTTGCCTTGGAGAGAATATATAATCTACTTAATTTGCCTAATCTTATCTAAAAGCAGGCAGATCTGAGAGTTCAATAATTGATGAATAAAACCTTTAACGTATAATCAAACTCCAAATATTTACTGAAGGCCTACTAAGCAGCTACAACACGCCAGGCACTGTGTATGATCTACAGAACTTTGCAGAGAGGACTTGCCTCCATTCAGCCTCTCTTCAGCCTTTTCTCCTGTTCCGGGCATCACCTCAGTCACCTTCTCCAAACCAGAACTGCTGCCTCCCTGTGGCAGCCAAGTTCCCAGATCTCAGCCTCCCTCATCTCTGACTACCATGCCCACCCACACTGCAGCAGCCATCCCCAGGTCTCGAGCTTCCTGCCTAACTCTGTTCCACCCTTCCTCTCTGCCCAGCTGCCCTATGGGAATAAGAGTTCCTGCTCAAAAGTTTCAAAGATTCTCCCTCCAGTGCCTACAAAATGGAATTCCGAGGCCTCAGTGTGATGGATGGAGTAAGTCGAGCTGCACCTCCATTACGTTCTCCCACTTGCTTCCTACTCTAAGGCTTACACCAACCGCACCACAGTGTCCCCTTGGAGCCTGCCCGACTGCTTCCTTCAGCAAGTCTGCCTCTGACTCTTCAACCACTTCTCATATCCTAAGCCATAGAGTTCTTCTTAAAACCCTGAATATTTTAGCCAGGCGTGGTAGCTAAAAGGACCCATGTTTGATTCCCAGTACCCACATGGTAGCTAAGAATCTAAGTCTTTAAGCTGGGCATGGTGGCGCATGCCTTTAATCCTAGCACTCAGGAGGCAGAGGCAGGTGGATCTCTGTGAGTTCAAGTCCAGCCAGGTCTACAGAGTGAGTTCCAGGCCAGCTGGGGCTATAGGGAGACCCTGTCTCAAAAAAACAAAACCAGAAATCAATGACAGAGAACATGCCTAATTAAACTGAACATATGCACACGAATAGCTCCAAATAGCCTGACAGTGAAAAGATTCGAGTGTTTGCAGCAACAGAAAGTAAGTTAACAACACTTTTGATCTCTTCATTGAATAATCTGCAGTGGACTGTGCTCTTAAAAAACAACTCAGGAGCCGGGCGTGGTGGCGCACACCTTTAATCCCAGCACTCAGGAGGCAGAGGTGGGCGGATCTCTGTGAGTTCAAGGCCAGTCTGGTCTACAGACCAAGTTCCAGGCCAGCTGGCGCTACAGGGAGATGGGAGATCCTGTCTCAAAAACACCGTAAAATAAATTAAAATTAAAATAAATATTTAAATCCTATAAAGGGGCCAGAGAGATGGATCAGCAGGTAAAATAAATAATTAAATCCTATAAAGAGGCCAGAGACATGGATCAGCAGGTAAAGACACTTGCTCCCAAGCCTGTGACCCAAGTCCAATTCCTGGGATGGATAAGGAAGGATTTCTGCACACTGTCCTTAGATCACTACATACATGCTATGGCACACATACACTCTCATACAAGTATGAAATAAATAAATGTAATTAAGTTTTAAAATTCTGTGAAGGTGGGAACACAAAACATAAAACCAAACTCTTGTAAAAGAGCCCAGTGCTGGGACTCCTGTAAACACAGGACAGCAGCACCGTGAAAGGTGGCCGAGATAAGACACTGAGCCGCATCACCTAAGGATGACAGTGGGAGATGTCTTCAGAAACTACAGCAAAATAAAAATGCCCAAGTCGGTTCTCTGAAATCACACTCTTCTCAAAATGTTTACAGGTTTGTCTCCACACCACCCGACTGCAAGGCTTCTCCTGGCCACAGACACTGTTCAAACATTTCAACTTAAGGGGGGTGATTAGGAGGAATTTATTACAAAGATCAAAAGCTCTTCAAGCCTACATAACACAGCCTCTCACAGATGAACTCAGTCATCAGAAGTAAAACTCAAGTGCACCTATCCTGCTTCTAAAAATTATTTATCTTGGCTGGGTGAGGTGGCACACACCTTTAATCCCAGCCTGGTCTACATAGCGAGCTCCAGAACAGCTGGGACTAAAGGGAGACCCTGTCTCAAAAAAACAAAATAAATAAATAATTCATCTTGTGAAAAATCTTCCATTATGGAGGCTGAAGAGATGGCTCAGAGGTTAAAAGCACTGGCTGCTCTTGCAGAGGACTGGAGTTTGATTCCCAGCACCCACATGGAGGCTAACAACCATCTGTGACTCCTTCCAGGGAATCCAATTTCCTCTTCTGACCTCCATGAGTACTGCATGACATTGGTGCACTTATATACATACAGGCAATACACTGATACACATAAAATAAAAACGGGCTGGAGAAATAGCCTAGTGGTTAAGAGCGCCGACTGCTCTTGCAGAGGACCTGGGTTCGATCCCCAGTACCCACGTGGCGGCTGAGAAACATCTGTAACTCCAATTCCAGGAGAACTCCAGTTCCAGGGGAATCCGACACCCTCTTCTGACCTCCGAGGCATTGCACGACATGGGTGCACAGACCTGCATGCAGACAGTACATTCATACACATAGAAAATAAATAAAATTTAGGGCTGGAGAGATAGCCTAGCGGTTGAGAGCACCGACGCTCTTGCAGAGGACCCGGGTTCGATCCCCAGCACCCACATGGCGGCTAAGAACCGTCTACAACTCCAATTCCAGGAGAACTCCAGTTCCAGGGGAATCTGAGACCCTCTTCTGACTTCCGCGGCATTGCACGACACGGGTGCACAGACCTGCATGCAGACAATACATTCATACACATACAAAAAAAAATAAATAATAATAAAAAAATAAATTTTTAGAAAATAAAATTTAAAAAAATAAAAAATAAAAATAAAACGAAAAGAATCTTTAAAGTAAGAAAACAAATGATTCACTCAAAATATGGGAGTAAAGAGCTGAACAGAGACTTCACAACAGAGGAAGTAAAGATGGCTAAGAAACAGTGTTTCTTAGCCATCTTTAAGTGTTCAACATCACTAACAATTAAGGAAATGCAAATTAAAACCACTTTTTTTTGTTGTTGTTTTGTTTTTAAATTTTATTTATTTCCATATGTGTATGAATGTACTGTCTGCATGCAAATCTGTGCACCCGTGTCGTGCAATGCCGCGGAGGTCAGAAGAGGGTCTCGGATTCCCCTGGAACTGGAGTTCTCCTGGAATTGGAGTTTCAGATGGCTCTCGGCCGCCATGTGGGTGCTGGGGATCGAACCCGGGTCCTCTGTAAGAGCGGTCGGCGCTCTTAACCGCTAGGCCATCTCTCCAGCCCCTAAAACCACTTTAAAATCTCACTCTGATAAGACTGGCTAGGATCAAGAAAACAAATGATACCAAATGCTGGAGGGGTTGGGGGGGCAGAGGAATACTCATCCACTGCAGGTGGGAATGTAAACTTGTACAACCACTATGGAAAGCAGTGTGGAGAACCCTTAAAAGACTCAAAATGAGCTTACCACCTGACCCAGTCATACCACTCTTGGGTATATACCCACAATACTCATCCTACAGCAGAGATACATGCACAACCATGTTTACTGCAGGTCTCTTCACAATAAAGAGCTGGAACCAACCCAAGTGCCCCTCAACCAACAAGTGGATAGAGAAAATGTGGTCCATCTACACAATGGAGTTCTATGCAGTGGTAAAGAAAGAGGGCACTGGGCTGGAGAGATGGCTCAGCAGTTAAGAGCACTGACTGCTCTTTCAGAGGACCAGGGTTCGATTCCCAGCACGCACATGGCAGTTAAGAACCGCCTTTAAGTCGGGCGTGGTGGTGCATGCCTTTAATCCTAGCACTTGGGAGGTAGAGGCAGGCAGATCTCCGTGAGTTCAAGGCTAGGCTGGTCTACAGAGTGAGTTCCAGGCCAGCTGGGGCTATAGGGAGACCCTGACTCAAAACAAACAAACAAACAAATAAATAAGAAAGATGGAATCATGAACTTTGCAGGTAAACGGATGGAACTAGAAGATATTAGGCTAAGTGAAGTAACAGTCCCAGAAAAACAAATGACAAATGTTATCTCTCATTTGTGGATGCTAGCACCAATTTCCTAGCTGTAAGGCAAACTGAGCAACATTAACGTTCTATTTCTATTTATCTGAAAACAACTGTGCTCTTATAATGTGGATCCCTTAACAGGCTCTAGAATTAACTTACCACTTATTTTCAGTCTTTGTAATCTTGGTATATGGTTGGAGTGTATGTATTCATATTTGAGTAATATAAAATTAAAAGGGAAAATGTGAATCTTGAAATATGATTTGGAAGTAACATACAGTTTATTTTCAGATGACATTTTAGTATATTTGTGACATATACATATATATGCATATGTTGAAGCAATACAAATTGGAGAGAACAACAACAAAAGAATGGGACAAAGAACTAACTGAAACAGTAAAGTTTTCCCAAAAACAAACAAACAAAAAAAATCTTTAAAATTGTTTACAATTCTAAACTGGATACCACTATTCACAGGAAAGCCATTGTATGTTTGAATAAATGATGCTTTCTAATCTGAACAGCCAGATACACACAGGAGAGACAACGCCAACAGGACTGGAGGCCTTGACACAGACCTGCGCCTCCACAAAAAGCAAGGACGACAAGACGGCCTTCTGTCTGAACCATTCCTACCATCTGTCCACTTTCTCAACCACAGGAGAGATCATGAGCCATGAAGGGCATCCTGACACTTGTACTCCCAGCACCAGAGGCAGGAGATCAAAGTGCAAGGTCATTCTGAGCTACATAGCAAGCTCCAGGTGGGTCTGAGCTACATGAGCTTCTAAAAAAGGAGGGGAGGGGAGAGGAGAGGCAGAGGCAGGCATATCTCTGAGTTCAAGGCCAGCCTGGTCTACATAGAGAGCTCCAGGTCTAAAGAGAGACCCTGTCTCAAAAAAAAAAAACCAGCCGGGCGTGGTGGCGCACGCCTTTAATCCTAGCACCTGGGAGGCAGAGGCAAGCAGATCTTTGTGAGTTCAAGGCCACCTGGGTGTACAGAGTGAGTCCAGGACAACTGGGGCTATAGGGAGACCCTATCACAGAAAGACCAAAAATAATAACAACAACAATAAAAAAAATAATGTTAAAAACCCANAAAAAAAAAAAAAAAAAACCCAAAAACATAAACAGCAAAAAACCCAGATTAGTGCAAATAAGCAAAGTATTTCATTTAGCATCCATTATGAACATTTGTACATATTCACTTTAAATTCTACATATGGGGCTGGAGAGATGGATCAGTGATTAAAAGCAATGGTTCAATTCCCAGCACCCACATAGTGACTAACAGCCATCCATAACTCCAGTTCCAGGTGAATCTAAAGCCTTCTTCTGACCTCTGCCTCCGCAGGCATTACGCAACTGGCTTGCACTAACGCACATGCAAGCAATACACTCATATACATAGAACAAAGTTAATAAAATTAAAAAAATATTCTCCATATGGCCACTGAATGTTGTGCTGGTAACTCCTACCCGTAAATTTAGCAGACTAATGAAACCTCACCTTCCCTCCAAGGCCAAGCTCCGAACTGAGAAGTGCCAGACCAGTCTTTTAGACTCCAGAAGCTCCATCCAGTCTCCACCCAGCCACAAGACCTCCCCTTCGCTGCCATCAGGCAAGCCTGAGAGCCTTCTTTCCACCCAGACTCAAGGGCAGCAAAATGGCAACTCTAAATAAAGCTAGATGACCCAGCACTGCTGAAAGATGGTTTCAAGCTGAAACATAACGCAGTCTGGACTAAGCAATCCCACCCCCACCAAAACAGGAGTGTCTAATCTAAAAACAAAATCCTTCTAGTAAAGCCACAAGTTATTTCCTAAACTGCTTTGTCAAAAGTCTAATACTAATATATACAAGGGAGTAAATTTGAGGATCCAGTATTTGATTTAATTCCAAGCTCTGTCTCACCTTGGAATTAGGAAAGCTGGAATAGGATTACTACAGCAAAGCAGCTTTCTAAACTAAAATGTACCTTCCCTGAGTGCATCACGCTGACCTCAGCCTTTAACCAGCAAAGTACATTAGGCAAGAGTCTGCCTTTCAACTAACTGTTAAGTTCAGCTTCATATACAGAAAACCATCCAGTCTGAGTAAATCCATTACTTTTCTTCATGATTCTGAGTTTGGCAAAAGCACACCAAGCCCTTGAGATGGCTCTGTAGAAAAACTGCTTTCGGGCAAGCAAGACAACCTGAGTACAATCCCCAGAACCCATATAAAGGCGAAGGCGAGAACGAGGGCCCAGCGCACACATCAATACATTTCTGTGGGTATTTGAAGTTAACACCCAAACAAGCAAACACCAGAGAAAAGCAAAATTCTATAAAACGAAAGAAAATTTAAACAGAAACCACTGGAGGGGCTCACCTGCAGTTGGGAGGAGGGTCTAACGTGATGTCTGCCAGTTCCTTCTGGATCCTGGGAAGTGAGGGGACAGAAAGTCAGTGGGGGCCCACTCCGAACCACAGGGCCCACATGATCCCGCTGGGAAGGTGACATCCAGGGCTCAGTCCGGATTAGGGGGACTTTTCCCAGCACGTGGGGTGGGGGAGGGGAGCCTGGGCCTCTCCCACCCCCTACAGCCATGGACTTCCAATCCTGCCTGGCACACTGGGGCAGTGGTCCTCTGGGTGGTTTCCTGAACCTTCCTGGCACCTCTGCTCCCAGACCAAGCACAGCTCTGCAGGTAGGAAGGTGGCCACCCCAGCGTCACCTGCCCTGAGTGCCCCAAGTCCCCAAAGATCTGGACTCCCCCAGTCCAATGCCTCTCGGAACTGAACCCCCAGACCAGTGCCTCCCACAGCCCCAGACCCTAAAGAACTGAACCTCACGGGCCAGCACTATCCCCACTCCAGTGGGGACCCCACAGACCACCCTCTCTCCAGCCCTCTCTACCAGCAGCCCAGGACCCCGCAGGACAGTGCCCTCTGACCAGCCCCCGAAGGAGACCAGCACCCCTGCAGACCCGCCCCACTGCCAAAGTCAGGACTGCACACTCCACTCCCTGCAGACCCCGCCCTCCAGGTCAGGACCCGCAGACAACCCCCCACCCGGCCTCCATGGAAGCCAACATGGCCGCTCGCAGCTGGCTGAGACCCTGGGTGCGCTGGGCGGAGTCGGACCCCCTTCCCCTCCCCCGTCCCCCGCCCGCACAGGTGCAGCAGCCACCTGCCCCAACCGCCCGCGGCCCCGCCCCCACGCCGGCGACGCCACCCACGTTCACGCAGAGCTGAGCGAGCGACGGGACTGAGCGGGCCTTTGTCTCTCCCTGGCTGAGCATCAGTTACCCCAACTTCCCGGAGGTCTGCGCAACTTTCCCCGCGCCACGGAAGTCCTGGTTCAGCCCCCACGGCCGCCAAGCTCCACCCGCAATTAGGAAGACAATGAATGCTGTACCCTCCCCAAGGAGCTCCAGGCCAGCAGAGGCTGGGGCAGTGGAGAGGGCTAGGAAGGGGGGAGGAGAGGTGGGGGGAGGTAGGGGAGCGACGGAGACTGCAGGGGCAGCAGAGGGGGGTAGAGAGGGCTGGGGGGACAGAGAAGGCTGGGGGGTTAGAGAGGGCTGGGAGGGTAGAGAGGGGTTGGGAAGATGAGAGGCCGGGGACAGAGGCCCGGCAGGGGCTGGTCAGTCCAGTAGCAGAGGAGGATCAGGGTTAGGAGCTCCAAGCTTTCCTCCCAGGGCCCCTTCCTACCTGGCCTCCACTGCCACGCAGCGTCCTGCCACCCACTGGAGCAGCACTTCAGCCCCCACATCTGCATCTGGCTGCTCCCCTCCCTTTCCCTCCCCTGGGGATGTCCACTCAAAGTTTGGAAAGCTGGTTTCCTTTTAGAAGTCACTGGACCTCAAGACAGATGGCAAAACTGTCCTCAGCTCTAAAAAGATACCTGCTCCTTGAATACTTAAAGCATAAGGGGCCGGGTGTGGTGGCTCACCCCTTTAATCCCAGGCAGAAAAAGGCAGATCTCTGTGAGTTCAAGGCCAGCCTGGTCTAAAAAACAATCAGGGGCTGAAGACAGCTCATGATTAAGAAAGAGCACTGGCTGCAGAGGACCTGGGTTTGATTCCCAGCATGCACCTGGTGGCTCACAACCTTTCTGTATCTCACTCCAGGGAATCCAACTACCTCTTCTGCCCTCCGTGGGCATTGCACGACATGGGTGCAGTTACACACATACACACACACACACATAAAAATAAGGTTGTTTTTTTTTTAAAAAGCCTAACACACTGGGCACTTGGGAAGGAGTGGCAGGCAGATTCTATGAGACCAGCCTGCTGTACATACCAAGCTCCAGGCCACTTGGGGTTACTGGGAAACCCTGTTTCAAAAAATTAAAAAACAATAGAAAACAAAAGCCTACTATCAGGGCTGGTGAGAGAGCTCAGTGGGTGTGTGTGCTACCACCAAGCAGATGACCTAAGTCCCAGTGTCCAGGACCCACATATATACCCGGGAACACACAAAATTTCTATTAAGAATCCTTTTTTTTTAAACTCTGGGTGTGGTGCATGCCTTAGCACTCAGGAGGCAGAGGCGGGTGGATCTCTGAGTTCAAGACTAGCCTGGTCTACAAGGTGAATTCCAGGACAGCTGGACTACAGGGAGACCCTGTCTTGAAAAGACAAAAAGAAAATCCTTTTTAAGAATGAATCAGTTTACCATTTGCAGAGCACACCCCAGGGGACGTCTGGTCCAGCCAGCTCCCAGCAGCATGGGTGCCTTCCTCTACCCCTGCTTTAGAAGCCACTTTCCACCGGGCGTGGTGGCACACGCCCTTAATCCTAACACTCAGGAGGCAGAGGCAGGCGGATCTTTGTGAGTTCAAGGTCAACCTGGTCTACAGAGTGAGTTCCTGGACAGCTGGGGCTACAGGGAGACCCTGTCTCAAAAAGACCAAAAAAAAAAAAAAAGCCACTTTCCAATGAGTGAAACCTGTTCAACTGCCAATTCCGGCTTCCCTTCACGGGTCCCCTGTACACATGACCCTTCCAATCCTCTGGTCAGCATCTACTTTCCAAAACGAGCCTACTTCACAGAGCAACCCCCAATATTGATTTCCCTTTATTTTTCCCTCAGCTCCACTGTTCCTCTCCAGCTTTTACTTTTTGATGTCAGCCTTAGCTCTGCTTTAATGCAAACAGCCACTGTTTCTGCAAGCTATCCAGGAATCCAAATTCAGTGCATTAAAACACACTTCAACGGGAACTCACATGTAAAATGACCCACCTTCTATTTCTATGCTACCATCTCTTTCCCAGCTGTTTCCAAATGTTACTTTTATTTTAGAAAGGGTCTCAGCCCAGACTGGCCTAGAACTCCAGGATGATCTTGAACTGTTGATCCTCCTAAGTGCTGAGATTATAGACCTGTGCTACCATGCCCAATGGAGCTGGCAACTAAACCCAGTGCTTCATGAACAGTAAGCTAGCACTCTACCATCTCAGATACCAAATAAAATTTTTTCCCTTTTTTTTTTTTTTTCAATTGAGACAGGGTCTGACTATGTACTGCAGGCTGGCCTGGAACTGGCAATATATGCCAACTCCAAGAGATCTGCCTGCCTCTGCCTCCCAAGTACTAGAATCAAAGGCACACATCACCAGGTCTGCCTCGAAAATAAGTTTTTAACTTCTTTAGCATGAACAAATTATGCCTAGGGGGAAAAAGAAATCCCATTATTTGTACTATACTGACAAAAGCAAACTACTTTTGTTTGACGCCTGTACACCTCAATACATTTGATGTATATCAGGGATGCCCAGCACAATATTAAAACACTACTGGAGGGGCTGGACAGATGGCCTAGGGGTTAAGAGCACCTACCGCTCTTGCACAGGACCCGGGTTCAATCCCCAGTACCCACATTGCGGCTGAGAACCGTCTGTAACTCCAATTCCAGGAGAACTCCAGTTTCAGGGGAATCTGACACCCTCTTCTGACCTCTGCAGCACTGCATGGCATGGGTGCACAAACCTGCATGCAGATAGTACATTCATACACATACAAAAGTAAAATTAAAAAAAAAAAAATTAAAAAGTAATATTAAAAAAAAAACAACACTACTGGCCTAAGGCTAATAGGTTGCATTGAGTAAGGTCAGGCCAGGACCTGCATAAGAGTGGAGAGGGGGGCTGGAGATACAGCCTAGCTGTTAAGAGCACCGACTGCTCTTGCAGAGGACCGGGGTTCGATCCCTAGCACCCACACTACAGCTGAAAACTGTCTTTGGTTCCAGGGGAATCCGACACCCTCTTCTGACCTCCACAGCACTGCATGACACGGGTGCACACACCTACATGCAGACACTACATTCATACACATACGAAAATAAATAAAATAAAATAAAATAAAATAAAATAAAATAAAAGTGGAGAGCTTAGAGGGCTCGGGGAGAAGAGACTTGGGAGAGGAGACTTTGGGAAATGGCCATCAGAGCAAGAGGGGTAGATGGCAGAGTCAGGGGAGAAAGTCACCGGTCAGCACTCCCAAGCAGCTGAGGCAGAATCAAACCAACCTCCTGAAAATGACAGCAATCTTACCAAGGCATCTTGCCACTCCTCTCAAGACCTGCACACTATTTAAAAGAAGCTGAAGTCATTCAATCAGTCTATGGCTAGGTTGCTAACACAGCGCAAAAGTTTCTGGATTCCAGGTCAGAGAGAAACACAGAACAAACTGTCAGTTCCAGGCTCACTACTCAGCAGAGATCTAAAGCTGTTTTGACAGTCCACTTCATCTTAAATTCTTCATAAACAGCAGTACCCCCACCTGGCCCACGGTTTCGGTTCCTTACTACCATCTCAGCTTTTTACTCACAAGTATGTAGCTCTCTGGATGAAGAGAGATGAATGAAAAGAAGTGTGGGGTTCCCAGTTACCAGCTAGGGATTATTTTAAGGATCACAAGGACCAGACCAGAGGATGTTTCTAAAGCATGAGAGGTTCCACCTGCCTTCAGAGATGTTAAGAAAAAATGAAAAAGACACTTAAACTCAGTCTTTTTTTAAAGGTGAAATAAAATTTTTCCACCATAAGAGAACAAGATGGGCATGGTGGCTGATGCCTGTAATTCCAGCACGCTGCAGGCTGACGGCTATGATGCTGTAAGTTCAAGGCCAGCCTGGGCTACAGAACAAGACACTGCCTAAGACATAACACACACACACACACACACACACACACACACACACACACACAGAGTTATTAAACAGCATGGAGGAAAAAGGCTCCCTGAAAACTATCAAACTGAAGTGCTTAAACAGAAAAAAAGAATCTCCTAAAACACCCAAAGTAACCCCTTTACAACCTTCATCTGCCTCAACTCTCTGAACCAGAAAAGGGTCTCTAAATTCCACCAAGAAATACCCCCTAGTCAATTTGTTGGCCACTCATGGGAGTTAGCTGTTCCTTAAGCAGTTTATGGAAGACATCTTCCTGGCAACAGGTGGAGGAAGTAAGATGGTCAGAATCCAGTGACAGAGTGCTGGGAAGGTCCTGCTAATTACCAGGCAGGGTGCCGGCCTTGGGGAGCGTCAGGAGGAAGGCTCGGGAGTCAGACCTGAGAGTCCCTCATCAAAGTGATCTCTGCACCTCCACCAAGCCTGGGACTAGGCCAGAATGATCCTGCATGCACAGGGGAATCCCCAAGACCCGAGGCCGCCCAGGGGAGATGCCTCCCCCAGCCCCCTGGCACGCAGGGAAGGGCACCTCTTGGCGCTGGTGGAGAGCAGCTTCGAGTTCTTGCTCATGCTGACTTTGCTGTCCTTTTTCTTGGGGGTGCTGGCTTCCTTGTCGGGCTGCTGCGTGGAGGACGAAGACGAGGAGGAGCTGCTGCTGGCCCTCGAATCGTCATCCGACATAGCGAACCCCCCACCCACCCGAGAACGGCCCCTGCAGTGAGGAGACACAACAGAAACAGCGCCCGTGGGAAGGGGTCCGGGGTCGGGGGACCCGTGGTTAGGGGACCCGTGGTTAGGGGCGGGGCGGGGAGCCCGTGCGAAGGACCCGGGGTCGAGGAACCTGTAGGAAGGGATCCAGGGTTGGGGGACCCGTGGGAAGGGGCCGGGGAAGGGGGACCTGTGGGAAGGGGCCTGGGGTCGGGGAACCGGTGGGAAGGGGTTGGGGTCGGGGAACCCGTGGGAAGGGGTCGGGGAACCCGTGGGAAGGGGTCGGGGTAGAGGGACCCGTGGGAGGGGGCTAGAGTGCCCGTGGGAAGGGGCATGGAATCGTGGTGCTCGTGGAAGAGCCCTGGGGTCGGGGCGCCCGTGGGAAAGGGCCAGGGTAGGGGGGCCCATGGGAAGGAGCCGGGGTCGGGGGGGGCCAGTGGGACGGGCCCGGGGTCGGGGGTGCCAGTGGGAAGGGCCCGGGGTCGGGAGCCCCGTAGGAAGGGCCCGGGGTCTGGGCGCCCCCGCCCCTGCAGAGGCTCGGGGCCCGGCGGACACGCGGGGGAGGGGGAGGGCCGGGCGCCCCAGCCACGGTCCCCGCGGCCTGCCCGCGTCCGCTAGAGTTTGGCGAGGTCGGGACGAGCCGGGCGTGGGCCGCGTGGGGGGGGCATGGCCCGGCTGGGCTCTGGGGCCGCACACAGCCGCCCTCCGGGCGCAGGCCCCGCGCACAATGCGCCCCGGGCGGCTCGCGGCTGCGGGCGGCGCTGACAGTTCGCGCGGCCCCCGGCCCGCGTCCGCCCCGGCCCCCGCCCGGCCCTCGCCCGGCCCTCGCCCGGCCCCCGCCCGGCCCCGCACCTCTTTGTGTTGCCTGCTCCCGGCTGCGCGGCGGCGGCGGCTGGGCCTGGCCACTCGTGTCTCGGTCGCGCTGGGAGAGAAGCGGAAGTGCAGCAACAGCAACTATTAAGCAGGCAATGGCTTCCCCGGCCGCACACGCTCCGCGCTCCCCCGCCGGCCCCGCCCCACGCTAGGCCCCGCCCCCCTCCGGCCGCGGCTCCGCCCAAGCCCGCCCGTCGCAGGCCCCGCCCCTCGGCCTGGCCCCGCCCCCTTCTCACCTGGGGGTCGCGTCTCGCGGCCCAGCGCCCCAGAGAACCCCGTAGCCAACCGAATGACTTCGAGGCCCCGCCGGGGCAGCTGGAACTCGGGCGTCCGGAGCCAGTGCTGCCCACCCGTCTCTGAAGAAGGGGGTGGGGAGGTTTGGAGGGCGGAGGGGAGATGAGTGCAAAAGGGGGCGATCCTGGAGGACTTTGGACTCCCCCAGGAAGTGCTCGGCTTAAGACGAGGAAAAAAGGGAGAAAAGAAAGACATGTCCTAAGTGAGCTTTACAGGGGCTGAGGCTTGGTTCTCCCTCCACCGCTGGGGGCAGAGGTCAGTCCTGGGAGCAGCCCGGGCTACAGGCTTCAGTCCAGACCCGGGGCATGTACAGTTTGCAGCATCCACCCCATTCACTCGTAGGGAAGGGGTATGGGTTTATGCAAGTGATGGGCTTCTGTGACAAGTCCCAGCGATCTGTAACTGCGTTTGAAGACTGGGAGAGATTACCTTACACTGCTGAATTGGACAGCTTTGGAATTTTGCATTAGATATAAAGTCTGGTTTTTAGAAATTCCTGGTAAGGCTGGCGGGGTGGTTTACGCCTTTAATCCCAGCACTCGGGAGGCAGAGGAGGCAGTTCTCAGTAAAAGGCCAGCCAGCCTGGTTTACATAGCGAGCTCCAGGACAGCTGGGACTAAAGGGAGACCCTGTCTCAAAAAGAAAAAAAAATTCCTGGAAAGTTCTAGGGACCAGCGTGCTTTTCTTTTGACCCAGTACAGTGCTATTCAAATATTCTTAGAGTAATCCACAGCTTTAAAGCCACGAAGTTGCTCTTTATCACTGTACCAAATTTATTTTTTAATAAATTACGACTTCATTTCTTACCTATACATCGTTGAAGTTGAAGGGAACAGTCACCTGCCACCCAAGCAGCACAGTGTCACACACACAAGCATTTGGCCTGGAGCAGAGGACCCTACTCAGATTTCCATGGTCCCACTTTAAATTATCTCATTCAAACTGCCATCACTACCCATAGCAACAGTGGCTTCAGTTACCACAACACGAGATATAAAGAAAGCTCATGGCTATCCAGTACCCAGGAAAGCAGACCTCTCAGTGCCTAGCTAAACCCCTTCTAGCCTTCAATCTGAAACTTCATGTATTAAGATTCATAAAGTATCTGTGCACTCTTCCAGGAATCCTTAAAGGAAACCTGTGAACTAGGAGTGGCCATCAAATTGAGCCCAAAAACTGCAAGAATCTACATAGGTTCTGATTTGAGCCTCCAGAAAGAGCAGCTCCTCCAATACCCAAAATGTGAATTTTTATTTATATTTTGTCTTTCTGAGACACGGTCTCCCTGTAGCCCCAGCTGTCCTGGAACTCACTATGTAGACCAGACTGGCCTTGAACTCATAAGATCCGCCTGCCTTTTGCTCCTGAGTGCTGGGATCAAATGAATGTGCCATCACACCTGGCCAAAAGCATAAACTTTGAAGAAATCCCCATATGTAAGCTTTCTCAGAGGTTTCACGTGCCTTGATAGAGCTTAAAAAGAGACTGCATTCCATGCCATATGATCTTTGAAAGAAAAATGCCTTTTGAGACAGTCTCATGTAGCCCAGGCTGACCTCAAATTCACTGTGTAGAATCTCAAGTAGCCCAGGCTGACCTCAAATTCACTGTCTAGAGTCTCAAGTATCCCAGGCTGACCTCAGATTCACTGTGTAGAGTCTCATGTAGCCCAGGCTGACCTCAGATTCACTATATAGAGTCTCATGTAGCCCCCAGGCTGACCTCAGATTCACTGTGTAGCTGAAGATGGTCTTGAACTCCTCCTGCCTCCACCTAATGAGTTCTGGGATGACAAGGACCACACTACTGTGCTCAGCACCAAAGCATTTCTTAAAACCACACTGCATCCTTTTGTACTACTGATGGAAAGCAATACATAAATACAAAGAAATTACTAGGGCTGAGGAAAATTATCAAAAGGTGGTTATTAAAATTGTCATTTCCAGTTGGGCATGGTGGCACACACCTTTAATCCCAGCACTCTGGAGGCAGAGGCAGAGGCAGGTAGATCTCTGTGAATTCAGGGCCAGCCTGGTCTACATAGTTCCAAGACAGCTGGGGGGACAGGGACATCCTGTCTCAAAAAGACAAAAAAAAAAAAAGCTATATCCGGGATGTAGCTCAGCGGTAGAGTGTTTGCCTAGCAATCACGAGGCCCTGGGTTCAATACCAAGTACCACCAAATAAAAGAATGTTTCTCTTGTGAAATTTAGATTTCTGATATTTTAAAATATATGTGTAGGATCAGAGAGATGGACCACCACATAAAGGTGCTTGCTGCTTAGCCTGAAGACCTGAGTTCAATCCTATATAGTGGAAGGAGAGAATTGATTCTTGTAAGTTGTTTTCTGACCTGCACACAAGTACCATAATATGTGTGGAAACCCACACACATACAAAATAGTCTTTGTGTGTATATGCGCCCGCGTGTGTGTGCATGTGTGTGTGTGTGTGTGTGTGTATACTGGATATGTAGCTCAGTGGTAGAGCACTGCTCTAGCATGTACAAAGCCCCTAGATCAATCTCCAGCACTGATTAAAAAAAAAAGTAAACTATGAGTACAACCAGAGAAAGATAAAAAAATTATGTATGTGGAAGGAAAAGAGCTGATAAGGGTCACAGGAAAAGAAAAGACCTGAATTGCTGGAGAACTAGGACAGAGGATGGATTTTTTTTTTTTCTTTAAGATTAGTTAGCATTGGGACTGGAGAGATGGCTCAACAATTAAGACCATTGACTGCTCTTGCAGAGGAACCAGGTTCCAGTCCCAGTACCCACATGGGGGCTACCAACCACCCTTAACTCCAGTTTCAAGGGATCCAATGTCATCTTCTGACCTCCGAAGGCACTGCAGGACATGGGTGCTTTTTCATACATGTAGACAATACACTCCTACACACAAAATAAAAATAAACACCTGCCTCTGCTTTCCAAGTGCTGGGATTAAAGGTGTGCACTGATACTCCTGGCTACAAAATATATATATTTGGGGGGGGTATTTTTTGAGACAGGGTCTCCCTTTATCCCAGCTGCCTGGAGTTCACTCTGTAGACCAGGCTGGCCTTGAACTTAGATATCCACCTGCTTCTGCCTCCTAAGTGCTAGGATCAAAGGCGTGGGCTACCATGCTGGGCCTAACAAAATATTTTTTTAAAAGATTAGTTAGGGGGCTGGAGAGACGGCTCAGCGGTTAAGAGCACCAACTGCTCTTGCAGAGGTCCCAGGTTCAATTCCCAGCACCCACATGGTGGCTGAGAACTGTCTTTAACTCCACTTCCAGGGGAATCCGACACCCTCTTCTGACCTCCGCGGCATTGACCACACGAGTGCACCAACCTACCTGCAGACAGTACACTCGTACACATAAAAAAAAAAAAAAAAAAAAAGATTGGTTAGCATAAGGCCAGGCGTGATGGAGCTCACTTTTAGTCCCAGCACTTGGGAGGCAGAGGTAGGCAGATCTCTGTGAGTTTGAGGCCAGCCTGCTCTACATAGTAAGTCCCAGGCCAGCCAGGGTTATGTAGTGTCAAACAAAAAAAAAAAAGTTAGTGTAAATTATATACTTGGATGCTACCTATAATATTTTTAAAGATGTCTGTGTGTCTGTGTCTGCATTCAGGCAAATGTACATGTGTGCAGGTGCCTGATCTCCCTGGACCTGGATTTACAGGCAGTTGTGAGCCACCTGATTTGGGTGCTGAGAATTAAACTCAGGTTGTCTTCAAGAACAGCACACAGGGCTGAAGAGATGGCTTAGCGGTTAAGAGCACTGACTGTTCTTGCAGAGGACCCGGGTTCGATTCCCAGCACGCACATGGTAGCTAAGAACCGTCTTTGGCCGGGGGTGGTAGCACACACCTTTAATCCCAGCGCACTTGGGAGGCAGAGGCAGGTGGATCTCTGTGAGTTCAAGACCAGCCTGGTCTACAGAGCAAGCTCCAGGCCAGCTCAGACTAAAGGGAGACCCTGTCTCAAACAAACAAACAAACAAAAAAAAAATAGCACACACTGCTAATGTTGGAACCATCTCTCCAGCCCCTAATAGTAGATATAAAACAAAATATGTTTTGGCCTATTGCTGATTCTTGGGTTGGAATTGTCCCTGAGGAAATAGATCCTGAACTCAAAGTGCCCCTCCTGTATAGGAACGTCTTAGAGGAGGACTCTAGCCTCCTCCTGCATACCATAAACTCTAATCTCCAGTCCACAGTACTGCCTGTTGGTGCTTCGTGCTGTTAGAATGACCTGCTGAAGTGAAATAAAGACCTCAAAATGTGTAGAAAGGATTCTCCTTTCGAAAGAATAATCTTAATAATTCAGAGGTGCCAGGTGTGGTGGCACATGCCTTTAATCCCAGCACTTGGGAGGTAGAGGTAGGTAGATCTCTGTGAGACTGAGGCCAGCCTGATTTCCATAGCGAAGTCCAGGCCACCAGCTGTGGCTACAGGGAGACCCTGTCTCAAAAAGACCAAACTAAGCCCGGCATGGTGGCACACATCTTTAATTCCAGCACTCAGGAGGCAGAGGCAGGAAGATCTCTGTGAGTTCAAGGCCAGCCTGGTCTACATAGCAAGGTCCAGGCCAACTGGGACTAAAAAAAAAAAAAAGACTTGGGGAAGAATTGTTGAAAACAAATTTTGTTTGGAAAGAATATAATGAAAGAAAAAAAGAAAATACTATAATGAAACCTAATACTGAACATGCTAATAAACTTTTAATTTAAAAAAGAATGATTTGGGGCTGGAGAGATGGCCTAGCGGTTAAGAGCGCCAACCGCTCTTACAGAGGACCTGGATTCGATCCCCAGCACCCACAAGGCGGCTGAGAACTGTCTGAAACTCCAGTTCCCAGGGGAATCCGACGCCCTCTTCCGACCTCCACAGCATTGCAGGACACGGTTGCACAAACCTGCATGCAGACAGTACATTCATACACATACAGAAATTAAATAAATAAATAAATGGAATGATTTGGGGGCGCTTGAGAGATGGCCTAGCACCGACTGCTCTTGCAGAGGACCCGGTTCGATCCCCAGCACCCACATGGCGGCTGAGAACTGTCTGTAACCCCAATTCCAGGAGAACTCCAGTTCCAGGAGAGTCTGACACCCTCTTCTGACCTCTGCAGCATTGCAGGACACGGGTGCACAGACCTACATGCAGACAGTACACCTAAATAAATAAATAAATAAATAAATAAATAAAGAGGCAGGCAGATCTTTGTGAGTTCAAGGCTAGCCTGGGGCTACAGGGAGACCTTATCTCAAAAACACCTACCCCCCCCAAATTAGAAATTTGCCGGGTGTGGTGGTGCATGCCTTTAATCCCAGCACTCAGGAGGCTGAGGCAGGCAGATCGATGAATTTTAAGGCCAACCTGGTCTACATAGGGAGCTCCAGGCCAGCTGGGACTAAAGGGGGACACTGTCTCAAAAAGACCAAAAAAAAAAAAAAGAGAAAAAGAAATTTGTAAATGAAAACAATTGTGTATTTAAAATGCTCTGATGTAAAAATCATTCTTTTTTTTTTTTTTTTTGGTCTTTTGGAGACATGGTCTCTCTGTAGCCCCAGCTGTCCTGGAATTCACTCTATAGAGTGCTGGGATTGAAGGCATGGGCCACCATGCTGGGCTCCAAATTTCTAATTTTTTACTGACGGTAGCTGGGAAATCACCTTAACATATGCTAAACAAGGGCTCTACCACTGAGCTACAACCCCCCAGCCTGACTCTTTTACTTAACAGCAGGCCTAAAGCTCTAAGTCAATCTCCCTAGCCTCAGGTTCCTCATCTATAAGGGGACAGGAAACGAAAGCCCATATTTATTGACTGCCAGGATAAAACGAACAACCGAAATTGAACATGGTCTATCACTATTCTGCAAGTGAATTAAAAATTCAAACTTGCCGGGTCTAATCCTAGCACTTGAGAGGCAGAGGCAGGTGGATCTTTGTGAGTTCAAGGCCAGCCTGGTGTACAGAGTGAGTTCCAGGACAGCTGGGGCTACAGGGAGACCCTGTTTCGAAAAGACAAAAAAAAAAATTCAAACCTGACTGTACTCTATGGTTCGGACCTGGATCCTTAAGACCTAGAATTGATGATGAGTACTGTAGAAAAAAAATTTCCTAGTCAGAAGTTCATTATCAGCTGTATAATGAGTTTGTGTCCAGCCTGTGTTACATGAGCCCACATCTATTTTGAAAGGAAAAGAAAAGGGAAAGGGAAAGGGGAAAGAAAGAGAAAGGAGGAAAGACTATTTTTAGTTCACATTTATGTTAGAGATGGAGAAATGAAGGTGGAGGAAGGGAGAAGGCCCACATATTTTATCCAAGGTCATGCAATAAATTGGCGGCAAATAGCAAGGATGACCTTTACTAGCCAAAGATGTTCTTGTTGGTTCTGGCGATACTGGGATGGAAGAAGAGCCTCCATTATATTCAAGAAAAAGATATTAAATAAAGAGAGCTTGGATACTGCTTTCAAGAATGTGCCATCAGCTGGGTGTGATGGAGGACTGTGGGAGCAGGAAGGTCAAGAATTCAAGAACAGGAGGATCAGGAGCAAGGCAAGCCCAGTCTTCCCAGCAAGTTCAAGGCCAATCTGGGCCACAAGAGATCTTTTCAAAAAACTAATCCATTAGCAGACAAGTGGGAAGATAGACTGTGCTGAGAGAATCACAGAATCTGTAACATTTGTGTGAATAAACTGCTCTTCCCAAGTTCCCCATCCTGAAAATAACCATCACTTTATTTATTTTACATTTATGGACATATTTTCATGCTATTTTTTTTCTAAAGAAACTAGTATCCTCTTTCTACCCCCACTCCCAATTTCCCCCAGAGACAGGAGTTTCCTTTTGTGACATCTGCTTGCAAAAACAAATGCTACAGTGCATTAAATGCTTTCCTTGGATTGCTCCATTTAGGCTTAAAAACAAAAAAGCAAATTCAAGTGATTGGACACTGAGATGCCCGTGGTATAGTGAACCCAGGCTCTAGTTCTTACCAAGATCTGCCCCGGGTTCTCTTCCCCATCTCCTCCTCTGTAAAGAGTATCAAATACTTTTATTGACCTAGATCTCACAGAGATCACCCTGCCTCTGCCTCAAGAGTGCTCAGATTAGCTGGTGTGGTGGCGCACACCTTTAATCCTAGCACTTGGGAGGCAGAGGCAGGTGGATCTCTGTGAGTTCAAGGCCAGCCTGGTCTACAGAGCGAGCTCCAGGACAGCTGGGGCTACAAGGAGACCCTGTCTCGAAAAAAAGCCCCCCCAAAATTTTTTTTTAAAGAGTGCTCAGATTAAACCCATGAGCAGCCACCCCTGTTGAGTATCAAATGGTTTTAAGTGAGGCACTTGAAAGTCAAGGCACTGGCTTGCCTCTCAGAGATAAAGTGGGTGATTCAAAACAAAGAGACCAGTCTCATTTTTTTTTTTTTTTTTTTTTTTTTTTGGTCGTTTCGAGAACAGGGTCTCCTGTAGCCCCAGCTGTCCTGGAACTCACTCTGTGACTAGGCTGGCCTTGAACTCACAGAGATCGCCCTGCCTCTGCTCCCAAGTGCTAGGATAAAGGTGTGCACCACCACACCCTGTCGACCAGTCTCATTTTTAAACATGCATAGTATTTCACTAAAATTCCAGCACCTCATAGAGATAATGGAGCTCTTAGGCCAAATTTCCTTCCAAAGAACTTTCAAAGCAGGAGTTAGGGGCACAAGCCTGTAATGCTACAAGTTCAAAGCCAGGCTGGGTTACCTAGGGAGACCCTGTCTGGAAACAGAAACATACCAAATCCAAAGAATTGTCAAGGAAATTGGCATTTGCTAATGTAGTGTTTCTTTTAACTGGGCATGGCGGCTCAGGTCTATAATCCAACACTTGGGAGGCAGAGACAGGAAGATCTCGCAAGTCAAAGGCCAGTCAGGGCTCAAAATGGAGTGTTCTAGTCCAATTCTGGCTATAGAATGTGATCCTGTCTTCAAAACCAAACAACAACAACAACAACTAAAACAGGCCAGGTTATGGTGGCCTGCGCCTTTATCCCAGCAATCAGGAGGCCAAGGCAGAGGGCAGAAGCAGTCAGATCTCTGTGAGTTTAAGGTCAGCTTGGTGCTACGTGGGAACCCGCTTCAAAAAGACCAATACACCCCCCCACCCCAAATACAAGCAACAGCAACAAATTGGGTAGATGGCCCAGAATTTGTGATAGGTATAACCAGGCTGGCTTTAAGAGTGATTGCCTGCCTCTGCCTCCCCAGTGCTGGGACTAGAGGCAGACAACACCATCCCATGGATGTTTTATTTTATTTATTTATTTAAAGATAATTCAGGTTTTATTTTAGGGGGTGGTCTGGCGTCTCTGTCTCAGGAGCATGACAGACTCTTAAGTGGAAAGAAAGCAGTAGAGGTGGACAATAAGGAGCAGGCGCCTAGGGGAAAGTGGGATATAGTGCGGGTTTAGGGGGAAGTAGGATAAGGGGTGTGGGCATGGGGCCCTCCAGGAAAGCAGACAATAGGGCACGGGCACTTTGTTGTGGGTGTCAGGACTTTTCTCTCTCTGAGGCCAGGCAACGTTTATGGGACTTTAGGATGATGGTCAAGGTAAACACTTTCCCGGGTTTCCAGTTGATTGCGGGTCTTACGATCTCTGTGAGATTTGAGGCCAGCCTGGTCTACATAGCGGGTTGTAGGCTAACGGGGGCTACACTGGCACTTTAATCCCAGCACTCAGGAGGCAGAAAACAGGAGATCTCAGTGAGTCTGAGGCCAGCGGGTCTACATAGTGATTTCAGGCCAGTTAGGAGTACATAGTGACATACTTCCTGGGTGCCAGGTCCTCCGGCACGTAAGGCAGAGAGGAGAGCTGGCCAGCCTGTCTCTCCTCCAGGCTGAGCGGATGGTCGAGTGGAACACCCGAAAGGAACCACATGGGGGTCGGGAGTCTTGTCAAAGCAAGAACCCCGATTTTTTATTTTTATTGTTAGACTAGCTGACTTTGAATTTGTGCCATCCTCCTGCCTCAGTCCCTGAAGCTGGGATTAAAAACGGCATCACCATACTTTTATTTATTTTTTTTTATTTATTTATTATTTATTTTTAATTTATTTCGGTATGTGTACAAGTACTGTCTGCATGCAGGTGGTGCACCCGGTCGTTCAATGCCGCAGAGGTCAGAAGAGGGTCTCGGATTCCCCTGGAACTGGAGTTCTCCTGGATTGGAGTTTAGACGGCTCTCGGCCGCATGTGGGTGCTGGGGATGAACCCAGGTCCTCGTAAGCGAGTCGCGCTGCTCTAACCGCTAGGCCAATCTCTCCAGCCCCCCACCATACTTTAATATGGTATAAACTTCCTTGTACTGCAATGAGAGGGGCACACCCTTATAATCCCAGCACTCAAGAGGCAGAGGCAGGCAGATCGCTGTGAGTTCAAGGTCCCTGGTCTACGTGTGGTTCGCAGGACTGCTGGAGCTAAGGGAGATGCTATCAGCAAAAAAAGACCAAAAGAAAAAATTAATAAAACAAAATTTGTCTGGAAAAGATGGGCTCACTGTGGGTCTCAGTCCGCCGGCTTTACCTTATAATCTGTGGCTAAAAGAAATCATCTGTTCTTTATATTTGAAGATATGGAAGGGTCACAAAACGAAGCCCCCCCAAAAAACACCTATCAATTGGAATGATTGCTATAGAGGAAAAGAAGGGGAGAAAGAGGACGAGATGAGGAGAGGAGAGAGAGAGAGAGAGAGAGAGAGAAGAAGAGAAAGAGAATGCCCCTGAAATCCTGGCCCTAGCCCTGCTTGGTACCTGAGTGCTACCATCACAGGAAGTTAAGACACAGCTAAGATATTTTTCTTACCACACGGAGGCATTGGACAACCACGAGATTTTCAGTATTTACCAAGGCTTGATAAAAGCCTGGCACTCTTTCTTAGACAAGGGCAAAGGGTTTATTTGCTATTCAAAGATGAGACACATGTAAAGAGCTTTCTCCTCAACATATAATTCAGCACTTCCTATGCAGGCCNTTTTGGTCTTTTCGAGACAGGGTCTCCCTGTAGCCCCAGCTGTCCTGGAACTCACTCTGTAGACTAGGCTGGCCTTGAACTCACAGAGATCCGCCTGCCTCTGCCTCCCAAGTGCTAGGATTAAAGGTGTGCACCACCACACCCTGCGACCAGTCTCATTTTTAAACATGCATAGTATTTCACTAAAATTCCAGCACCTCATAGAGATAATGGAGCTCTTAGGCCAAATTTCCTTCCAAAGAACTTTCAAAGCAGGAGTTAGGGGCACAAGCCTGTAATGCTACAAGTTCAAAGCCAGGCTGGGTTACCTAGGGAGACCCTGTCTGGAAACAGAAACATACCAAATCCAAAGAATTGTCAAGGAAATTGGCATTTGCTAATGTAGTGTTTCTTTTAACTGGGCATGGCGGCTCAGGTCTATAATCCAACACTTGGGAGGCAGAGACAGGAAGATCTCTGCAAGTTCAAGGCCAGTCAGGGCTACAAAAGGAGTGTTCTAGTCCAATCTGGGCTATAGAATGTGATCCTGTCTCAAAACCAAACAACAACAACAACAACTAAAACAGGCCAGGTATGGTGGCCTGCGCCTTTAATCCCAGCAATCAGGAGGCAGAGGCAGAGGCAGAAGCAGTCAGATCTCTGTGAGTTTAAGGTCAGCTGGTGCTACAGTGGGAAACCCTGCTTCAAAAAGACCAATACACCCCCCCACCCCAAATACAAGCAACAGCAACAAATTGGGTAGATGGCCCAGAATTTGATATGTAGACCAGGCTGGCTTTATAGTGATTTGCCTGCCTCTGCCTCCCCAGTGCTGGGACTAGAGGCAGACAACACCACTCCTGGATGTTTTATTTTATTTTATTTTATTTTAAGATAATTCAGGTTTTATTTTAGGGGGTGGTCTGGCGTCTCTGTCTCAGGAGCATGACAGACTCTTAAGTGGAAAGAAAGCAGTAGAGTGTGGACAATAAGGAGCAGGCGCCTAGGGGAAAGTGGGATATAGTGCGGGTTTAGGGGGAAGTAGGATAAGGGGTGTGGGCATGGGGCCCTCCAGGAAAGCAGACAATAGGGCACGGGCACTTTGTTGTGGGTGTCAGGACTTTTCTCTCTCTGAGGCCAGGCAACGTTTTATGGGACTTTAGGATGATGGTCAAGGTAAACACTTTCTCCGGGTTTCCAGTTGATTGCAGTCTTACAGATCTCTGTGAGATTGAGGCCAGCCTGGTCTACATAGCAGGGTTGTAGGCTAACTGGGGCTACAGCTGGCCCTTTAATCCCAGCACTCAGGAGGCAGAAACAGGGAGATCTCAGTGAGTCTGAGGCCAGCCTGGTCTACATAGTGACTTTCAGGCCAGTTAGGAGTACATAGTGACATACTTCCTGGGTGCCAGGTCCTCCGGCACGTAAGGCAGAGAGGAGAGCTGGCCAGCCTGTCTCTCCTCCAGGGCTGAGCGGGATGGCGAGTGTCAACGACCCGAAAAGAACCACATGGGGGGTCGGGAGTCTTGTCAAAGCAAGACCTCCGATGTTTTATTTTTATTGTTTGAGACTAGCCTGACTTTGAATTTGTGGCAATCCTCCTGCCTCAGTCTCCTGAAGCTGGGATTATAAAACGGCATCACCATACTTTTATTTTATTTTTTTTTATTTATTTATTTATTTATTTTTAATTTATTTCGGTATGTGTATCAATGTACTGTCTGCATGCAGGTTTGTGCACCCGTGTCGTGCAATGCCGCAGAGGTCAGAAGAGGGTCTCGGATTCCCCTGGAACTGGAGTTCTCCTGGAATTGGAGTTTCAGACGGCTCTCGGCCGCCATGTGGGTGCTGGGGATCGAACCCAGGTCCTCTGTAAGAGCGATCGGCGCTCTTAACCGCTAGGCCATCTCTCCAGCCCCCACCATACTTTTAATATTGGTATTAAAACTTCCTTGTAGCTGGGCATGGAGGGGCACCCCTTTAATCCCAGCACTCAAGAGGCAGAGGCAGGCAGATCTCTGTGAGTTCAAGGTCAGCCTGGTCTACGTAGTGAGTTCCAGGACTGCTGGAGCTACAGGGAGATGCTATCTCAAAAAAAGACCAAAAGAAAAAAAAATTAATAAAACAAAATTTGTCTGGAAAAGATGGGCTCACTGTGGGTCTCAGTCCGCCGGCTTTACCTTATAATCTGTGGCTAAAAGAAATCATCTGTTCTTTATATTTGAAGATATGGAAGGGTCACAAAACGAAGCCCCCCCAAAAAATACCTGTCTTCAATTTGAATGATTTTCTCATAGAGGAGAAAGAAGGGGAGAGAAGAGGACGAGAGAGAGAGAGAGAGAGAGAGAGAGAGAGAGAGAGAGAGAGAGAGAGAGAGAAAGAGAAGACCCCTGAAATCCTGGGCCCTGCCCCCTGCTGGTCCTGAGTGCTACCATCACAGGAAGTTAAGACACAGCTAAGATATTTTTCTTACCACACGGAGGCATTGGACAACCACGAGATTTTCAGTATTTACCAAGGCTTGATAAAAGCCTGGCACTCTTTCTTAGACAAGGGCAAAGGGTTTATTTGCTATTCAAAGATGAGACACATGTAAAGAGCTTTCTCCTCAACATATAATTCAGCACTTCCTATGCAGGCCCTTTTTTTTTTGGTCTTTTCGAGACAGGGTCTCCCTGTAGCCCCACCTGTCCTGGAACTCACCTTGTAGACCAGGTTGGCCTTGAACTCACAAAGATCTGCCTGCCTCTACCTCCCAAGTGCTAGGATTAAAGGCGTGCGCCACCACGCCCGGACAGACCCATTTTTTTTTAACAAATCAGACTTCTTCATGAGACAGATTATATTGGAATACCCTGAGTGTGGTTTGAGCAGCGTGGTTTATTAGACTCTGAAAGCTTTTCCTCAATTTAACACTTTTCATTTTACTGAAATTTGGGAAAATGAAACAGTAGTAAAGAAGTTTAATTTCATTTCACAATCTTATGGTGGAACTTAAAAACAAATACCAATTTCTGCCAGGTATGGTGGCTTGAACTGGTAACCTTATCACTAGAAAGCTAAGGTGTACATGGCGTTCCAGGCCAGCCTGGGCTATAGAGACCCTAACTCAAACAAAACAGACAAACAAACAGCTCTATAGATCACTTTCTCCTTTTCCCATAGTTTTGTGTTTTATTTATTTTGTGTGTATGTCTGTGGGTACCCACGTGGAGGTCAGAGGGGACTTGGAGTCAGTTCTCTCTTTCCACCATGTGGGCCCCTGGGAATCAAGCTCAGCTTTATCTACTGCGTCATCTCAGCAGCCCTCAGGCAAATCTGTACTCAGAGATCCAGTTTTTAATCACAATGTTTTTTCAATTTTTAAAGGCTTACTTTATTATTTTTTTTTATGTGTATGAGTGTACTCCCTACATGTGTGTAAGTGCACCCATGCCATCCAATGCCCACGGGGGTCAGAAGTAATTGGATCCCCTGGAAATGGAGTTATGGACAATTATTTGCTGCCACGTGGGTGCTGGGGTTTGAACCTGGTATTCTGCAAGAACAGCCAGTGCTCTTAGCTGCTGAACCATCTCTCCAAGCCCTGTAAAGGTTTGCTCTTATTTTAGATGATGTGTATGTGTGTGTGTGTGTGTCTGTGTGTACATATGTGCACAAGCTTGTAGGGCCTTCACGAGACAGAAAATATTGTCAGATCTCCTATAGCTGCGGCTAGGGGCAGGTGTGAAGCCCTCATTGAAGGTACTGGAAACCAACTCAGGTCCATTTCTCCAACCCCTGAGCTGAATTTTTTTAAATAATTGCAAACTCCAGAAGCAATTACCAGGAAAGTATCTTTCTATCAATCTATTGTTTTGAGACAGGATCTTACGTATTCCAGGTTGGCCTCCAAGTCTCAGTGTAGCCAAGAATGACTTTGAACTTCTGATCTACTCTACCTCCAGGCTGATGAAACTTTTTTTTTCTTTTTTTTTTTTTTGTCTTTTTTGAGACAGGGTCTCCCTGTAGCCCCAGCTAGCCTGGACCTCGGTATGTAGACCAGAATGGCCTTGAACTCACAGAGATCTGCCTGCCTCTGCCTCCCTAGTGCTGGGATCAAAGGTGTGGGACACTACAGTGGCTCATAAAATAAATTTATTTTATTTATTTATTTATTATTTATTTATTTATTTATGTGCATGAATGTACTGTCTGCATGCAGGTCTGTGTACCCGTGTCGTGCGATGCCGCGGAGGTCAGAAGAGGGCGTCGGATTCCCCTGGAACTGGAGCTCTCCTGGAATTGGAATTACAGAAGGTTCTCAGCCACCATATGGGTGCTGGGGATCGAACCCAGGTCCTCTGCAAGACCAGTTGGCGCTCTTAACCTCTAGGCCATCTCTCCAGCCCCATAATTTTAGATTTTATATAAAACAAGGCCTGGAGAGATAGCTGAGGACGTAAAACTGCCTCCAAACCTGGCCACTTGTTCAACCCTAGGACCCTCACAGTGGAGGGAGAGAGTCAAGTCTTACAAGTTGTCCTCTGAATACACACACACACACACACACACACACACACACACACACTAAATAAATACGGCCAGGCATGGGAGGCAGAAAGAAGCAGGCAGATCTCTCTGAGTTCAAGGCCAGCCTGATTTACCTAGGGAGTTCCAGGACAGCTGGGGCTGCAGGGAGACTCTGTTTCAAAAAAGAAAATATTAAATAAGTTAATTAATTAATTAATTGACTAACAAACAAAGCTGAGTATTATGGCACATGCCTGTCATCCCAGCATTTGGGAGATGCAGGCAGGACCATCAAGAGTTCAAAGTTCCCCATCATTTCATAAGGAGCTTGACACCAGCCTGGGATAGATGAGACTTTGTCTCAAAAACAACACGTGGTCAGGTTGACACAGGGCTAGGCAGAGGCTGGTGGATCACTTCGAGTTTGAGACCAGCCTGATTTACATAGTGAGTTCCAAGCCAGCCAGGGCTACAGGGAGACCCAAAATAAAACCCACCACCAGTACAAAACACAGAAAGAAAGAAGGCTTTACTTTTCCAAAAATGTCCCTAGCATTAGAGAGAAACAAAATGAAAATTCCATACTCCAGGAAACCAAAGAAATTAGAGTACTGACTGTAATCTGCCCTCCCAACCAGAGCCTGTGCTAAACCGGAAAATACAAAGACAGAATTAGGTCAATTGAAAACATTAGGCTATGAAGTTAGATTAGATAAAAGTGTTGCATCAATATTTAATTTCCTGTAGTAGATAAGGTACTGAGGATTTCTAAAGAAAATACACATTGGAATATACACTGAAAGGTTAGGGGGGTGATGACTACTGGACACCATGGCTCTACCATCCCAAATTGTTAAAACTAATAAACCAGGGCTGGAGAGATGGCTCAGTGGTTGGGAGCACTAACTGTTCTTGCAGAAGACCAGGGTTCGATTCCCAGCACCCACATGGCAGCTAAGAACCATCTTAGTCCAGGAGTGGTGGCACATGCCTTTGATCCTAGCACTCGGGAGGCAGAGGCAGGCGGATCTCTGTGAGTTCAAGGCCAGCCTGGTCTACATAGTGAGCTCCAGGCCAGCTGGGACTAAAGGGGGACTCTGTCTCAACAAAACAAAAACCAATAAACCACACTGTGTGTGTGACTGTGTGTGAGACTGTGTGTGAAGGGGGTGGGGAAGAAAGCTTAAAAAAGCACCTAAATGTTTCAGACATAGGTACATTAATGCCTTGTAATATTATGACCATCTTCTTTCCTCTTCTTCTTCCTCCCCCTCTCCCTCCTTCTCCCCTCCTATGCTTCTTTTGAGACAAAGTCTTAGGTAGGTCAGGCTGCCTTGAACTTGCTATGTAGTTGACATTGGCCTTGAACTCCTGATCTTCCTGCCTCAGCTTCCCAGGTGCTGGAATTACAGACAAGACCGTCCCTGGCTTTCATGTTACTTTCTTGTAATAACCAGGCATGGCAGCATAGAACTATAATCCTAGCACTTATTAGGTGGAGTCAGGAGGATCAGAGGTTTAAGGCCTACCTCGGCTACATTATAAATTCAGAAAAGGTCAGCCTGGGCTATGTGAGACTTTGGGAAGAAGGGGAGGAGGGAAAGGAAGGGAGGGAAGAGGGAGACGGGTAGGTTGGGGACAGGGAGGGGGAGAAAAATTGTATTTATTTATTTTTAACATTAAACAGAAACGAAATGAGAAAAAGGAGAGATCGTCCACATTTGTGTTTGTTTTACTTCTCAAAATAGCACCAGGCATGATGGGATACCTAGAAGCCCAGCACTTGGGAGCCTGAGGCAGGAGGATGGCCACAAGCTCAAGGCTAGTCTGGACTAGACAGAAAGTATCAGCATCCAGAGCTATAGAAGCAGACCCTGTCTCAACCCCCCAATAGATAGGTAGATAAAGCCCAATCACTAACTCTAACAAACAAGAGGCAGAAAAACCCAGAGAGCAATAGGGAGACTGTGAACAGATGAACAGAACAGTTTGGCTAAGAAACTCAGAGAAAAAAAAAAAAAGAAAGAAAAAGAAAAAAAAAAGAAACTCAGAGCAGTGGGTAGAAGGGCTTGGGGAGGGGCTCGGTGGCGAGTTAAGTACCTGGATTTCTCCAGGTGTGGCCACGCACGCCTTTGATCCCAGCACTTGGGAGGCAGAGGCAGAGGCAGGCAGATCTCTGTGAGTTTAAGGCCAGCCTGGTCTACATAGAGAGCTCCAGCCCAGCTGGGACTAAAGGGAGACCCTGTCTCAAAAATACAAAAATAAATAAATAAATAAATAAATAAATAAATAAATAAATAAATAAATAAAACAAAATAAAACAAAAAAACCCACCCTGGATTTCTCCAGGCAGAGACGGAGGATCTGGAATTCAAGGTCAGCTACAAAGGGAGTTCCAGTTCCAGCTCCACTATTATTTTGCTGAATGGACATAGTATCAAACCTTCTAAATATCTGTCTTTCTAAATATTTACTACCATAAAGTAGTGCAGCTCACAGAAGGATCAGAGAAGCTTCTTTCTGCAGGCTATGATAATATGGAGACTCATAACTGGTTAAACTGCAAAGAATTAGCGACTGTGGAATGCTAGGCCCTAAATAGTCTATCTGTCTGTCTATCGATCGATCGATTGATCTATCAATCTATCGATCTAATTATCTATCTTCTATCATCTCTCAATCATCTATCTTTCTTTTGTTTTTTGGTATTTTTGAGACAGGGTCTTCCTTTAGTCCCAGCTGATCTGGAGATCACTATGTAGACCAGGCTGGCCTTGAACTCACAGAGATCTGCCTGCCTCTGCCTCCCAAGTGCTGGGATTAAAGGCATGTACCACCACACCTGGCCTAATCATCTATCTATTTATCTATCTATCTATCTATCTATCTATCTATCTATCTATCAGCTATCTATCCATCCACCTATTATCTACCTACTATCACCTATCTATCATCTATCTACTATCATCTATCTATCTATCTATCATCTATCTAACACACACAGACACACACACACACACACACACACACACACACTCACACTCACTCACTGCTGTCCCAAGGCTCAGGGACCATCATCAAAGAATTGGAGGCAGAAACATTCTAAGAGTCAGAGCAGTGGGGGTGGAGTGCTACAAACCAGTGTCATCTGGGTGTGACACGGCTGATGCCCCTCTGAACTCACTGCAGCTGTGGTTATCCATATAAGATCCGCACAAGCTTGGGCCTGTTGAGATTTCATCATGAGAGGGGAAGTGTTCATGAGGCCCCACAGTGACTGAGGTAGTTTTGATAGTTAATGGCGGCTGGTGGAAGGGGTGTCACGATTTTCAGTGGTGAGCCACTGACCAGCTGCCCTCAATCCACTGTATAATCCCCCATCTGTGCTCATGCAGGCAATCCTGATTAAACTCAGTGGGTCTCTCTCTCTCTCTCTCTCTCACACACACACACACACACACACCACTCACACATGTAAGACATGAAAGTAAGGGCTTGTTGGGAAGAAGAGAGTCAGCTAGAGAAGGAACGGGGATGAGAAGGGTTAAAAATCATTATAGACACGTGTGAAACTGTCAAAGAATAAACAACAATACATTATGATCTCTCTCTTCTCTGACTCTCACAGAAGTGATTACCCGGTCAGGCAGTTGACCCTTGTCATGGAGAACCTGCTGTTGCTCCCTGGGGAAAGAGGACACAGGTGACTCCAAGATGAGGTCAGCGACCTCCAGCATGAAAAAGAACCCCAGCTTTGATGTCAGAGTTTCAGAGCTCAAATCGCAAGTGCCTGCGGTGCCAGTGTACCCCATGCTGCTGGAGTGCAGAGAGAGAGGACAGGTCTTCTGAGTCAGGCCACACACAGAACTGGGCCATTTCCCTCTGCAGAACCGAAGGGGGGCTTCAGGGATTCAGGAGATCCAGACCTCTACACCTGAACTCAAAGAACTGGCCAGAGGCTGCAGAAGAAGCTGGTGACCCCTTGTTCCAGCCACACAAAGAGCTGGGATGTCATGACATGCCCAAGCCTGGGACTCATCACATACACACATGTATACACACAGACAGGCACACATATTCATGTTGCCACACATGTGCAAGCCTGTACACATATATGCACACATGCAAATACACATATGCATACAATATACACTATACACACATTCATACCTTTGCTTCCTGGATTGTGTTCACCAAATTGGAAGCCACCCTACATCTCACATGAAGCACAGACAGCTGTTGTTTGCCTGATGTGGTGAAGAGAACAGAAACAAGGATTCTGAGAGCTCTCTCCTCCTTGACTCTAGTTCATCTTAAGAAGTCTTTCTAGATCTCTGTAGAGGACACCTGAGACAGGAGCAGTACTGGGCACAAAGCCCAGTGGGATGAACACTTGCTTTGTGGCTGGCTTCCCTTGGGTCATCAGGGGCGGAAAGCCCTGGCCGGTCAGCCCTGGCCGGTCCCTGTCCTGTGTACCCCACGCCTCCCAGCTCCATGTTTCCCTCGTGCTGTCCTGGGAGTCTCCCAGTTCAGGGAGGGTGACGACGCAGGCCCGAGCTTTGATAGTTCTACCTCTTCCTGGCTGGGGCCAGGTTTTCAATCTGCCAAACTTTCTTTTACTGCAGCAAAAGCTACAACTCACTTCTGAAGGTTAAGGCAGGTCTGTAAAATGTTCAGTCAATGCCTGGCACAGACCACATGCTCAATAAATACAACTGTCACCAGAATCTACCATGTGTCGCAGCCTAACTTTGTTAAGGGTCTATTCAATGACCTTGGACTTGCTCTGACTCGTCCAGAGTTAAATTACAAGTGGACAGGATCCAAGCCTCCCTGAGGTGCTGTTTTGTTCTGTTTACTATCAGTTGAGAAATGGGAAGGAAAGGTGGGCATGACCCTTGTCCAGCTCCAGCTCAGACTGGTGCCAAGTTCATCTGAGGAGCCACGTGCTGATCAACAGCACTGCAGGAGTCTCCAAAGCAGAACTTCTGGTTTGCCCCAGAGTGCAAGGCTTGTTCCTCAAGTGCATCAGTGAGTCAGACCCAGGCACGTACCACTTCCAAAGAAATTCTTTGGGAAACTTTCCAGAAGAAGACCTTTATAGAGGATCTTAATTCTTTTCCTTGGGATGGAAGGTGGCTGAGCCTCTTAGAAACATTAACTCAAAAGGTCCGGGAAAGCTGCTGTGGACAAGCAGGACTATTCAAAGAAACTAAAGTAGAAGGAGTGTCTCTGTGAAGTTTGCTTAGCAGGATATGGGACGTCAGGAGACTCAGTGAAGATGTTCAGGTTCCAATGTGCTGACTACCTGTCTGAGATCTGCATACAGGATTCTTAGAAACCACAATTAGCTTTTGCTTGCTGTTTCCGCTCCATCTATGACCCATCCTTGTTCTTTTATTTATTTATTTATTTTTTATTTATGTATTTAGTGTGGGTGTGGTGATCGGGTCACGCAGAATTCAGGGGAAAACTTTCAGGAATCGCTCTCTCTTTCCACTATGTGGGTCCTGGGGATCAAACCCAGGTCGTCAGGCCTGGCAACGATTACCTTTATTGCCTGAGCCATCTTGATGGCCCCTCAATTTGTTTCTTTGTTTTGTTTTCTTGAGACAGGCTCTGACTCTAGCCCAAGCTGGGATGTAGTATGTAGCCAAGACTGGCCTCTAAATCGTGGCAATCTTCCTGCCTCAGCTTCCCAAGTACTGGGCATAGCCACCATAGCTCAAGGCTATTCTGCATACGTAAATGCTACTGCTTATGTAATTTTTTGGAACCCAGAGCCCTGTTCATGCTACCATTGAGTTATGTCCCCTGCTCTCCTATTTAAGGTTTTATTCTTTTTTTTTTTAATTAATAGTATTTCCTTTTAATTTTTTTAAATTTCCAAATTCTATTTATTATTACTATGAATGCCTGATAATGTTTGGGACACCCCTGTTGGGGCACACATATGGAGGTCAAAGGACAACTTTGTGGAGTCTGTTCTCTCACTCCACCTTTATGTGGGATCGAGAGCTTGAACTCAGGGTGTCAGGTTTGCATGCGGCAAGCACCTTTACTCAGCCCTTAAGTTTTTAGTCTACTCTACAAAAGATATTTAGAACTGGACAGCTTGTCGGAATATGTGCCTTCTTGGGATTCTAACTTTCCACTGAATTGAGGGCTGCGAGCCATCACTTTGCTCTGAGAGCAGATTTCCCTATAAGTGAAGACTTCCATCAGTGACTGTCACTTGTGAGGAAAGCCAGGTCTCCACAGCTCCTGCTCAGTCCCGGGTGGGCACCACTGTGTCAGTGGCTGCTGTAGGTGAGCACACTGGAAGGACCCTTTCTACACGAGGCTTGTGTTCTGAAGCTGAGAGTTTACTTAGTTCAGTGGTGTCTTAGTTTAGAATAAATCCTTAGGGTGGTGGGTTGACCTAAGAGGTATGTATTTAAGATGTTATTTTTGGAAACTTCTGGAGAATGAAACGAAAACTTGTGCTTTTCTGTGAACTTGGCTTGAAAATAAAATAAAGATTTTATGAACTTGGAGAGAAATGCATTTACTCTCCTGGGAGTGGAGTGTGTGATTCAAATTCTGGAGCTAGCTGCTCTTAACTTTTTAAGATAGGGTTGTCTCACTGCATAGCCCTAGAGCTCATTATGTAGATCAGGCTGGCCTTGAACTCATGGAGACTTTCCTATCTGCCCATTTCCACCTCTCCAGTACTGAGACTAAGGGTTTGCACTACCACGCCCTGGCCAAGTCTACAAGTCAAGTATGGTGGCTCCTGCCTATAATCCCAGTGTTTGGGAGGTAAAGGCAAAAGGATCATTGTCGGTACAAGGTTACCCTGGTTGACAAATGGTATCCAGGCCAGCCTGGGCTACACAGGAAAACCCTGGGGGTGAGGGGGCAGGTGTGATGACACTTACCTGTAAACTCAGAACTTGGAAGGATGAGAAAAGAGGCTTGTTGGGTCACATCAAGGTTGCCAGGGAGAGGTAGCAGGACCTTGTCTCCAAAATGAACTGGTAAATCTCTGTAAGACGGAGGCCAGCCTGGTCCAGATAGGGAGTTAGAGGACAGATGGGACTACAGAGACCATCTCAACAAACAAACAAACAAAAAAAACAAACAAACAAACCAGCTAGGCATACAGATAGCTAAATAAATAAGAAACATGGTGTGGTGGCACATGCCTTTAATCCCAGCACTCAGGAGGCAGAGGCAGGCGGATCTCTGTGAGTTCAAGACCAGCCTGGTTTACATAGTAAGTTCCAGGAAGGCTGGGTTAAGTAAATAACTAATAAAAGTGTTGCAGGGTGTGGCGCTGCACTGCTGTCCTCTAGAACTTGGGGGGCTGAGGTGAGAGGCTCACAAGTTCAAACCCAGTCTACATAGTAGCAAAAAAAGCAAGATGAAAGCCGGGCGTGGTGGCGACGCCTTTAATCCTAGCACTTGGGAGGCAGAGGCAGGCGGATCTCTGTGAGTTCAAGGCCAGCCTGGTCTACTGAGTGAGTTCCAGGACAGCTGGGGCTACAGGGAGACCCTGTCTCGAAAAGAAAAAAAAAAAAAAGAAATAAAAGATGGAAAACACAAGAGGAAATAAACCACCAAAAATAAGCAACAAAACTATGATAACATGACTCTATCACAAAATTAAACATTATAATTGGTGTCTGGCCTAAATGACTATAAAATGACAAATGGTTTCATAAAACTTTCCATTTGAAAGCTCCTAAAATTTTTTTGGTGAGGGCAGAGGCTTAAAACTTGCTAATATGGCTAGATATGGTGACCTATGCCTTTTAGTACTCAGGAATTAAAAGCAAGAGGACTCAAGTTCAAGGCCAGCCTAGGCTACATAGCAAGGCTCCACAATAATAAACAAGTAAATAAATAATAAATACATGAAAATAAAACCAAAATATTCTCTGGATTGCTTAGTATGTACTAAACACTTCCTTTCACTTTTATTTATTTATTTATTTATTTCATTTTTTTTGCTCTTTTTTGAGACAGGGTCTCCCTGTAGCCCCAGCTGTCCTAGAGCTCACTCTGTAGACCAGGCTGGCCTTGAACCCACAAAGATCTGCCTGCCTCTGCCTCCCAAGTGCTAGGATTAAAGGCATGTACCACCATGCCCGGCTCTCATTTTTTTTTTTTAAATGTGTATGAGTGTACTCTCTGCCTGCAGGTAGGTACACTCAGAAGAGGGTGTCAGATTCCCCTGGAACTGTAGTTAAAGACGGTTCTTAGATGCCATGTGGGTGCTGGGAATCAAACCCGGGTCCTCTGCAAGAGCAGTCAGTGCTCTTAACCGCTGAGCCATCTCTCCAGCCCCGACTTCCTTTCACTTTTATATCAGTCTTTAAGGCAGTTGAAATTTATTAAATCCATTCATAGATGAGAAAAATGAGGCTTAGCTAGATTTAGCCCAGTCGGGTCATACAAAGCCAGCTGGCGGTGGAGCAGGGACCCAGGCTCTTCGACTGCCCATCGCTGGATTTCAAACCTCAAGTATATTTGAGTTGAAAACTTAGCAGAATGCTTCTTATTAGTTTTTTTTTTTTTTTTATAAAGTGAGCACATTCAAAATGGGTTTTGTGCTGACATTTACGTACATGTTGATCATTGTACTTTGCTCAGGCCTGTCTCTTCTGTGGCTGAACCTTGAGCTGGGACACGTGGTCTAGGACACTGGCATCCACCTTTCCCTCTGGCAGCAGGGACTTCTTGGTGCTGCAGGGCCTCCTCCCTCTTCTCCAGGGCAGCTGGTGGGGTGGGTGCTCTTTGTAAGGGCCCTTGAAGTCAGTCTGAGGTCCGTCTGCCCCCACCTCAAGCCTTTCCTCCCCCCTACTCGGCAGTAAATCAGTCACTACCTGAGGAATGAGTTCAGAATGAGTGAATGAATTAGCAGCTGTTCAGCTAGCCACAGATGGAAAAGCACACAGAGGCCCTTCCACAGTGAGTTGCTTGCCTAGAATAGCCTCAGCCAGACCAAAATAGAACTTCAAGTCAACTTGGGGAACACTAATTCTGTGCCACACACACACACACACACACACACACACACACACTATTTGCCGCCATTTCCTGCCTGGCTTCCTTAATATCACCATCACCTTATGATGTGCAGCTTGCTGGGGTCCACTTGTCTCTCAGGTCTGTATTTTTCTTGTTCTAGAGTGATGTTGGGAAATCCTACCACACAGGTTATCCTCGGCATCACAGAAGGTCACTCAGAGATCCGCCATGAACTAGACACTGCCTTTGGAGGCCACCTCCTCATGCATTTATCGCTTTCTTGGTGCATTTATTGACTCCCTGCTATTTGTGGGCTCTGTACATCTAGCTGACAAGGCCTGTGTGCTACCCCAGGAAGGGTAGCCATGGGACAGGACTTACAAATCTCTGCTGCTCTCATTGGAACAAAAAAAATTCTAGCCAGAGAAAGGCTTCCTGGAAGCCAGGCTGCCCTAGCGCAAGTGAGACCAGCAGCCTTCTAGATGCGTGTGCCTTCTAGAAGGTCCACAAGCCTCCAGGAATCACTTTGCATTCTCTCCCTCTCTCCCTCCCCCGCCCCGCGCGCGCACGTGTGTGTGTGTGTGTGTGTGTGTGTGTGTGTGTGTTTTCAGGTGCATGTATAGAGGCCAGAGGAGAGCGTTAGGTATTGTTCTTAGGTACCATCCATCGTTTTTGGAGATGTGGTCTCTCTTGGCCTGGAGCCCCAGGGATCCTGTCTCTATTCCCCCAGTGCACGGTCTGGCTCCCAGACTGAAATGAGCTCCTCGTGCTTTCAAGGCAAACACCCTTCTCATCTCCTGGCCCATCTCCTAGCCCACCCCCACCCTTTTTGTGAAGACAGAGTCTCTTGTAACCCAGGCTGGACTCCAATTTTCTATGCACTCAAGGATGACCTTGAACTTTTGGGTCTCCAGCTTCCATTTCCCAAGTGCTGGAATTGAGCAGTGCTGGGATTGAACCTAGAGCTTCATGCACGCTAAGCAAGCACTTTGCCCAGCACCTCCTTCCTTCTTATCTGCATCTAAGCTGTCATCACCCTGTCTTGAGGCTCTGTTGGGACTGATCACCATCAACCAGAGTATATAATTAAAATATGCAACCACCCCTGAGCCAGTGGTTCCAGAGGTGAATGCTGGTTAGGGCTGGACTACCAGTGTCAGGGGACACCCTGCCTTCCTTCTCCAGCTACCTGGCAACAGATGGGCACAGAGTGCAGGGAAATTCTCTTTGGCTCACATGACTTATTTCTTCCTCTTTGCTGGACTCACAGCACAGATGAGGCTGTTCCTCAGAAGCTGGGCTCTCCCAGCAGGCTAGCTCCGAGAAACGGCACAGGACTCGACAGCCTGCTGGGCCGCAGCTTCTTCACTTCCCCTCCTCTGCCCTTCTCATCTTCCCCTTTTAAATATTTGTTAAATTAACAAAACTGCCTTTGTTTCTTTTTCCAATTTTCTTTGCACCAATTTGTGTGTGCACTCATGCATGATATATGCATGTGTGCATTCACGTGTGCTTGCCCATCTTTGTAGTAATTCTCTCTCAATCTCTCTTTATTCTTTTTGAGACAGGGTCTCCCTGTAGCGCCAGCTGACCTGGAACTGGCTATGTAGACCAGGCTGGCCTTGAACTAACAGAGATCCTCCTGTCTCTGCCTACCAAGTGCTGGGATTAAACACCGGGGCTAGAGAGATGGCTCAGCGGTTAAGAGCACTGAGTGCACTTGTAGAGGACCTGGGTTTGATTCCCAGCACCCACATGGTGGCTAAGAACCATCTTAGGCCAGGCATGGTTGTACACGCCTTTAATCCCAGCACTCGGGAGGCAGAGGCAGGCGGATCTCTGTGAGTTCAAGGCCAGCTTGGTCTACATAGCAAGCTCCAGGCCAGCAGAGACTAAAGGGAGACCCTGTCTCAAAATATAAATAAATAAAAATAAAGGGATACACCGCCATGCCTGGCCCAGTTTTCGTATAATACTTTTTATTTTACTTATTATTTTTATTTTATGTGTATGAGTATATTGCCTACATATGGGTAAGTGTACCTGTGCAGTGCAATGTCTGAAGGAGGTCAAAAGGTGTTTGTTCCCCTAGAACTGGAGTTACAGACAGTAACTCCATGTGGGTACTGGAACTCAAACTCAGGTCCCCTGCAAGAGCAGCCAGTGCTCTTAATCACTAAGCCATCTCTCTAGCCCTGTACCAATTTTCAATACTTAACTTTTCCCAGAAAATTCTCGTGGTAGTCTAGGAATACAGATTTTAATTCTCAGTCCCTAAGCAAGACTTTCAAACAAGGATTCCTTGCCTTTTTGGAAAAATGCACACAATTTCTCCAGCAAAGAAAGACTTAGTATTTTCCTGGACCTTGTAGCAAACAGCGGCCCCTTGGACAATATTTACATCTCCCTGTGAGTGAGTTGGGTCTGTGCTTGGGGCAGCTGGAATAAGAGAGGCATTGATGACTTCCAGTAAGGCTGGCAGGAGTGCAGCCTGCAGATGGGGTAACTCAGGAGTGGGCACCAGGACTGCGCGAGGGGGCAGCGTTTGTTCACAGAGTGCTCCTGTGGACAGGGCACTGTTCTCCACAGTCTGGTTAACCACCCTGGGGTGGAACTGGCATCTGCCTTAGAGAGGAGGAAACCAAGGACTAGGCAGCAGAGAGGGAAGGGATAAAGTCTCGGTCCACCCCTTGGAGTTGGGACTTTCTCCCTCTGACCCACACCTTGCTGCTTCTTCTGCGTGGTCCCAGGAGGGCTGCATTTGGGAGCTGCCTTGAAACAGTCTCCCAGCCCCTGTCTCAGGCTAGGGCGGTCAGCGTGGACTTTCTGTGTGCATTGCCTCCCAAGCACCTGTCCCTGTCCAAGTTCTGACCTCTTGGAAATCTGGTTTTGCCTTCCTTTTTATTTTATTTCATTCAAAATTTTAACTATGTGTATGTGTGTGTGTGTGTGTGTGTGTGTGTGTGTGTGTGTGTGTGTGTGTGTGTATACGTGAGTCTGGAAGCCAGAAGTGTTGCATGTCCCTGGAGCTGGAGTTTAGGTGACTGTGAAGTAACCACCCCACACAGGACCTGGGAGTTGAACCCAGGTCCTCCAGAAGAACATCTACAAAATGAGGATGTGTTCAGATTGCTAACAATTTAGGCACTTGCCTGTAGTCTTCACTGGGAGATGGATGCAGGAGGAAGGTGACTTCTAGGCCTGCTTGGACTCCAGGCTCTGAAATGACGATGAATGACGCTGTCAAGGATTCAGAGAGCTAAAATGTGTTTGCTGATGGGCATTTTTTGGTGTCTGAATAGGACTTTGTTGAAGTTTGAATGAACAATAATTAAACATAGGATTTCAAAGAATTGTAAGATATCAGTTGGGGCTGGAGAGATGGCCTAGCGGTTAAGAGCGCCGACCGCTCTTGCAGAGGACCCGGGTTCGATCCCCAGCACCCACATGGCGGCCGAGAACTGTCTGAAACTCCAATTCCAGGAGAACTCCAGTTCCAGGGGAATCCGACACCCTCTTCTGACCTCCGCAGCGTTGCACGACACGGGTGCACAGACTTGCATGCAGACAGTACATTCGTACACATACAGAAATAAATAAAATTATAAAAAAAAAAAGATATCAGCTGGGCATAGTGGTGCATGCCTTTAATCCCAGCACTCAGGAGGCAGAGGCAGGCGGATCTCTGTGAGTTCAAGTCCAGCCTGGTCTACATAGTTAGTTCCAGGCCAGCTGGCGCTAAAGGGAGAACCTGTCTCCAAAAAACAAAAACAAAACAAAACAAAAAAATGAGATCTCAAAAACATAAACTCCCTTCCGCCTTCTGCCACCCCCACCCCCCGCAATTTACCACCTTGAGACAAATTTAGGACACTTAGTTCTATTTTCTTCCGGTATTTTCTCTTCACACATGTGCACACAGGCATGGACGTGCGCATACACACACACACACACACACACATATTTATATCTTGTACACCCAGGCATGGACGTGCATGCGTGCATACACACACACATTTATATCTTGTACACACAGGCATGGATGTGCGTGCGTGCATACACACACATATTTATATCTTAAGCAAATTGGGATCATCCTGTATGTATATATATTTGCAACCTGAATTTTTTCCCCTCTCTTATATTTACAAGACAAGCATTTCTGAAATAGTTTCATTCTTGGATATACGAGCAGCTGTTGAAGGGACAGAAAGAGGCTAGTGGAATTTTCCACTTTGTGAAATAACTATAGCAACCCCTCCCTAGGTTAGCAAACAGGTTGGCAAATAGCAACCCCTCCCCAGGTTAGCAAATAACAGAAAACCACAGTCAGAATCACCCTGAGGGCCCTGGCCCCAAGCCACCTGCAGACCCAAGCATGCTGAGTCATCCCTGCCTGTCACGCAGGAGACCAGGGTTCGATTCCTGCCCTGCTCTAAGTGTATAAAAACTGTATGCAAAGATTGCTCGGGGTTCGCCTCTCCCCGTTGTACAGGCGAACCCTGGTGCACCAGAGTAATAAACCTCTTGCTTTTGCAGCGAGACTTATCTCCGAGTCTCTCACTCAGGGGTCTCTCAAGGGTAAGGCTCAATTCCGGTCTTACACTGTCTGGGCTTCAGGTTCTGATCAGAACGTACCTTCTGATACTTTCAATTTCTTCAACTATGCTAGAATTAAGATAGAAGCAGGGTAGACGGTATGTGTCTGTAATACTAGCACCAGGGGATGGAGGGGAAGATTGGGGATTCAAGGCCAGTCTCAGTTATGTAGGGAGTTTGAGGCCAAAATGAGTTCAAGAGACCCTGCCAAGAATAAAAGAAAAGAGGAGGAGGAGGAGGAGGAGGAGGAAAAGGAGGAGGAGAAGGAAGATGAGGAAGAGAAGGAGAAGGAAGAAGAGGAGGAGGAAGAGGAAGAAGAGGAAGAGGAGGAGAAAGAGGAAGAGGAGGAGAAAGAGGAAGAGGAGGAGGAAAAGGAGGAGGAGGAAGAGGAGGAGAAGAGGAAGAGGAGGAGGAAGAGGAGAAGAGGAAGGGAGGAGGAAGAGGAGGAGGAGGAAATAATAATAAAGGAATTGAGGTTTGAACTCCCCCAGGCTTGAGAGGTAGAGCCCAACTGTTTAGAAAGATTGGCATGGGGCTGGGCCTGCTGATCTCTCCACAGACCCCCAAGCCCTTGGGTTCAGTTGTTCTAAGGTTCTGCAGACGACCCATTTTGTAGGTATTGTGGTCCTTGACCTTAGGGATAAAGGTAACATTCCGGCTATGCAAATTCCTTCTCAGCAGGTCTGCCAGTCAGCCTTTCATAACTGTGACAAAGTATTTGAAACCAGTAACTTAAGAGACAAAGAATTTACTGAGGCCCATGGGTTTGGAGATTTCCACCTATGGTTTCTTGGCTCCCTCGCTTGGGGGCCTGTAGAGAGGAGATCAGGGCAGACACCAGTGGTGGGGAAGAGCTGCGCACCTCAGGAGCAGACAGACAGGGAGCAAGGGTCAGGGACAAGCACAGGCTGAGAAGGGGTGCACCTGCTGATTCGTCATCTCCAATCAAGCCTACCTCCGGAGAGTCTGCTCAAAGGCCCATCAGCCTGCAGCCATGAGCCCTCAGGGGATGTTTTTAGATTCAAACCGTATTGTTAAGAATGGTCCAGTCCAGTGGCCAAGGCACACCTGTAATCCCAGCACTCAGGAGGCAGAGCAGGCGGATCTCTATGAGTTCAAGGCCAGCCTGGTGTACAGAGTGAGTTCCAGGCCAGCTGGGGCTGCAGGGAGACCCGGTCTCAAAAAACAAAAACAAAAAACAGAATGGTCTAGTCCTTTGCCCAGTGCTCAGTATGTGGCTGGCACACAATAGGCATCTAATAATTGCAGTAGGTGAATGAATGAACACATCAATAAGGGAAGTAGTGGAGAAGATGGGTAATTGCCTCGTGATGTCCGATAGGCTTCTCCTGGCCTACTCCAGTTCTAAACATCTCTTTGGGCCTCAAGTTCACCAGGTTGAGTCTTTGCACCAGTCTTCAAGGGTCTGCTTTTTTTGTTGTTTGTTTGTGTTTGAGACAGTATTTCACTATAAAGCACATTAGCCTTGAACTTGCAATCCTCCCACCTCAGCTTCCTCCATGCTGGGACTTCTGGCCTGTGATATCCTCCTACCAATTTCCATAGCTTTTTTTTTTTTTTTCAGTGCTGGGAATTGAAGCCAGAGCCTCAGACAAGTGTTCTACCACTGAGTTATAATCCCTGTTTTATCTTTCTGTTTTGATGCAGGGTTTCACTATGTAGTCAGCTGACCTTGAACTATGTACATCCCAGGCTGACCTCTACCTCAGGATCTTCTTACTTCCGCCTTCCAAGTCCGAGGATTATAAGCATGTGCCAGTGTTCTGCTCTCAGGAACCTGGTTTATTATTTATTTACATTCATTTATTGAAATATGGTTTCATGAAGCCCAGGCTGGTCTCAAACTCAATATGTAGCCAAAGATGATGTTCAGTTTCTAGTCCTCCTGCCTGAGTGCTTAAATTACCGGCTTGAGCCAGCACACCTACTCTGTGCAGTGCTGAATATGGAACCCAGGGCTCTGGGCTAGGCACCCTCGGCCCCCAGCAGAGGAGCACGTTTTTAAAAGCAAGTGTCCCTGGGCCAGCTTCCTGTAGCAGACAGGTTAAGAAAAGGACTGTCTTGCAGGTGGGCATAGGTCAGCTTTCTGAACCAAACCTTGTCCTTTGGAATGTTGAATTGTGTCCCCCATCAAGGCTATTTTCCCGGGACCAAGAAGGTATTGCTCTGCCAAGCTCTAGGAATGGAGGGCGGGGAGGGCCACAGCGTCTTCTTTGGAGGAGCGTCTCTGCCAGCCAGCGGGGAGGAAGTAATCTTCCGGAAATAAGAGCAGGACCCTACAGTTTAAAGACTTTCTCTCCGGAGGCCGGGCGAAGTGCAGAAGGCGGTTGGAGTGGTGCGCGCCTGGAAGGAAGCAGGGGCTCCTGGCCGGTGGTGGACACTATTCTCAGCCCTGTCGTCAGCCAAGAGAAAGCGAGGGAGGGGCCCAGCACTTCTCAGTGTGCCCACACCGGCATCACCTTCCCCTGGCTTCCGAAAACCTCCCCACGCACTTCCATCTGCGGCCTCCCCAGTCCTGTACAGACCGGTCATAAGTCACATCAGGCCGCTTCTCTACGCCCCTTCGGTTCTGAGCAAAACGGAACGGAAACCAATCCGGCCTCCTATAATCTGGGACCCCACCACATTTCTTGGGTCCAACTCCGTCCCTCCTGCCCAGCTCACTCACCCCGCTGAGCCACGCCAGCCTCCTGCTGCTCCTGAACAGCACTCACGATTCCATCTTAAGCCCTTTGTGCTCACTGGTCTGCCTGAACCAGTTCCTCTGCTCCCCGTTTTCAGCCTCCCCTCTCTTGTTTTCTCTATCATCCTTCAGATACTCCAGCCTCTCCTGAGAGTCCATCCAGAATGAGGACACACACACCACCAACCTGCAGTTAATCTCCGTCCTCTGATCCTAATTCGATTATCTTTTCTAGAATCTCTCACAGTAGGATCATCTTTGTCTCTTTCCCAACTAGACTAACAGGTTCTGAGAACAGGCATGACTTTAAGTCTTATCTCTGCTGTTGTTAAACATCGAAGATGTCGCCCAAACTACTCCCCCCAGCGAATATTGAATGAATCTTTTTTTTTTTTTTTTTTTTTTTTGCGGGGTTCTTATCCTCAGCCTTTAACCGCTGCGCTATTCCCCCAGCATTTGAATGAATCTAAAAGAACAACAATAGTATAATTTATTTTGATTTTCTTTATAGTTCCATTACCATTCTTCCAATACCACATCCTCCCTATTATTTTTTTATTACAGGGCTTTTCATTTCAAAGGAAAATCCCAAGGCAGAATGACTAGTTAGCTGTAAATAGGTTCTGAAGTATAATAGAACATGGAATGATTTTTTTTTTTTTCATTTGTTTCTCAAACAAGGCTATGCAATACCTGGGATTTGATTCTGTGTCATCTGTCTGGGTTTCCTGGTTTATTTTAAGGAGGGCAAAATATCATGTAGGGTGAGTATGTGTGTGTGTGTGTGTGTGTGTGTGTGTGTGTGTGAAAGAGAGAGACATAGACAGAGATATGATTGTTTCAGGTTTAGCCATGGACTTGGGGACAGGTTCAAAGATATTTTTTTTTTATGTGTATGAATGTACTATCTGCATGTAGGTTTGTGCACCCCTGTTATGCAATGCCTGGAAGGTCAGAAGAGGGTGTCGGATTCCCCTGGAACTGGAGTTCTCCTGGAATTGGAGTTACAGACGGTTCTCAGATATCACGTGGGTGCTGGGGACCGAATCCGATGCAAGAGCAGTCGGAGCTCTTAACCACTAGGCGCTCTCTCCAGCCCCAGGTTCAAGAATTTAAAGGTGAAGCTCAAAGTCCAGAGCACAGAGATTTGGGAGATGTCTTTTTTTTAATTTTAATTTTTGAGACAGGGTCTCCTTTTAGTCCCAGCTGGCCTGGAGCTCACTCTGTAGACCAGGCTGGCCTTATACTCACAGAGATATGCCTGCCTCTGCCTTCCAAGTGCTAGGATTAAAGGCGTGTGCTACCACGCCAAGGCAAGATGTCTTTTCTTACCTTCAGTTTTAGAATCCTGTGATAACTGGCATGTGACACAACACCCATTCACGCGGGAGGTGGACAGAGAAGGATCTGGAGTTTAAAGTCACCCTTGGCTGTGGGGAGCGGGTGTGGCGACAGTCCTAAGAAGGCACCCGAGACTTTAGCAAAGTTTTATGACTAACACCTGAGTCTTATGATTAACACCTGATTCCCTCCTACCTCAAAGTAAAGCCACGCTCACCGTTTGAGCTGTGCAGGTGCACCCTGTATACAAGATCAGGCCAGATGATACCAATAGACTAAGGCCACGCAACCTGGGCTGGGAAGGTGGATAAATAGAGGGACTTTCTAGATAGAGGGACTCTCTCTCCTTTCTAGTCTTAGGAGAGAAGCTTGCTTTGCCTGAGGAAGGAGAAGGCTTGGAGAAGGGAGAAGGCTTGGAGAAGGGAGAAGGCTTAGAGGGAAAGACCTGAGGCTTAGAGGGAGAAGCTTGGAGAAGGAGAAAAGATGTGCCTGAATAAACTGTTCTGACAAGACCTGCCTGCCTGAATAAACCGCTTTGAGAAGAACGAGCAAGAGGTGCTTTGTTGCTGCGGCTTTATACAAGTGTTTCCTACAAGTGTGCAAGTGTTTCATACACTTGGCTACATAGCAAGTTCTAGGCCAGCCTGGGCCAGAGACTCTAGAAAATTAGTTTTCTCTGAAATCCCAAGCACTGGGATTATAGGCACCGACCACTACACCTGGTTTGTCCTCATATTTATTAGTGTGTAATTTAACAAATGACCCTTGGCAGGCCACCTGGCCAAGGAGAGAATTCAATTCGCTGCAGAGAGGCCTCTGAACCGCCCTCTCTGTTTGGTGCCACTCCACATCAGGGATCCCCAGGCTTTCCTGTGTTGGGGGAATGGCCTGCACTCTGTTGGCAGTGTGGAGGCTGTCTCCTGGGGGCTGGAGAGCTGTGCCGTGTGTGAGGCCCCCTCCTTTCCCAATGACACAACCACCTGAGGAAGGGGCCACACCCATCCTGCACCCCCTGGGTGAGGGCTGTGCCCCAAGAGGGTACCTTGGAGCCTTATGTTATTAAGACACTTTTAGAAAGTTCTCCTGGGGTCCTAGAAAGGAATCTCCCGGAAAGAGGACAGATAGGAGGTTCAGTATGCAGAGGACAAGTTTCACAAACTCCTTTTTGGATTATCAAAATAGTGTTTTTGTGTGTGTTAGTTTGTTGTTTCTGCTGGGGATCAGTTCCAGGTCTCTAGGATGATAGCTAGGCAGGGCTCTATCACTAAGCCCCAGCTAGCCCTTTGCTTTTTTAGTTTGTTCATTCATTTTTTTGTTTTTTTTGTTTAATTTTTTAATTAATTTATTACTTTTTATGTGTATGAGTGCGCTGTCTGAATGGAGGTTGGTGCACCCGTGTCATGCAATGCCGTGGAGGTCAGAAGAGGGTGTCGGATTTCCCTGGAACTGGAGTTGAAGACAGTTCTTAGCCGCCATATGGGTGCTGGGAATCGAACCCGAGTCCTCTGCAAGAGCAGTCGGTGCTCTTAACCACTGAGCCATCTCTCCAGTCCCTCGGTTGTTTTTTGTATGTAGCCTAGCCCTTTACTTTTTTGTTTGTTCATTCGTTTTTTGTATGTAGCACTGGCTGGCCTGGAACGTGCTATGTAGACCAGGCTGGCCTCAAATTCACAGAGACCCACCCATCTCTGCCTCCTGAGTGCTGGGTTTAAAGGCATGCACCTCTACATCTAGCTACCCCCACTCGTTTAAAAAAAAGTTGAGGGGCTGGAGAGATGGCCTAGCGGTTAAGAGCGCCGACCGCTCTTGCAGAGGACCCAGGTTCGATCCCCAGCACCCACATGGCGGCTGAGAACCGTCTGAAACTCCAACTCCAGGAGAACTCCAGCTCCAGGGGAATCCGACGCCCACTTCTGACCTCCGCAGCATTGCACGACACGGGTGCACAGACTTGCATGCAGACAATACATTCGTACACATACAGAAATAAATAAAATTAAAAAAAAAAAAAAGTTGAGTTACATACATACGTTTTGTGTGTGTGTGTGTGTGTGTGTGTGTGTGTGTGCCCCGAAGCATGTGCATAAAGGTCACAGGACAACTTTCTGAGTTCTTTCTCTTTTTCTCCACGAGGTCCCAGGGATCAAATTCAGGTTGTGGGCTTGGCTTGCTGCTACTCTTCAAACAACCTGACTGCATTTTCTCTGCTACACTATTGGTCTCCCATTTCTGAGGCACTCACCGTGAGATGCATGATTTGAGGCTTTAATCTGCTTTCTGTGTTAATTCAGATGACTCTCCTGAGCTTCAAGTCATGTGTAGCTATCTATGGCTGTGGCTCAGAGAACCCAGGTATCCCTAGGTAGGAGCTGCCTGGTCTTCAAGGGCAAAGGTTTCCCTAGGCACCACCCAGGGGCTTAGGGGCAGAACTCCCCTGGGGAGTTTTCAGAGGGGAATTTCCGTTTTTTTATCAAGGTCAGTTGTTTTCCCCAAGGAGCAAGTTCTAGATCCAACCTGCATGGAGCAGGGCCTCATCCTGTCCCCTGCAACCTACTTCCTGGTTGACGACCCACTCTGCTCGCTCCTTCCCCCCTTCCTGCTACCTCTTCTCTTGGGGTTTTTCCATGAGTCTGCTGGGAAATTTCACTTTTAGGGCAAATATTGTCCCTCTCTTTCCCTGCCGCTCTCCTCTGCTTTCCTTTCTCCCTCCTCTTTCTCTCTGTGTCTCTCTTCTTTCTCTTTTCCACTTTCCTTCCCTTTTTTTCTCCTCTCTCTTCCCTGCCTCTCTCTCTCTCTCTCTCTTTCTGTCTCCATGTCTCTTAGACAGTGTTTCCCTATGACATCCTGGCCAGCCTTGAACTTGTAGTCCTGTTGCTCAGCCTCTCAGTGCTGAGATGTCAGGTGAGCAGCACGACACCTATTCTAGGGAACCACTCTTGGTTGCAGGGTGTCAACCCCCAACATCATGAGATTTTGCTGCTCATCTCTCCCACAATTCCTCACTGGTCTCACCCTTTGGTGGCCCCCATCTAGTCCTCAGCACTGTCCCAGGTCCCTGTGACTGTAACATTTCTTCTGCCACCTCAGGGAGATTTGAGGGTAGAAGGGACACAGGTGGTTAGTTAATCAGCCATCTTGAACCAAAAGCCCCTAAAGAATGAAGACACTGGGCTGGAGAGATGGCCTAGCGGTTAAGAGCACTGACTGCTCTTGCAGAGGACCCGGGTTTGATCCCCAGCACCCACATGGCGGCTGAGAACTGTCTGTAATTCCAATTCCAGGAGAACTCCAGTTCCAGGGAAATCCGACCCTCTTCTGACCTCTGAGGCATTGCACGACACGGGTGCACAAACCTACATGCAGACAGTACCTTCATACATATAAAAAATAAATAAGGGGCTGGAGAGATAGCCTAGTGGTTAAGGGCACTGACTGCTTTTCAGAGGACCCGGGTTCGATTCCCAGCACCCACATGGTGGCTAAGAAGCCTCTTTAAGCCAGATGTGGTGGCGCACGCCTTTAATCCTAGCACTTGGGAGGCAGAGGCAGGCAGATCTCTGAGTTCAAGGACAGCCTGGTCTACAGAGTGAGTTCCGAGCCAGCTGGGGATACAAGGAGACCCTGTCTCAAAAAGACAAATAAATAAATAAATAAATAAATAAATAAATAAATAAATAAATAAATAAATTCCTTCCTGGTGTGTTCCACAAACAGCTGTCTTGCCAGACCCTTAATTGCATGAAAGTCCTTCCCCTCAACCCCTCACCCTGTCTCAGGTCTCAGGAACTGTTGCTTTTGATGCTTCCTAAATTAACAAGGAATTCCGGAGGCGCTGACTCCCCAGCCGGGAGTAGGTAGGTAAGAAAGAGGATGTGGTCTCACACGACCTGGAAGCATCGCAGTGACCTAGGTAAAGCCACACTAAAATCTTTCGGCTTCTCAGTTTCTGGAGACCTTGAATAGCATTGTCCCCTCCCTTTCGCAAAGTTTTACAGAAATGGATTCTTTTCTTTATGTGACAATTCACGATGCAGATTGTAGTTCCCCGCACCAGGGAGCACGCTCGAAGTCTCTGTGGTGAATCACTCCTCAAGAAACGAGTCACGTGGTTGCTGGGGAAATTCGCAGCCTCCCGCTCCGTTCCAGGGGGGCAAAGGATGATGATTTCATGTGGTCTGGCCGCTTAGTCTCTCTGCTCCTCAAACGCGGGTTTTCCTTTGAAGGGAAGGCCGCTTCACCTTCTTAAAGGACGTAGCAAGGTTCTCGGTGACAGGGTTCGGCCCTGGCATCCACCACAAAGACATTTATGTATCTTCTGGGGCTTGGAGCCAGGCTTGCAGACTGCACAAACTTTCTGCCCATCTGCCACATGGAGGGCAGAGCTCTGGCCTCTGCCAGGACTCTACACAAGAAGATAGTCCAGGAATGAGGATGGCCACTGCTCCTGAGGTCCCAGGCTGCCACATCTGTTAGGGAAGGGCTCAGGCCCCACCCGGGGCCATTCGTGGACACTGTGGTGGGAGGAGAGAGGCCAGCCCTGACTCCTCTGCTGGAGTAGTTAGGAAGGTGTGTGTGGGCGGGGGTGGATTTTCTGTTTTGAGCAGCAGGGCCTTTGGAACAGAACCAAGCAGGACTCCTTCTCCACCACCATTGGGTGCAGGGTGTGTGTGCACCCAACCGGCAGGTACACGTCCGGTTTCCAGGAACTGGCCTCACCTAGGAGCTCCAGTCCGTGTCCTCACAGGCAGAGTCAGTGCTGCAGCACAAAGGCAACTCTCACAGAGACACAGGGCTGGCTATGGGAGCCAGGCTGGGCAACCCGAAGGGTAAGGCAAAGTGGTCAGAGTGATGGTGGCCTTCACCAGTCCCAGCCCCTTGTGCCACTTGAGGGTTTCCTGTTGGTTTGAGACAAGGTCTCAGCTTTACAGTCCTTCCACCTCAGTGTCCTCAGTGTGCACCGCCACTTCTGGATCCCAAGCGCCATTGAAAAACAAAAGCCAGGCCTGATGAGATGGCTAACAGTTTGGCAACCCAGCAACCTGAGCTTGATCCTGGGATCCTGTGATGAAAGGAGAGAACTGACTCCTGAAAGTTGTCCTCTGGACCCCACACCTGTGCACCTGCACACACCCACATACACACATACACATAAACACACACTAATAATAAGAAGAAATAGCTTCTGTCTTTATAGCTTCCGTCTTCTAGGAAGGCTGAGAGGAAATAAGGCCTGTGAGCTCCTCTGGTACTGCAGGCAGCTGCCTGCTGAAACACTGCGGTGTGGCTGGGTCCTCTACTCAGAAGTTTTGGTCCCAGGATTCTACTCCCATTTCTTTTATTTCCTAAAGCATCTTCTAGACTTTGTTCCTTCACCCAAACCTGTGGGTCTAAAGAAAAAGCCCACGTCTTGGGTTTTGTTTGTCCAGAAGATCTTGATTTTCTTATTTTCTTTTTCCTTTTTTTTCTAAGATTAACTTGTGTGTGCTGGGCATGGTGGCACACACCTTTAATCCTAGCTTTTTGGAGGCAGAGGCAGACAGATCTCTGTGAGTTCAAAGTTAGCGTGGTCTACAGAGTGAGTACCAGGCCAGTTGGGGCTACAGGGAGACCCTGTCTCAAAATACCAAAAAAGAAAAAAAAAGATTAATGTGCGTGTGTGTGTGTGTAAATGTGTGCCACTTTTGTGCGTATAGCCCTGGAGACCAGAAGAGGGTATTGGATGTTGGCATCTGTGGTGGTTTGAATGAATGTCCCCCATAGGCTGTAAGTATTCAGACATTTGTCTCCAGTTGGTGGCACTGTTTTTGGAGGTCTTAGAAGGTGTGGCCTTGCTAGGGGAAGTACGTTATTGGGGGCAGGCTTAGTGAGTTTAACAAGCCTCATGGTCTATAGTTGCTCTCTCTCTCTGCTTCCTGTGCTCTTTGTGAGATGCGACCCTTGGCTTGCTGCTCCAGCTCCAGCCACCATGCCTCCCACCACAATGGACTCTGATTCCCTGGAACCGTCAATCGTAAGCTCAAATAAACTCTTCCTTTTATAAGTTCCTTGGTCATGGTGTTTTATCACAGCAACAGAAAAGTGACTAATACAGTATCTTTGGAACACAGTTATAGGCAGTTGTGAGTAGCCCGACATGGTGCTGGGACCCAAACTTGGGTCCTTTAGAAGAGCAGTACATGCTCTTAACCACTGAGCCATCTTTCCAGCCCCAGTTTTTTTTTGTTTTCACGTGCTGCCGCAGTTTATCTTTTCTGTGGTGCAGTAGTTTGAACATTTCCTTCCAAACTCAGTTTGAAATATAATTCCACTGTAGCAGTACAGAGAGGTTAGGTCTTTAAAAAATAATTTATTTTGTGTGTATGTGTATGTGTATGTAGATGTGTGTCACGCAGTGTGTATGTGTGGAGGTCAGAGGACAACTGGTGGAGCCCGTTGGTTCTTTCTATCCTGTGGGTCTGAAGGATTGAACTTGGGTCATCAGGCTTGGAAGTAATATCTTTACCCACTGGGCTATCTTGTAGGCCCAAGGTTAGGTCTTTAAAAGGCTATTAGGTCATAGGGGTTGGAGAGATGGCTCAGTGGTTAGAGCACTGGATGCGCTTGCAGAGAACCCAGGTTTGGTTCCTGTTACCCACATAGTGGCTAAGAGCTGTCTGTAACTCCAGTTCCAGGGTATCAGACACCCACTTTTGACATCCATGAGCACTGTATGACATGGGTGCACTTACATTCACACAGACCAAATACTCATATCATAAAAAAAGAATAAAATAAAATAAAAGAGGTCATTAGGGACATGTAGATGCCTCCTCAGGAAGGGATTTAATGGTGTGCTACAGAAGAGGGTTTCGAAGGAGATGAGGGCTCCTCCCTCTCTTCTGCTTTCGTCCTTTTGTTCTTTGTTCTCCCTTCTTCTTCTCCACCCCCTCCCTTTCTTGATATCATCTTGCTCTGGAACAGATTCATATCCTGGGATTACAGATGTTCACCATCATATCTGGCTTACTCTCTTGATTTCTTTTTTTGTGTGTGTGTCATTTGTTGGTTATATTTTCTTTATTTAAACCCAGATTAACTCAAAGTCTGAGAATCTGTTAAGCCACCAAACATTTGCCCGGCATTCTTATTTCAAATAAGATAAATAAATATTTTCCTATATTATTTTATCCTTAAAATTTCAGTGTCAGAGGACAACTTGTCAAAATTGGATCTCTCCTTCCACTATGTGGGTCCTGAGGACCACGTGGGAAAACCCAGGTTTCACTTGAGCCTGGATCTAACCACCATTCTGTGAGGGGCTTCTTTGGTTCCTCTTCTGTAAGAGAGGATGTCCAAAGAGTAGGTGCTACCAACCCTGCATCCTTCTTGGTGATCGTCTGCTTTTCTCCTGACAGACCCTACTCCACAGCCACATTGCTTCCACTTTGTTGTTCTAAACCAGGCCCTTTACTTAGAAATCATTTGAGGGGCTGGAGAGATAGCCTAGCGTAAACGCGCCGACTGCTCTTGCAGAGGACCCAGGTTCGATCCCCAGCACCCACATGGCGGCTGAGAACCGTCTGTAACTCCAATTCCAGGAGAACTCCAGTTCCAGGGGAATTCGACGCCCTCTTCTGACCTCCGCGGCATTGCACAACACGGGTGCACAAACCTACATGCAGACAATACATTCATACACATAGAAAATAAATAAAATTTAAAAAATATTAAAAAAAGAAATCATTTGAACTCTGATCCCTATTGCATTTGAGAAGGAACAGGTCTGCTTCCTTGGAGGTCAGGCAGACCCTTCTTGATTTCTTTTTTTTAAATATTTTATTTATTAGCTGGGCGTGGTGGCACACGCCTTTAATCCTAGTACTTGGGAGGTAGAGGCAGGAGGATCTTTGTGAGTTCAAGGCCAACCTGGTCTACAGAGTGAGTTCCAGGACAGCTGGGGCTACAGGGAGACCCTGTCTCAAAAAGACCAAAAATAATTTTTTTAATTTATTATTTTTATTTTATGTGTATGAGTGCATTGCCTGCACGTATGTAAGTACACCTGTGTCATGCAGTGCCTATGGAGGTCAGAAGAAGGTGTCAGAGCCCCTGCAACTAGAGTTACAGATGGTTGTCAGCTGCCAGGTGGGTGCTGGGAATCGAACCCTGGTCCTCAGGAAGAGCATCCAGTGTTCTTAACCGGTGAGCCATCTCTTCCAGCCCTTTACCCTTTTGATTTCTTGCCACTTGGTGCCTTCCGGCCAGCACAGCACAGCACAGAAGCCCTCAGTCCTCAGCAGACATGGGTCCTCAGCAGACATGGGCCCTCAGCCCTTCCCAGCCTCCAGAACCCTGAGCCACAAACCTTTCTGCTTATAATTAATTGTTCAGGATTGGGTCTTATGTTATAGTGGCAGAAAACAGACCACGTTCACAGACATGTACATGAATACACATAATTAAAAATAAAATAGCCCGACTCGGTGAAGCATGCCTTTGATCCCAGCACTCAGGAGGCAGAGGCAGGCAGATGTCTGTGAGTTCAAGGCCCACCTGCTCTATAGAGCGAGTTCCAGGCCAGCTGGTGCTACAGGGAAATCCTGTCTCAAAAAGACTAAAATAAATAAATAAATAAATAAATACATTTAAAAAATATTAAGACAGAAAAAGCAATTGCTTTTTTTTTTTTTTTTTTTTTTTTTTTTTTGTGTTTTGTTTTTACAGGGTCTCTCTGTAACCCTAGTTTGAGCTGTCCTGGAACTCACTATGTAGACCAGGCTGGCCGCAGAGATCCACCTGCCTCTGCCTCTGAGTACTGGGATTAAAGATGTGCGCCACCACGCCTAGCTTGTTGCTATTTTAAAAGGATAAACTAGGGCTGGAGAGATGGCCTAGCGGTTAAGAGCGTCGACCGCCCTGCAGAGGACCCGGGTTCGATCCCAAGCACCCACATGGCGGCTGAGAACCGTCTGAAACTCCAACTTCAGGAGAACTCCAGCTCCAGGGGAATCTGACGCCCACTTCTGACCTCCGCGGCATTGCACGACACGGGTGCACAGACTTGCATGCAGACAATACATTCGTACACATACAGAAATAAATAAAAATTAATAAAAAAAAAAATTAAAAGGATAAACTACTAAAACAGGTTTTACATCCAAAGGTGAAACATCAGACTGTATAGATTATCTCAGCCCCCTCCCCCCCTTTTTTTTCTTTTTTCTTTTGAAATAGAGTATCGTTATATAGTCCTGAGAGACCTGGAGCTTGCTGTGTATACCAGGCTGTCCTTGAATGCAGATCTGCCTGCCTCTGCCTCCCTAGAATTAAAGGCATGCACCACCATACTCAGCTCTTCTCTTTCTTTTTATAAGTACACTATATTTTTTAGATTTATTTTTATTTATGTGTGTGTCTATATTGTGTCTATGTGAATGTGTGCCACGTGAGTTCAGGTACCTGTGGAGGCCAGAGAGTGGGTTGAATCCCCTGGAGCTGAGTTGTGGGCACTGGTGAACTCCCTATGTGAGTGATGGGAATCGCACTTGGGTTCTCTGGAAGAGTAGTACATTGACCACAAGTCATCTCTCCATCCCTCCCCTTTTTCCTTAATTGGGCTGGATATTCCAAACTCAGCGGTTCTAACATTTATAAGAGGTTTGCAGCTGCTTGATTATTGTGGCCAAAATGATCACCCTGTGCCTTCCTCCCTCCTTCCCTCCTTCTGTGACAGGGTCTCCTGTAGCCCTGTACTTGCTATGTAACTGAGAACGACCTTAAGCTCCTGATCTCCCTTCCTGATTCCTGAGAGCTAGGATTGTGGGCATGCACCACCATGCCTGGTGTATGCCCTGTTGGAGATTGAACCCAGGGCTTTGTGCATGTGGTGTGGTGGTTTGAATGAGAACTGTCCCCTACAGACTAGTGCATTTGAATAGGCTGCAGTTGGTGGCACTGTTCGGGGAGGTCACTGTACTTATAGAGGTGTGGCCTTGCTGTCACTGGGGGGTGGGCTTTAAGAATTCATAGTTGCTCTCTCTGCTTCCTGCAAGAGCTTGAAGACGTGAGGCTCAGCGTTTTGCTCTGGCCGCCTCCTGCCGTGCCTCCCCACCATGATGGACACAATGGACACATATACCTCTGGAACTGGAAGCCCAGTGAACACCCCACTTATATGCTTAGTCATGGCGTTTTATCACAGCAACAGAAAGTAACGAACATACTGGGCAAGTACTTTACCAACCGAGTTACCCCCCTAGCCCATATTTGTACCTTCTCTGAGCTAGGTACAGATTGAATTAGCAAATGATGATAAAAATAGCAACTGGCACAAAAAGTGATTTTATGAGTTAGCTTTTTTAGACCTTAAAAATACCATAGTCTATTATTAAATACAATGGAGCTTCCTGTGGAACCTGGTAGACAGCACCTAAGCCAAGTGGCTAAAGAGGGTACCGGGCGGGGAGCTTGGGAAGGGCCGGCACCCTGCTGGGGTCCTCCTGACACAGCGCACAGCTTCTCACTCCAGGAATCGTCAGAGGGACCCTCTCTGAGTGGTCTGCAGACCCTACCGCCTGTGGTTTCCAAGATGCTGATGTGAAGAAAAGACCAAGAAAGAAAAGCAAGGCTGAGGGCTGGTTCCAGATGAAGGGAGGGAAGTGTCAAGAGCTCACGGGCTCCGTCCAGAATTATGAGGACAAGGCTACAGAGCATCCCTGGGGACTGCGCCTTAGACAAAGGGGTCGCCACCATGTTGAGTTTCCCCGAATCGGAACATTGTACCAGCCTTGTACGACTCAACACCACCCAGAAGCACAGGGTCAGCATTTGAATGAGAGCTCACATCTGTAAGGGGATGCACGTCTGCAGTCAACCATGTTTAGCTGTCTGTCATGTCTGTATGCGTACCAGAACACACACATATACACCCATATACCCCATATACACAAACACACACAGAACACATACACAGGGCCCTACAGTCCTAGACCAGTTTTGAAAGCTGGAGAGGAAACTCACAGAACACAAACACATCCACTAACGTGTGCTGTCTATGGCCTTTGCACATCGGTAATGTGAGTTGACCATCACCCCATTGATTGAAGGATTCTTACCACTCTAGAAGGAAGATCTCAGGCCTGGTGAATGACTCCCCTTTCCTCTCCCCTCTAGTCCCTAGCAACCCTAACCTGCTCTCATCTCTACTGATTTAACTATTTCCTGTTGGTCTTTTTCCCTCTTTACTTTCTCCATTTCTTTTCCTTCCCTTCCTTCCCCCTCCCTTCCCCCCCCCCCCTTCCCTCCCCTTCTTTCTTCTTTCTTCTTCTTTCTTCTTTCTTTCGTTCTTTCTTTCTTTCTTTCTTCCTTTCTTCCTTTCTTCCTTTCTTCTTTTCTTCTTTTCTTCCTTTCTTCCTTTCTTCCTTTCTTCCTTTCTTTTGAGATAGGGTCTTGTATGTATCCCTGACTGGTCTGAAACTTGCAGCCATTCTCCTGACTGAGTACTGGAATTATAGACATTTGGCATTATGTCCAGCTTGGCTTCTTTTGTACAATATAATTTAGAAATTATATTATTATTATACCACTTAAAGTGTAATTGTGTGTGTGTGTGCATGTGTGTGTGTGTGTGTGTGCATGCACACAAGCCAATGCATGTATGTAGAGTTTTGATGACAACCTGTGGGAGTTGGTTCTTTCCTTCCACTATGTAGGTTTCAGGCAGGTGACAAGCACCTCTCCCTGCTGAGCCATCTTGGGGGCCCAGCATACTCTTTTTGAGATCAATCCACTTTGGCGTATGTCTCAACACTTAGTTCCTTTTCTGACTGAACAATCTTTTGCTGTATGGAGAACAGGACAGACCTATTTTTTTTTTTTTATCTTTATCGAGACAGGTTCTGTAGCCCCAGCTGTCGTGTGGAACTCATCGACTCACTCCATGTAGACAGCTGGCCTTCAAACTCACAAAGATCCGCCTGCCTCTGCCTCCTGAGTGCTAGGATTAAAGGCGTGTGCGCACCACACCCAGCTAGACCTTTTCTGTTTTTTTTTTTTTTTTAAAGCGTTCCCGTGCTTTTAGAAGTGCTTAGAAAATGAAATAAAAACACAGATCCTTCTAGCTGTGAACATGGGTTACGACAGATGTGCTTTGGATGCTGGGATGGGTGTCAGGCACTAGTTGGCTCCTCGAAGTTCAAGAACCCATGGTGGGGCTTCTTTGTCTGCTGAGTCATCCATCCTTTGGTAATGGGCCCAGGAGGTACTGGGCATGCTGACATGATTTCTGGGACCCACTTGGGCTCTGTGTCTCTTTTAAGTGAAGAACCTTATGGGGGACAGTCTCCCCATTTGTGAAGTTCCAAGAGGCCCATGTCTCTCTCCTGAAGCATCTCCTTCTGCCCTGCCCTGTGCAGGTTTGTCCAGCAGCATCTCACATGTCCATGGACAGGAAGTCCGGGAGCTGCTTGCCTTCTTCAGCAGACTTACTGGCCAGCCACGACAGCTCTGTACATCCCGCTCATGTTTTTCTGCTGCTTTTTCTTCTTCATCCTCCCTTCTTTCTAGCCTTACCGATTGTCTTGAAGAACTGATTAACTTTCTTCGTTTTTCAGTGTCTTCTTGTCACTGTCTGAGAGGTGGAGGAAGGTCTGGCTCAGGCGGGGAGATGTGTTGGCCTCGTCCAACCCGGGGATGCCTGCCACCGACAGTGTGAGGGCTGGGATGGTGGGCATGGACTGGCTGGCAAAGCTCATCTGGGAGAGGACGGACATCCTGGGGGGGACGGCCGAATGCTCTGAGAGGTTGGTGTCACTCATGAATTCATGTTTTCTTGAAAGCCTCTTCAGGTCTGAGTCAGCCGCTGCCTTCTCATCTGCAAACACCACACTGCTCCTCCTTTGTCCTCTTCTTGTACCGCCGCAAGCTTGACCTCAGGCAGAGTGCTCCCTGGGGAGATGGGTTCCTCCTCTACTTAGGAGTCTTGGTGTGCTGCTGGCTCTAATTCAAGAAACAGGGTAATGGCACTAGCATCCACAGATGAGGGATACCATTCGTCTCGTTTGTTTTTCTGGGACTGTGTTACTTCACTCAGCATGATGTCCTCTAGCTCCAGCCATTTTCCTGCAAAGCTCATGATGTCGTCTTTCTTTACTGCTGCATAGAACTCCATTGTGTAGATGTACCACATTTTCTCTATCCATTCGTCAGTTGAGGGGCATTTAGGTTGGTTCCAGCTCTTTGCTATTGTGAAGAGAGCTGAAATAAACATGGCCGTGCATGTATCTCTGTGGTGGCGTAAGTCTTGAGGGTACATGCCCAGGAGTGGTATGGCTGGGCTATTTTCTTTTTTCTTTTTGTTGTGGCCATTGCACCTTTGGCTATTGCTTCTCTGAATATTCATGTACAATAATTTATTTGAGACTATTTTCAGTTTTCTTGGACACATACCTGAGAATGGAAATCTTATGTTATTTGATAAATTCATATTTAACTTTTAAAGAACCTGGTAAGGTGTTTTTGAAGTGTCTGAATTATTTTCCTATTTGCATGTTCTTACAAGTCTTCTCAGAGTTTGAAATTGGGTCAAAGAAAAAGAGTAAGAAGCAGTACTTGGGGCTGGAGAGATAGCCTAGCGGTTAAGAGCACCGACGCTCTTGCAGAGGACCCGGGTTCGATCCCCAGCGCCCACATGGCGGCTAAGAACCGTCTGTAACTCCAATTCCAGGAGAACTCCAGTTCACAGACCCTCTTCTGACCTCCGCAGCATTGCACGACACGGGTGCACAGACCTGCATGCAGACAATACATTCATACACATACAAAAATAAATAATTAAAAAAAAAAAAAAAAGAAGCAGTACTTGTATCTTGGGCAGACATGAAAGGGAAGCCTCAGCTCTCTAACGCTGGTCAGTAACTCTAGTTCCAGGCCTCCATGAGCATTGCAGGACACAGATGGACTTACACACATGCAGTCTGTACACTCATAAACATAATATAAAAATAAAAAATAACTAATAAGAGGTTTCTGGGTGCATGGTGCACTCAACCAGCTGCAGGAGGAACGTGCATAGCTGAGTGGGCACTGTGTGCCTTTAAGGCGGCACAGTGGAAATCTTTCTAACTGCCTTGTGCTGATGTCACCTGGCTTGTTTATTTTCCAACGACAAAGTTTTATTTTATGTTTTGATTTATTTATTTTTATTTTATGTGTATAGGTGTTTTGCCTCTTTTTAAAATTTAATTTAATTTTATTTTTCAGAATTTATTGCCTCTCTATATAGACGTGCATCACGTGTGTGCAGTGCCCCCAGAGGTCGGAAGAGGGCATTGGATCCCCTGGAACTGGAGTTACTGATGGTCATTAACCATCATATAAGTCCTGGGATTCAGCCAGTGCTCTTAACCACTGAGCCATTCTTCCAGCTTGTTTGTTTGTGTTAAAATTTTAAGTCAAGGGAAGGATTTGTTTTGTTATTTCATGAGGAAACGCAGCATTGGGAGGCTGTGAAGTTGGCTGACTCAAGTCTGGGGAATTTTGTGTTTTCATTGTGTTGGAGTTTGATTCCCTCCTGACCTCAGAGTAGAATCAGTTGTTTCAAGTATGACATCCAGAGAGTTCATCTACAAGGGACAGAGACTCCCTCTCTGCATTTCTGCTCCTGGTGGATGATGCCACTTCCAGAAGGTCCCTGAAGACCTGATCCTCTACCCCACTGGCCGAGTCACATGCCCTTTCCAAGCTAACCCCGCTGGCAAAAGCAAAGTGCTTCTCTGAACAGTTTGGAAGTGAGTCCTGTGTCCCGGGAGAACAATGGAGACTAGAATCCAATCGGAGTTCAGTGTTTCAGAAGGAGGAGGGGCTTTGGGGCACTTAGCACAGAGGAACTCTTCCCAGTAGCCATGTTTATGTGTGCTTGTGTGTAAGGTGCTGGCAGAGGCCCAAAGAGGACATTGGATCCCTTGGAGCTGAGTTACAGGCAGTTCTGAGCAGCCTGATGTGGGTGCTGGGAACTGAACCGGGGTCCTCTGTAAGAACAACAGCAAGTGTTCCTAAGTGCTGAGTCATCTCTCCAGTCTAGCCTCTGTGTGTGTGTGTGTGTGTGTGTGTGCGCGTACACTGACACAGAGTGCATGTAGGGTCAGAAGATGACCATACTTACCTCTCCCCTTCTTCTGCTATGTGGGAATCAGCTTCTTGAAAAGAGACTGAGCACCTTCTTTCTGTGATTTGCTGTTACCTCCGATGGCCCTGCAGATTCGGGTTGGAGCTGCCAGCCTCAGGGTGAGGCCTCTCTCACCTCAAACAGCCTTGCTGAACCTTGGTTCTTTGCCAAACACCATGTGCTCCTGTGTCAGCCTGAGCACCACATGGGAGCACCATGGAGCTAGGAGCACTATCGTACATAATACAATGTGTGAAGAAGATGCCAAGGCTGAGCGGGTAAGTGGTGGCCCAGTATCCTCCTCCATTGAGTAGCAGGCCCTGGCTGCAGAAGCAAGTGCTTTCTGCCTGTAGATGCCACACCTGGCCCATCAGGAATAGGACAGCGACAACTGGACTAGCAGAATCCATGCTCCACCTGCTCCCTTCACCTGACCCATCGCTCTCCTGCCTGTGTTCCTGGGTGTGAGAGCAGAAACATTTCCTCCTCTTCTGGCTATATCTGTTGTCCTCATCTCTTTAAACTAACTTCCTTCCTTCTTTCCTTCCTCCCTTCCTTTCTCCCTTCCTTTCTCCCTTCCTTCCTTCCTTCCTTCCTTCCTTCCTTCCTTCCTTCCTTCCTTCCTTCCTTCCTTCCTTCCTTCCTTCCTTCCTTCCTCCCTATGTCTTGAGACAAGTTCTCATGTAGCCCAGACTGGCTGCAAAAGATCTACATAGCTGAGGATATCTCTGAGCTCCTGATCTTCCCTCCCAAGTTCTGGGATGACGGGTGTGAGCCGCCCCCGCCGCCGCCGCCGCCGCTGCCGCCACTCCCCACATGCCTTGTCTTCTGTGTCTTCTTCCCCATGGCTCCCTTGTCTTCTTCCCTGTCTCTTTGATGACTTTGCCATTGGACTCAGGGCCTGTCCAAACAATCCCACCCCCAGAGCTTTCTTTAAATTACTTTTAGAAATATTGTTGTTTTTTTTTTCTTTTTCTTTTTTTCTTCTTTCTTTTTTCGCCAGGCTTGGTGGCTCGCAATGCACCTTTAAATCCAGTACTCAGGAGGCAGAGGCAGATGGATGTTTGGCGTCAAGGCAGCCTGGTCTAATAAGTGAGTTCCGGGGGCCTGGGGCTAAGTGGAGACCCTGTCTGAAAAAGATAAGAAGAAAGGAACGGAAGGAGAGGAAGGAGGAGAAGGAGGAAGGAAGAAAGGAAGGACGGAAGGAAGAAAGAAAAGAAAAAAAAATTTTTGTTTTTGTTTTATTTTCTGTATGTGTATCAATGTACTGTCTGCATGCAGGTCTGTGCACCCGTGTCGTGCAATGCCGCGGAGGTCAGAAGAGGGTCTCGGATTCCCCTGGAGCTGGAGTTCTCCTGGAATTGGAGTTTTAGACGGCTCTCGGCCGCCATGTGGGCGCTGGGGATCGAACCCGGGTCCTCTGTAAGAGCGGTCGGCGCTCTTAACCGCTAGGCCATCTCTCCAGCCCCTAAAGAAAGAACTTTTTTCCCACATAAAGGTTTGGGGGTGATCAGTCAGGACTCAGCCGGCTGCACAGGGCATGGAGTGCCACCCACTCGTTCCTCCTGCTCAGCAGACAGGTGGAAAACAGGCCTGCTCTGTGGCCCTGACACAGTCTTCTTTTCTCCACCCTCCTGACCCTCAGCTTTTCCAGACATTCCTAGGGTCTCCCATGTCTCATTTCAAAGGTTGCTGGCCAGCCTGGGAATAGGCTTCTCTTTGTTCCCATCAGTTGGGGTCTGGGAGAGATGCGGGCAGCAGATCTACAAGGCTGACAGCCTGTCTTTCTAGGCCGGTCCATGTTCCTCTGGTGGGGTGAGCTGAGCACATGCCCCACGGGTGGGAACCTGTCTGAGCTGGCAGCTCCTGTCCAGTCCCTTACAGGGTACAGGGGAACATGGGCTCCACACTGGTCCTAGGCTTGGGCTGTTACTGAAGTGCTGAGTTCCTTATAAGGCAGCGACACTTTCTAGGGCACGAGGCATGAAGCCTGGGGAAGCTTTGTAAGGAGGTTGTGGTGGTGATGGAGTCACCAGAAAATTAAGACAGGGTTTCAGTCTATTCTCATTGGGTTCTCTCTCTCTCTCTTTCAGGAAGAGCCCTCCACCATACTTTTGAGACAGTCTCCCAAGCTCACCAGTGTAGTTCATCTGGCTGGCCAGCAACCTCCAGAGACTGGCCTGTGTCTGCCCCAATGTGAGGATTATATGAGCATGTGCCCCACGCCCAGCTTTTGTGTGGTTGCTGGGGAGCAATTCAGGCCCCCTGCCTTCAAGGTTAGCACTTTACATCTGGAACCATCGCTGGATCTTTATACAGTGCTGCAAGGGTCCTTAGAAACAACTGCGGAGGATTGAGTAGAGTTTATGGAGGCTCAGTGACTGCCTGGGGCTCTCTGATGTCTAAGCACAGCATTTAACTCACCGTCAGGAACCATGTTAGTGCATCTGCCATCCCAACACAGGAGACTGAGTACAGAGGGTTCCAAGTTCCAGGCCAGTCTGGACTATATAGTGAGACTTTGTGTCAGAAACAGAGGAGGAGGAGGAGGAGGAGGAGGAGGAGGAGGAGGAGGAGGCCTAGAAACCCCTTGAAGTTCATGTAAAACCAAGGGCACTCTGTGGGAGCAGGGAGACCCAGATTTGGGGGAGTCTGATTTAGAATAACACATGTACAACACATGGAAAGAGAGAGGTGTGAAAACAAGTGTTCTGAGTGTGGCTCATGCCAGCTAAAGTTTAAAATTGTACACCTGGGGTAGAGAGATGGCTCAGTGGTTAAGAGCGCTGACTGCTCTTGCAGAGGACCTGGGTTCAATTCCCAGCACCCACATGGTGGCTAAGAACCATCTTTAACTCCAGTTCCAGGGGAATCCGATGCCCTCTTCTGACCTCTGCGGCATTGCACGACATGGATGCACAAACCTACATGCAGACAGTACACTCATACACATAAACATAATAATAAAAAAATAAATAAAAATAAAAAAATAAAATTGTACACCTTTGAGAGGCAGAGGCAGGTGGATCTTTGTGAGTTTGAGGCCAGCTTAGTCTGCATAGCAAGTTCTAGGCCAGCCAGGGCTACACATGGAGACCCTGTCTCAGCCGGTGTGTGCGCCAGGGAGCGAGAGACAGAGATAGAGACAGAGACAGAGCAATAGAGACAGAGAGAGACGGAGAGAAACACTTTAAAACTTACGTGTTCTTTTATACAATCTTTTTTTTTTCCTTTTCTTTTCTTTTTTCTATTATCTCCAGAGTGGCTGTCTGTAAAATAAATGAGGAAGGGGGCTGGAGAGATGGCTCAGTGGTAAGAGCACTGGCTGCTCTTGTAGAGGACCTAGGTTCAGTTCCCAGCACCGGCAAGGTAGCTAACAACAGTGGGTAACTCCAGTTCCAGGGGATCCGACTCCCTCTTCTGACTTCCGTGGCCCCTGCACAACATGAATACACTTCCATCATGTCCACAATATACTCAACGATATACAATAGGATAAAGATAATAAATAAAACATTAAAAAAAATCTAATAGAGAAAAATCCAAGTTACTTATTGTCTCCCAAGAAAGCATTAACTGTGTGCAGAGGAGGCGGTCTAGCAGAATGGACACCCCCCCCCCACCCTCCCGACCCCCCCACCCTCCTCACCCCCGCCATGGAGCTATGGAATGGAATGGAATGCAGTTCTGCAGCTTCTGACCCCGGAGTGGGAGAGACTCACTGGTAAGCTGTCCTCCCAGGAGAAAGGGAGCTGCCGAAGAGGGTGAGGGAGGCAGGCACACCTGGGAGGCTGGCTGGAGGAGGGTGCCTTCTGTGCCCGCCCACCTCCCAGGGATCGAGACCTTTCGAGCCACAGATGACATGCTCCAGGAACATTCATTTCAGGAAGAGACTCATTTTAAAGATAAGAAGGTAATCTCTACGGGAGCTGTATTTCTGGTGGCCAGCCCTAGTTTTACATAGCCACATCGGGGCTACCCACTCTGCCTCCTAAATCATCGTTTTTTTGGGTTTCGTTTCTTTTTTCCCCTTCTCTCCTACCTCTGATGAGGATCTGGGGACATCATTAGACCTCCTCGGGCCTGCTGGGCTCCGTGGGCTAGTGTGCTAAAAATAACCAGAGAGGTTAAAAAAAAACCGTGGAAGCACATGTAGGGCTCTTCCGGAAAATGAAACAGAAGCTAGACCCTGGGGTGGTTCTATTTAAAGACGGTATCGCATCCGTTCGGTGGATTTACATAGGAGGACTTTGTTCCCAGGCAGCTGAGGGACTACGTCTGACTTGTATTTGGACTTCCCTCCTCCCACAGGCCTGCAAGGCAGCAGCTGTCAGAGGCCAGGAGCACTGGCCCTGGCCCACGGTTCACTTCTGCACTTCCACAATTGTCGCTTTGAATAGGGGAGAGGGAAAAGAAAGTTTTCAAGGCCAATTTCCCAATTTCGTCTTCTGTGAAAAGTGAAGTCGAGACTACAAAAAATTATGAGAGAGAGAGTGTGTGTGTGTGTGGGGGGGGGAATTAGGCTGCTTTGTTCAAAGCAGGAGCCACTGTAAGCCCTCTTCAAACACATCTGGTCCTCATCTTTTTCTTCTCCTCCATCTTTATACACCAGTGGACAAAAGCAATTAGACAGCTCTGCTTCCTGTGTCATAATAATGAAAGTTGTATATTTCCATGGCTGTCTCATTGGGTTACACAGCTATGCAGAAAGAACCACAATAGAATTTGAAGGGCAGGTCTTTGCTCCACCATACACCCAGTGACCTGAGGAAGATGTCTCCAGAGGAGCTCACCTGGAGCAGAACCTGGCCGCTGCTCACTGTGCCTGGTTGCTGTTGTTGTCATTGTTGTTACAGGGTCCCAGGTAGGACAGCCTGGCCTCAGACTCCCTGAGTGGCTAAGTATGACCTTGGACTTCTGATCCTCTAAATGCTGGGATTACAGGCATGCACCAGTCTATGCGGTACTGATGATAGGACACAGGGCTTTGTGCATGCAGGGCAGCATGCAGGGCAAGTACCCTTCCAGATGAGCTAAATCTTCAGCTCTGGCTCACTGAATTTTTTGAAAATGGGGGGGTGGGAGCTGGGCGTGGTGGCGCACACCTTTAATCCTAGCACTTGGGAGGCAGAGGCAGGTGGATCTTTGTGAGTTCAAGGCCAGCCTGGTCTACAGAGTGAGTTCCAGGATAGCTGGGGCTACAGGGAGACCCTGTCTCGAAAAGACCAAAAAAAAAGAAAAAAGAAAATGGGGGGTGTGGGGAGTGCTGGAGAGGTGGCTCAGCAGTTAAGAGCACTGGCTGTTCTGGTAGAAGAGCCGGGTTGGAATCCCAGCACCCACCCACATGGCAGCTAACAATCATCCGAAACTCTAGTTCCAGGAGATCTGATGCCTTCTGTCCTCACGGGCATTGCACAAGAGTGCACTTACACACATGCAGGTATAACACTCATAGACATAAATTTAAAATAAATAATAAATTTAAAAAGTGTGTGTGGTATGAGTGTGTGCCTGTTTTCATGTATGTGGGTGCACTTGTGTGTATGGGCGAGTATGTGTGTTTGATGTGTGTGTAAGCCCACAGTTGACATCAGGTATCTTTTTTTTTGGGTCTTTTCGAGACAGGGTCTCCCTATAGCCCCAGCTGTCCTGGAACTCACTCTGTAGACCAGGCTGGCCTTGAACTCACAAAGATCAAAGATCCGCCTGCCTCTGCCTCCCAAGTGCTAGGATTAAAGGTGTGCGCCACCACGCCCAGTTGTCATCAGGTATCTTCTGACAGCACTCTCTTCTCCAATTTATTTTTATTATAGTTTGTGTGTGTGTGTGTGTGTGTGTGTGTGTAGGTCGGAGAACAACTTGCAGGAATTAGGTCTCTGCTTCTACCATGTGGGTTCTGGGGATCAAACACAGGCCATCAAGGTGGGCAGTACCTTTATCCACTGAGCTGTCTCCCTGGCCCTCAACTTCACATTGGAGGCAGGGTGTCTTGCTAAACACAGAGCTCAGGATTTCAGCTAGTCTAGCTGACCACCTTGCGCGATGATCCCACCTCTGCCTCCGGAGTGCTGGGATTACAGGTGACCCCACGCCTGCTAGCTTCATGTGGTTTCTGGGAGCCTGAACTTGGGTCCTCACAGCTACAAGGCCTTATCCACAGAGCCAGCTCTCAGACCTGGTCAGGACAGAGTTGAAGCCAACCCAGCTTTAGTGAGAAAGAGGGGTTCAGGGGGGTTGAAAACGAAAGTGAATGAATCTAGAGAGACTCAGCTGATCCCAAGCCTTTCCCCAGACACCTCTTCTGGGCAAGCAGTTTGCTGGGCCCCAAGAATGCCATCAATCTCTGCAGTTACTCTCACGGAGTCAGGAGTGTCAATCCTCAAACTGAGAACAAGCTGGGGTCCCCAGCCCCTTCTTGGAGGTGCCGATGTGGGTTAGAAATGGCTCTGCTTTAGGCTGATGCGGCCTGGTGTGCCTACTGCTTTGTGAGCTAGTGTCTCCTTTGTCCGGCTAAGCTCTGGATACCGGGCAAGCCAAGCTGAAGCAGGACATCAGCTCCTGTCTCCTCAGAACACCCTGGTACAACGTGGCACTAGGAACAGGCAGTAGTGGGTGAGCAAGGTTGGCAGACATCCTTGACACTGAGCCCAAACTACCCTGTGCACCTTGCCCAAGGCTTCTAACTTGATATGCTTGAGCTTTGGCTCATATCCAAGCTGTTTTGTGCAAACTTGGGTGTGTGCTGCTAGGCAGCAGAGGGAACTGTGCTGGAAGGCTTTAGGACCTGGCCTTAAACTGTGTTTCACCAGCTGGACACACTTGTTCTAATCCTGGTGCTATTGTGGAGGGTCAGCTCCTCCTCACAGGACAAGGAACCCACCTAAGAACTCTTCCCCCTGCTTGAAGCAAGACTGGGAAAAGGCCTGAGGTTTCTCCCAGTCTCTTCCTGCTGTGACAATAAATGCAATTCTTCCTTCTACCTCGCCTTCCTGCCCTCAGCCGGTCTCAGTGTGACATCAGCAGTTTCGCTGTCCTTAGATTCGGACTCCTCCAAGACTTCCCGAGGTTTGTGGTTCCCTCCCAACAGCATCACCCAGTGACAGACCCACCTCCTTATGCCTGCCAGGGCAGAAGCCTGGGCCTACGGAAGCTGGCTGGGATCAACACCCTATGCTTTGTGCAGAAGTGAAACTGCAGAGTGCCCCTGAGCTCCCGCTGTCCCCACCACAGATACCCTGGAGGCCCAGGGGATCTGCAGGCCAGGAAGCTGGGAGCTGGGAGCAGATGGGAGCTTCACCATCCTCTGTCAGCTGTTTAGCAGATGTTTTGCATTTGCAAACAGTAACTTCTAAAGCCCCATCCTAGCCTAATGCCTGGGACTCCGAGGAGCAAGTGTCCTGACTCAGCAGAGCTGCTGGTGGCCCTGTGCTGTGACCCTCACGCTGACTTAGTCTTTCATTTGCTTCTGCTGTTCTTTGTTTCTTTGAGACAAGGTTTTACTCTGTAGCCCCAGCTGGCCTCAAACTCCTGTCACAGCATCACCAACGTTGAGATTGAGATGGCAGGCCTGTGCTGTAACAGCTGGCTAGTCTGTTTCTGTTTTACTGCCCACAAATTAGTCTTCCATGGCCAGAAGATTCAGGCAGCTGGTTTGAGTATGGTTAAGCAATGCCTATGGTGTCACTGGGTGCAGGTGAGCTAGTGGCTGCCTAGAGCTCTAGGCAGCCCAGCCACCTTGCTCCAAGCGAGTCTCTTTCTTTGTTTCTTTGTTTCTTTGTTTCTTTCTTTCTTTTCTTTCTTTCTTTTCTTTCTTTCTTTCTTTCTTTCTTTCTTTCTTTCTTTCTTTCTTTCTTTCTTTCTTTCTTTCTTTCTTTCTTTCTCTCTCTCTCTCTCTCTTTCTCTCCTTCCTTCTTTCCTCTTTCCCTCCCTCCCTCCCTTCCTTCCTTCTTTCCTTCCTCCCCTCCCTCCCTTCCTTCCTTCCTCCCCTCCCTCCCTTCCTTCCCTCTCTCCCTCCCTCTCTTCCTCCTCCTTCTTTTTTTTCTTTTTTTTTTATTTAAGCATTAAGTTTTAGCTTTCCTTCTAGCACCGTTCATACAGAATATAATCTTGAAGCATTTATTTTCCTTGGATCTCAAGTTCTGTCATAAAAAGTTAACTTTATTATAATACAAAGATTCTATGCATATTCTGTGTTTACATTAAATTTTTATATCTTCATATACATCTATCTGGGAATTTCAGTTTTTATGAAAAGCCAGATTCTAATCAGGTGGCTGGAAAAGGTTATGGGTAAGGTTTGGCCTATGCTGACAGTTGGTCAGCCACCTAAAATTTAGTTCATATCTTCATCCACCCAATGCAACTGAGAAGACAGAACTCAGAAATGAAAGTTCACGGGTCCTACCAGATGCTCACTGACTCAGGAGCTGTAGGGGAGGGGCCCATCTGTGCTGCCACCTGCCCTTTGGCAAATGCAAACCTCTGAGAACCAGCACTTTTGAACATTCCCAAGGAAGAACTCTAGCTTAATGTCACAGAAGCAATGAGCCAGTCATCAAAGGGGAAAATGCCCAAATCCTCCAGCAAGAGCTTGGATCTCAGGTTGGTCAGACATCCAGCCAAGAGCAAGGGATCATACGGTAGGAGGAGCTGGGATGCCAGGAGAACATGGTGCAGGGGCCACGAGTCCCTGGGTTAAATCACTCATTCTCATGCAGTCATTTCTAGCACCACGCCAAGAACGACTGTCTTTAGAGACTTCTTCCCTACAGTGAGTCCTAATAGAGCACACATATCCTCTGTTCTGAGCCACAGCTACCCAGACCTCCCTAAAGCTCTTAATGGTAGAAAGCTGACAGTTTTCTCAAGATGATTTTGCATGTTTTTTTGTTTTGTTTCCTATCACCCCCCCCACACACAAAAAAAAACAATACAAAAAACTCTTTGGACAACACCAGCTTCTGTTGAGTCCAGGTTTACTTCTCACCTTACTGGGAGAGTGGGCGTGTTCACAGAAAGTACCACAATTCTTGGAGTTTCTCTGAACTAAAAGCAAGCTTTCCCAGAGAAAGATGCAGGGGTGAGAATTAGCCTGTGAAAATGGCAGGGCAAGAACAGTGCATGGACACTCTTCAGGAGGTTTATAGAGGCCGTGTTGTTGTCCAGGACATTTCCCTGAGAGGGGAATCCTCTGCTTTGCAACTTCCTGGCCAGTGTGAGGGCCACCAGTCGGCTATAACCTTTCCTGCAGTGATCAGGCAAGGTGTAGCCATGGTACATGGTGACAGACTGGTCCGTGATGTCTCAGAACACAGGGTTTCCCTTGTCATCATGGACACACACGCTGGGGAAGCAGGTGATGAGGTTGGCGATGTACCGCAGACACTGTTCATTGCTGCCGCGTAACCATGTCCGGTTGAGGAGGTCAGCATCTGAAACACTCAGGTAGGTGAGTTGTGGGGGAGACCCTGTTTGGAAAGTGGGGTCTGGCAGAGATGAAACAGGAGAAAAATGGACAGCCTTGAAGGAAGCCAGCTTTGTATCCAAATCCACCTGCTTTGCATTGGTACCAGCTTTGGAAACAGCGTACAACTCACTTGCAGAACTTGTATTTGAAAAACTTGGTCCCAGTTAATGACATCATGTTCTTCCAACAGCTGTTGATAAGCTCTGACATCTTTTTAGAACACAGCATAGGCATTAGTATAATGGTCAAGGTTATCTGTCTCAGCCTCTCTCTGTCGCCGGGTGATGACAGCTTTGAAATCTGGCCATGAATCCAATACTACTTCCTTTTGAAAGGGATTTCCACGATTTATGTGCATCACTGCTCCAAAAACCTTAAGTGATTCAGGAAAGTGACTCTTCAATATTTTCTCCAGTATCAGTAATTTGGTAGAACATCTTGGCACCAACTTCGTCCACACCTAACTAGAAACAGAAACACATGCACCTGTGCTCTGTTGTAACAGGACTGACTCAAATTCAGAAGGCTCTTCTCAATCTGGGTTACAGTTCATCACCTAGGGAGCCCAACATAGGAACTCAGAGCAGGAACCTGGAGGTAGGAGCTGAAGCACAGGCCATGGAGGAACAGTGCTTACTCCTCCTCCTTCTTCTTGGCAGGGTCTCCTAGCCCCAGCCTGCCTGGAACCCACTATGTCACTATGTAGACCAGGCTAGGCTCAGTCTCACAGAGATCCATCAGCCTTGCCTCCTGAATGCTGGGACTAAAGGCATGTGCCACCACACCCAGCTTTTTTTTTGTTTTGTTTTTTTTTGTTTTTTCGAGACAGGGTCTCCCTGTAGCCCCAGCTGTCCTGGAACTCACTCTGTAGACCAGGCTGGCCTTGAACTCACAAAGATTCGCCTGCCTCTGCCTCCCAAGTGCTGGGATTAAAGGCCTGCGCCACCACGCCCCACTTTTTTTTTGAGACAGAGTCTCATGGGTCCTAGCCCCACACTTCCTAGGTAGCTGAGGATAATCTTGAACTCCTGACCTTCCTGTTTGCTAGGATGAAAGATGTGCTCCACAATACCAGGTTTCTACAGTGCTGGGAGCTGAACCTAGGGGGCTGTGCACCTAGGCCACACTCTACCAACAGAGCCGCCTCCTCCAGCCCTATGGCATTTCTTTTTATTCATTTCTGTTCTGTTATTCCATGGCTTTCTGAGTTGGAGCCCACCTAGGGAGCCATCAGTGGTGTTGTCTGGACCACAGCACACTGGTCATCCTCAAGGCCCTTGTGGACCCAGGGTGTCTACAGGTAAGCACTTGACTCATCCAGAGAGGAAACCTCAGCCAATGACTCAGCTCCACGATTCTTTTTGCTTCTCCAGACAGTACAGCAGTACACATAATACTGACCTCTGTGTTTTGGTTTTTTTTTGGTATTTTTGAGACAGGGTCTCCCTTTAATCCCAACTGGCCTGGAGCTTGCTATGTATACCAGGCTGGCCTTGAACTCCCAGAGATTCACCTGCCTCTGCCTCCTGAGTGCTGGGATTAAAGGCGTGCGCCACCACTCCTGGCATTACAGGACTGTTTTTACAAGTCTGGGGAGAATTCATGGCAGTAGTGCATGGAACCCCTTAGCAACACTCGGACATAGAACAATGGTCAGTGCTAGTCAACAGTGACTACTGCTACTGTTCTTGAACTTATTTGACTCTGGGATGACAGTGGGCTAAGACAGTTTCACCTTTCAGTAACTGAGGAAAGTGAGCTCAGACAGCAAGCAGCAGTGGACCACGGCCTGTGTGCGAGGCCCTTGGTGTGATCCCCAGCCATGAGAAAAGTACAAATAAAGAGGCTGGGGCTGTGGCTTAGTGGTTGATGAGCATGAAAGATTCCCAGAAACACACATGAACACATGGACACACACACACA
>VZQC01004024.1:16800-44368 GCA_009823505.1 Rhizomys pruinosus
TTGCAGTGAGTTCAAGACCTGCATGGGCTATATATAAGACCCTGTCAAAAGAAAAAGATGGGGGGGCACAAGATGGCTCAGTGTGTAAAGGGACTTGCCGCCAAGCCCGAAGACCTGAGTACGACTTACAGAGAGAGGCTGATTAATTCCAGTCTCTTCACAACTACAGCTAGATGCACCGGAAGGAGAGGAAGCTTATTAACGTTAACTGGGAAGGTACAAGGGACACACGGAAGCGCCCAGCCTCAGAGATAGAGTCTTATCTGGCGGGACCACCTGAGCGATAAGAGCTGGGATTGCTTAGAAGTAGAAGGAAGTGTCTAGAAAGAATTGTCTAAATGCGCCTTCCTTCCAGGGGTTTTGCTTGTTCCTGTGGGTTCTTTTGTTTTGGTCTTTTGGAGACAGCATTACGCTATAGACCCAATTGGCCTGGAGCTATGTAGAGCAGGCTAGTGTCCATCTCAGAGTTCTGCTTGCCTCTGCTTCCTGAGTACTGGGATTAAATGCAGGTGCCACCACGCCCAGCTTAGATCCACATAGCTTTTTTTTTTGTCTCTTTTTGAGACAGGATCTCCTTGTAGCCTCAGCTGTCCTGGAACTCACTCTGTAGACCAGGCTGGCCTTGAACTCACAAAGATCCACCTGCCTCTGCCTCCCAAGTGCTAGGATTAAAGGCGTGCACCACCACGCCCAGCTTTTCCATTTCTTTACATATGAAGTATTTCACTTTTTAAAAATTTCTTCCACTATGCACAGCCAAGTCAGTTTTTCTCACATAATTCTTTTGTTTATTCTTAATTTATAGTAGTGTTAATCAAATCTATATGAGTCTACTATGCTTTATGCTTTCAACTCTTTCCCTAGAACTTCTCCCCTTCCAAGGCAAAAAAAAAAAAAAAGTGGGGGGGAGGGGTTTCAGAAAACAGTTATACATTTCCAAACACTGTGTAAGGCACAGATGATGAAAGGCTTATAAAATTCCAAGCTAAGGAGCTGGAGAGAGGGCTCAGTGGTTAAGAGCACTGGTCGCTCTTGCAGTGGACCCTGGTTCATTCCCAGCATCCACGTGGTAGCTAACAACCATCCCTAATTCCAATTCCAGGGGATCCAATGTCCTCTTCTGGCCTCTGTATGAATTGCACAACATGGGTGTACTTATATAATGTAGGCAAAACACTCATACATATAAAAATAAATAATGAAAAAGTATCTCGGAAAATAGTTAAACATTTCTGGACATTATATAAGGCTTAGACAATGAGAGAGGCTTATACAATTCCAAGCAGAAAATTCCAGATTGGTGGGATACCTCAGTGGATAGAAGTATGTGTGCAAGCCTGACAACCTCAATTCAACTCTGGAACCCATGCCAAAAAGCCAACGAGATGACACATAGGTAGTCCCAGAATCTTCTGGGCAAGCTAGCCTCGAGTATATAGTATTGCAAAAACAAGAGAGACCCTTCATTTATAAGTCGAAAGGCAAGAACCCTTTCCTCAAAGTTGTCTTCTGACTTCCTCACATGGACTATGGTATATGTCTCCTCCCCCCAAATAAAATAATTTTTTTAGGGACTGGAGAGATGGTTCAGTGGTTGAGAACAAAATTAGGAATACATTATATCTACAAAGCACCTGGCACAGAGTAGATGTTGAATAATGAGTTAATAATTACCAACATTGGAGAACTAGAGAGAATATGGCTTATCCATCCACACACTGCATTCTCCTGGTTATTCTCTTTCACCCCTAACTTTTTCTGCCATCACCTCCTCACTGTGGTCAGAAACCAGACCCACTTACTACTTAGACTTAGCTATGCAGTTTTTAGACCAACTTTTAATGTAGAGCCTATTATGGCTATGTTTAAGTCACAGAAGAGAATAAAAATGTTTCACAATACAATTATGTACTCTATATTAACTCTTCTAATGCTAAATGAAACTAAAAAAATAAGTAACTGATGGCTAAAAGGATGAATTAATGAACACAGGAAACATAAGCAAGGAAAAAGCAGATTTAAAAATTCATGAGGAGCCAGGCATGGTGGCACACGCCTTTAATCCCAGCACTCAGGAGGCAGAGGCAGGTGGATCTCTGAGTTCAAGGCCAGCCTGGTCTACAGAGTGAGTTCCAGGATAGCTGGGACTATAGGGAGACCCTGTCTCAAAAAGATCAAAAAAAAAAAATCATGAGGAAATAGGTAAAATGGGAAAAAGAATTTAAAGGAATGAAGAAATATGCAAATATGTAAATGAAAATTACTAGGAGCTAGAGGACAGACTAGTCTAAATCATTCACAAAGTACTGGCCAATGGTGAAAAAGAATAGCATTTACCTCTCTGTAACACAAAGGACAAGAGCACAGAACAGAGTGGTATCTGGGGTGAAAAGAATGTTTCTTTGTAAATGCTTTGTTTTATAACTCACACCTCTGTTAAGGGACTTTGAGCAGTTAAAGATATTTCAGAGGTATTTCTTCCTCATTAAGAAGCTGGGCTATCTATCATCTATATTGATAACCACCCCATTCGAGCATAGCCCTCACTCACCTAGGGAAAGTCCCTCTTGGCTCATCTCTTTTTTTGCAATTCTTAGCCTCAGCCTTTAACGGCTGCGCTGTCTCTCCAGGAACCGGCGGCGGGGAAGGAGCGACCCAGGAGGGGGCGCGAACCGGCGGCCGGACGTGTAGATGCGGGCAGGTCCGCGTGAGGCCGTGCGGCAATGGGTGCGTCGAAGTGACGCCCGGCCTGGCTGACAGAGCACACCCAGGGCGCACCTAGCTTCGCTGGCACACCCCTGCCGCATGCTACGCTTCATGTTGAGTTCCTACCAACCATTGCTCATCTCTTTTTTTTTTTTTTCTTTCTTTTTTTCTTTTTTTTTTTTTTTTTCCTTTTTTTTCTTTTTTTTCCTTTTTTGTTTTTTTTTTTTTCTTTTTCTTTTTTTTCTTCTTGTTTTTTTGTTTCTTTATTAATCAGTCATCATATCCAGGCTCATCTCTTAAAACTGTTGAGGGGTCTTGTCTTTTTTCCAATGAGGAGAATGGTGGATAAATGCGAAAGTCCTGCTCAGAAGATTAAAAAAAAAAAAAAAGGAAATCCCACATGGTAAGAATTTCAAAATTATAATCTGGTTCCTTGGTTATTAAGGAAGAGAGAAACTAACAGGAAGGACAAAAAAAAAGTCAAAAAGTACTTCTGAAGGGCAAGAAAGGGAGGACCACATGGTGTATAGACTACTTCTGACTTTGTAAACATAACCACTTTCACAGATTTCCTCCACACCCCGTAACTGATGCAGGAATTTCTAGCCAAATTTTGAATCTTACCCACTAGAAGAGGGTGGCTGTAGTTCTCCAACATCACATCCATGTATAAGTTCCTCTGTTCAGAGTTCAGACACTCCCATTCCTCCTGAGAGAAATCTACAGCCACATCCCTGAATGTTATCAGCATCTAAAATGGCACACCAAAATATACTGGTAAAGTTTAAGAAACTGTTTAGATAGAATGGGAAGCTATACAAAAAAATAGGCAAAAAACTTGACTTATAGCTTCTGGCACAGGAGGAAGACATAGAAATAAATGTGATTAATAAAGCTGGGTCCTATGAGCACTTAAAAACTCCTACTGCGGGCTGGAGAGATGACCTAGAGGTTAACAGCACCCACTGCTCTTGCAGAGGACCCGGGTTCGATCCCCAGCACCCACATGGCGGCTGAGAACCATCTTTAACTCCAGTTCCAGGGGAACCCGACACCCTCTTCTGACCTCTGTGGCATTGCACAACACGGGTGCACAAACCTACATGCAGACAGTACACTCATACACAAAAATAAATAAATAAATAAAATTGAAAAAAAAAACTACTGCTCAGTCATAACTTCCTGATTATCTTCACATAAGACACAGAAAGATATTTGGATGGTAGCTCAGAATGAATAAAAGTCATCATCAGGCATCTTTTTTTACGTTATGCAGAGGCTATAGCAACTGGGAATCATCAACTCTGGATTTATTACCTTAAAAAAGTTGGCTAGCCGGGCGTGGTGGCGCACGCCTTTAATCCTAGCACTTGGGAGGCAGAGGCAGGCGGATCTTTGTGAGTTCAAGCCAGCTGGTCTACAGAGTGAGTTCCAGGACAGCTGGGGCTACAAGGGAGACCTGTCTCGAAAAGACCAAAAAGAAAAAAAAAAAAAAAAAAGTTGGCTAAAGGGAGACCCTGTTCTCAAAAAAAAAAAAGAAAAAGTTAAAAAAAAAAATTTTCTTTCTTTTTTTTAATTTTTTTATTTTATTTTTGTATGTTTATGATGTACTGTCTGCGTGTAGGTCTGTGCACCCGTGTCGTGGCAATGCCGCGGAGGTCAGAAGAGGATGTCGGATTCCCTGGAACTGGCATCCTCCTGGAATTGGAGTTACAGACGGTNCATCACCTCCTCACTGTGGTCAGAAACCAGACCCACTTACTACTTAGACTTAGCTATGCAGTTTTTAGACCAATTTTTAATGTAGAGCCTATTATGGCTATGTTTAAGTCACAGAAGAGAATAAAAGTGTTTCACAATACAATTATGTACTCTATATTAACTCTTCTAATGCTAAATGAAACTAAAAAAATAAGTAACTGTTGGCTAAAAGGATGAATTAATGAACACAGGAAACATAAGCAAGGAAAAAGCAGATTTAAAAATTCATGAGGAGCAGGCATGGTGGCACACGCCTTTAATCCCAGCAGTCAGGAGGCAGAGGCAGGTGGATCTCTGAGTTCAAGGCCAGCTGTTACAGAGTAGTTCCAGGTAGCTGGGACTAATAGGGAGACCCTGTCTCAAAAAGATCAAAAAAAAAAAAATCATGAGGAAATAGGTAAAATGGGAAAAAGAATTTAAAGGAAGAAGAAATATGCAAATATGTAAATGAAAATTACTAGGAGCTAGAGGACAGACTAGTCTAAATCATTCACAAGTACTGGCCAATGGTGAAAAAGAATAGCATTTACCTCTCTGTAACACAAAGGACAAGAGCACAGAACAGAGTGGTATCTGGGTGAAAAGAATTTTCTTTGTAAATGCTTTGTTTTATAAATCACACCTCTGTTAAGGGACTTTGAGCAGTTAAAGATATTTCAGAGGTATTTCTTCCTCATTAAGAAGCTGGGCTATCTATCATCTATATTGATAACCACCCCATTCGAGCATAGCCCTCACTCACCTAGGGAAAGTCCCTCTTGGCTCATCTCTTTTTTTGCAATTCTTAGCCTCAGCCTTTAACGGCTGCGCTATCTCTCCAGCCCATTGGCTCATCTCTTTTTTTTTTTTTTCTTTCTTTTTTTCTTTTTTTTTTTTCTTTTTTTTTCTTTTTTTTTCTTTTTTTTTTTTTTTTTTTTTTTTTTTCTTCTTTTCCTTTTTTTTCTTTTTCTTTCTTTTTTGTTTTCTTTATTAATCAGTCATCATATCCAGGCTCATCTCTTAAAACTGTTGAGGGGTCTTGTCTTTTTTCCAATGAGGAGAATGGTGGATAAATGCGAAAGTCCTGCTCAGAAGATTAAAAAAAAAAAAAAAGGGAATACCACATGGTAAGAATTTCAAAATTATAATCTGGTTCCTTGGTTATTAAGGAAAGAGAAACTAAACAGAAGACAAAAAAAAAGTCAAAAAGTACTTCTGAAGGGCAAGAAAGAGGGAGGACCACATGGGTTCATGACTACTTCTGACTTTGTAAAACATAAACCACTTTCACAGATTTCCTCCACACCCAGTAACTGATGCAGGAATTTCTAGCCAAATTTTGAATCTTACCCACTGAGAAGAGGTGGCTGTAGTTCTCCAACATCACATCCATGTATAAGTTCCTCTGTTCCAGGTTCAGACACTCCCATTCCTCCTGAGAGAAATCTACAGCCACATCCCTGAATGTTATCAGCATCTAAAATGGCACACCAAAATATTACTGGTAAAGTTTAAAGAAACTGTTTAGATAGAATGGGAAGCTATCGAAAAAAATGAGCAAAAAACTTGACTTAGTAGCTTCTGGCACAGGAGGAAGACATAGAAATAAATGTGATTAATAAAGCTGGGTCCCTATGAGCACTTAAAACTCCTACTCCGCGGGCTGGAGAGATGACCTAAGTTAAAGCAGCTGCGAGAACCCGGGTTCGATCCCCAGCACCACATGGCGGCTGAGAACCATCTTTAACTCCAGTTCCAGGGGAACCCGACACACCTCTTCTGACCTCTGTGGCATTGCACAACCACGGGTGCACAAACCTACATGCCAGACAGTACACTCATACACAAAAATAAATAAAATAATAAAATTGAAAAAAAAAACTACTGCTCAGTCATACTTCCTGATTATCTTCACATAAGACACAGAAAGATATTTGGATGGTAGCTCAGAATGAATAAAAGTCATCATCAGGCATTTTTTTACGTTATGCAGACTATAGCAACTGGGAATCATCAACTCTGGATATATACCTTAAGTTGAGCAGATAGTGGCGACCGCCTTTAATCCTAGCACTTGGGAGGCAGAGGCAGGCGGATCTTTGTGAGTTCAAGGCCAGCTGGTCACAAGAGTTCCGGACAGCTGGGGTACAGGAGAGACTGTCTCCAAAAGACCAAAGAAAAAAAAAAAAAAAAAAGTTGGCTAAAGGGAGACCCTGTGTCAGAGAAAAAAAGAAAGTTGAAAGTTTCATAGGATGTTCACTTTCTCTTTTTTTTTTTTTTTTAATTTTTTTATTTATTTTTGTATGTGTATGATGTACTGTCTGCGTGTAGGTCTGTGCACCCGTGTCGTGCAATGCCGCGGAGGTCAGAAGAGGATGTCGGATTCCCCTGGAACTGGAGTTCTCCTGGAATTGGAGTTACAGACGGTTCTCAGCCGCCATGTGGGTGCTGGGGATCGAACCCGGGTCCTCTGCAAGAGCAGTCGGTGCTCTTAACCGCTAGGCCATCTCTCCAGGCCCTCTTTTTTTTTTTAGTAAGCTAATTTTAGTTGAACATTCTTTCTCTAGGGATCCACTCCTTAAATACTTCATACTAAGTATTTTCCCATCAGCACTAGCCACGTCTCACTGGCTTCCTGACAACATCCTAATCTCTGTAATCTTAGTATCCCATCATAACCTTCAACTAAAAGCATCACAAACTACCACACTGAAACAAATCCCAGTCAATGCCCCATTCCATTCTGACTAACTGAAACACCCTATTATAGCCATGGATTAAATGAAACTTTCTTATACTGTAACCCCTCTAAACCACGCAATTCCACCTTGTTAAGCAATGGTTTGGAAATGAAGCTCTCTAGTATTCCCTTTAGAGAAACATGTTTTTCTTCTGATGCTGATGATTCAAATACAAGAAATAATGAATGCTACATCAAATAAATGTGGAAATCTCGACTGGAGAAATGAGGGACACTGAGGGGGAGCACTAGGCTGTCTCCCAACCATCAAGTGCCATCCTGAAAAGATTCAGGTAAGCAGTTACAGCACGAGTGATACCAATATTTATATGATCTGATATAAAGTGGTTATATTTGGGGAGACATTCCAACTCACTTGGACCATTATTTAAAGTTCCACGGGCTGACCAGTCTCTTCTGGATCTCTATTGACAAAGTAGAGTCCTGACAAAGCAGAGCTGAAAGGAGAGACTCATGAGAGGTTAGGTTTTCCTTGGAGCTTTCAAACCAAATAAATGAGAGGTCTGTTTTCTCCCTTGAAGGAGGGACAGAGGGAGTCTGAGAAAATTCTAGTTCTTTGTAAAACCAGAGTTACTCAATGAATGCAAGATGGTTAAAACTGAATTATACCAAAACCATGACATGGACCAAAACAGGAAATAAAGCCACTCTGATTTGCTCTAAATGCTCCCTATGACTATACCAATCCTTAGTTAGATATCCCATGGCCACCTCAAGAACAATGGAATGGTATTTCATCACTTCTGATATAAAGCTCAACTCCCTAGGCTATTTGGGGTGATTTTCATAACCTGATCCCTGGTTCATACAACCTCATATGTGACTAGTGTCTCCTCCCATTGAATGCCAGAGATATATTTGCTCAGTGGGAACATGTTCCCTCCACTTGGAAAACCTTCCTTTTCCCTGAATCCCCAGGGGAGCCCTTCAGACTCAGCTGAAGCACTGTCTCCTCTAAGAAAAATATCAACTTTTGGCTTAGGATTCTGTGACTTTTACTTCCCAATGCATTGTAATTGCTTCTTTATTTTCCTGTGAGTTCTTTGACAGCAGTTCTGACAACATAATTATCTGGAGCCCAAATACTAAGCATAAATCTCGATTCACAGAGGCTTTAATAAATACTTTATAAGAAAAGTGTTTGTTTTACAAAGCAGATTACTCACCCGAGCCCAGCCTTTCCTGCCTCCATCTTTGAATTCCTTTCACGAAAAACAATTCTGCAGTTCAGTGTCAATAAGACAGGGGCAGAAGGGCTGGGGAGATGGCTTAGTTGACAGTGTCTGCCAGTAAGCAACAGGACCTGGGATCAGATCCCCAGCACCCATGTGAAAGCTGGTCACAGTGGCCAGCACCTGTGACCCCAGCACTGGGGACAGGCAGGTCCTTGGAGCTTACTGGCCAGCCAGTCTATCCCAAGCAATAGAGGAAAACATCCAACATAAATCTCTGGCCTCTTCGAGCATGCGCACACATGCACAAGTATACATACTTACATACACAAAGACAAGGGTGGAGAGCCAAAGTCTACTCTCATAGAGCCAAGGCCCAGCTCATCATTCACTCAATAAAAGCACTACTTCCCCAATAGCTAATTTGAGCAAGTAAGCAATTTCTGATGCTTTTTTTTTTTGGTCTTTTTGAGACAGGGTCTTCCTAGAACTCAAAAGCTTCTGTACATTAAACGAAACAATCAAGGAAGTGAAGAGAAAACCTGTAGAGTGGGAGGAAACCTTCACTGCAGATACATCTGACAAAGCACTGATTTCCAGAATATATAAACTACTCAAAAACCAAAGAAGAAAACAAATGACCCACTCAAAAGATGGAGCACAGAGCTGAAAAGAAACTTCACAAGTGAGGAATTAGAGATGGCTGAGAAACATCTTAAAAAGTGTTCAACGTCCTAATCATTAAGGAAATGCAAATTAAAACCACTCTAAGATATCATCTCACTCCAATAAGACTGGCTAGGATCAAGAAAACAAATGATACCAAGTGCTGGAGAGGTTGTGGGGAAAGGGGAACACTCATCCACTGCTGGTGGGAATGTAAACTCATACAGCCACTATGGAAAGCAGTGTGGAGAACCCTTGGAAGACTCGGAATGAACTTGCCACCTGACCCAGCCATACCACTCCTGGGTATATACCCACAAGACTCAACTTACTGCAGAGATACATGTACAGCCATGTTTATTGCAGCTCTCTTCACAATAGCAAAGAGCTGGAACCAACCCAAGTGCCCCTCAACTGACTGGTGGATAGAGAAAATGTGGTACATCTACACAATGGAGTTCTATGCAGTGGTAAAGAAAGATGACATCATGAGCTTTTCAGGTAAATGGATGGAGCTAGAAGATATCATGCTAAATGAAGTAACACAGTCCCAGAAAAACAAACGATGAATGATATCCCTCATCTGTGGATGCTAGCACCAATTACCTAATTGTATGGCAAACTGAGCAACGTTAATGTGATCTGAAAACCACTGTGCTCTTATATTGTGAATCCCTTAAAAAATAAATAGAAATTAAATTAAAAAAAAAACCATGCTAGCCAAAGTACTAGCAAATGCACACCCAGGCTTATGAATGCCCACAGGCTAGTACTGTGGTACTGAGCTATATCTCTAGCCCTGCAATGCACAATGTGGCTGTCTGTACTAAATGCTGATGACTGTGTTGCTACATGAGTGACCATGCATGTAAACATGGTAATAGTAGCAGCCTTGAGGACAGGAAGAATCCAGCATTTTTTTTTCTTTTCTTTCTTTTATCATCATCCTTGTAGCATTCAAACACTGTAAAATCTTAGGGAAAGTAAGAATATGCTTCTGATCATTCTCATTCTAGGACGACAACAACAAGGGGCTGGAGAGATGGCTCAGTGGTTAAGAGCACTGGCTACTTTTGCAGAGAACCTGAGTTTGGTTCCTAGCACCCATGTGGCAGCTAACAACTGTCTATAACTCCAGTTCCAGAGGATCAACACCCTCTTCTGATGTCCTTGGGCATTGCACAACACGGATTCACTTAGATTTATGCAGGCAATTCATATATATTCATATACATAAAATAATAAATAAAATATTTTTTAAATACTAAGCAAACTTATGTTTGTGTACTTGGTTTGGGTATGTGTGTATGTGTGTTCTACTTAGAAATTTGGACAGATTTAACCATATGTAAAAGTGGATATAAGAGCATTATAGCTCTTTATGTCCTTTTCTCTCAGATTCACTGATGAATGATCAGTTCTTATTTGGAGTAACTTTTACCTCCAAGCTATCTTGTGAGAGTCAGGTATTCTTATTCAAAAGACTGGAAATTCTGCCAGGCGTGGTGGTGAATGCCTTTAATCCTAGCACTTGGGAGGCAGAGGCAGGTGGATCTTTGTGAGTTCAAAGCCAGCCTGGTCTTCAGAGTGAGTTTCAGGACAGCTGGGACTACAGGGAGACCCTGTCTCAAAAAGACAAAAAAAAAAAAAAAAGACTGGAAATTCTTGGGAGGCAGAGGCAGGCAGATCTCTGTGAGTTCAAGGCCAGCCTGGTCTACATAGTGAGTTCCAGGACAGCTCGACCTTAATTCTTTTTTTTTTTATGTGTACGAATGTACTGTCTGCATGTAGGTCTGTGCACCCGTGTCATGCAATGCCGCGGAGGTCAGAAGAGGGTGTCAGATTCCCCTGGAACTGGAGTTAAGGATGGTTCTCAGCTGCCATGTGGGTGCTGGGGATCGAACCCAGGTCCTCTGCAAAAGCAGTCAGCGCTCCTAACCGCCAGGCCATCTCTCCAGCCCAGTTGACCTTAATTATTGCACAGCTGCTGTCTGATTTAGGAAGTCTTTTGCTATGCCTTTGTCTTGTAGTCTGCTGCCAACTTTTTCTTCTATCGCCTTCAGAGTTTGGGGTTTCACATTGAGGTCTTTGATCCATCTGGAGTTGACTTTTGTACAGGACAAGAGGTAGGGGTTTAATTTCATTCTTCTACAAGTGGTGATCCAGTTTTGCCAACACCACTTGCTGAAGATGCTGTCTTTCCTCCATTGTGTCTTCTTTGCCCCCTTGTCTAATATGAGGTGGTTGAAACTGTATATGCTCAAGTTTGGATCTTCAGTTTTGTTCCATTGGTCAACAGGTCTGTTTTTGTACCAGTACCAAGCTGTTTTTATGACAACAGCCCTGTAGTATAGTTTGAAGTTTGGTATAGAGATCCCCCCTGTATTGCTCTTTTCATTCAGGGTTGCTTTGGGTCAGCATGTTTTAAGATCAGGAGCCTGGGTCCTCCCCGAGAGGTGGGGGTGATGTGCGATGGTATGGTGATCTGGCATTGGCTGCTAGGAAGTGATGTCATAAGGTGTGGGAGTTGCCCTATATAGCTGTTTGTTCTGCTTGAATAAAGAGAATTCCTACAAGCTTTACTACCAGCCAGAGATCAGTCATGGAACTATTACTATTTCAGCTAGCTTTCTGCCTTGTGCAGACTTGGGTCTGATCCCCACAATTGGTTGGGTGGTTGCGAAGGCCAATAGCCTGGGGCCAAAGGGCCTTGCACTAGTGGAGGGCCACAGAAACAAGCAGTTTCCTGGCCTCGTGTGGGCTTGGCCCCACAATGGCTTTGTGGGTGAGTGTCGAGACGCCAGCAGCTCCCTGGACATCCTGGAGCTTGTAAGAGCAGAATCACACTAGCCTACTTTGTATGAGGCCCTAGATTCAACTCCTAGCACTACAGAACAGATAAACATATAAACAAATAGTCCATTAGCTGGACACACTTTAAATTTTTTTTTTTTTGTATGTGTATAAGTGTACTGTCTGCATGTAGGTTTGTGCACCCGTGTCGTGCAATGCCGCGGAGGTCAGAAGAGGGTCTCGGATTCCCCTGGAACTGGAGTTCTCCTGGAATTGGAGTTACAGACGGTTCTCAGCCGCCATGTGGGTGCTGGGGATCGAACCCAGGTCCTCTGCAAGAGCAGCCGGTGCTCTTAACCGCTAGGCTATCTCTCCAGCTGGACACACTTTAAATCCCAGCACTCAAGAGGAAGAAACAGGTGGATCTCTGTGAGAACGAGGCCAATCTGGTCTCTGTCTATAAAGTAAGTTCTAGGCCAGTCAGGGTCACCTAGTGAGACCCTGTCTCAACTCCCACCCCATACTTAGCTCCTTTAATTACTGCATTAAAAACACACATATATGGCTGGTTATGGTGCCACATCCCTTTAATACCAGCACTCGGGAGGCAGAAGCAAGTGGATCTGTGTGAGTTCAAGGCCAGCCTGGTCTACCATAGTGAGTTCAGACTAGCTGGGACTAAAGGGAGACCCTGTCTCAAAAAGACAAAAAATATTTACTATCCTCTTTATGACTAACAGACTCTAGACCCCTCTAAGAGCACAGTAAGAGAGGCTGGAAAGATAGCTCAGCGGCTAAGAACACTTGTTGCTCTTCCAGAGGATCTGAGTTTGATTCCCAGCACCCACATGGGAGCTAACAACTACCCCTAACTCCAGTACCAGGGGATCTGTCACCTCCTTCTGCCTCTTTAGGCTTTGCTGACACAGGTGCACTTACATACATGCAGGCAAAACGGTTATACACGATAAATAAAAATAATAAAAAGAACCCAATAATATGACTACTCTTTATATATATATATATATTTTTTGTTGTTGTTGTTGTTGTTTTGTTTTTGTTTTTTTGTGACAGGGTCTCCCTTTAGTTCCAGCTAGCCTGGAGCTCACTATGTAGACCAGGCAGGCCTTAAGCTTACAGAGATCCACCTACCTCTCTCTGCCTCCCAAGTGCTAGGATCAAAGGCATGCGCCACCACGCCCGGAGACTATTCTTTTTTTTTTATGACTATTCTTTTCCTTTCCTTGATTTTCATTTTTTTATTTTTTTTATATATACTTTGTATAAGATTATCAAATTTTTATATATACTTTGTACAAGATTATCAAATCTAGACTCGTGTCCCCCACCCTTTCCCCCCACCCCACCAGAGCTCATGTATTCTGCCAAACATGCTTTTCATCTCTTTCTCAGTTTTTGTCAAAATTTTCCATAACTATTTTTTTGTCTGTGCGTGGGCAGCCTGAATTTCCTTCAACTGTTACCTTTTCTTCAATGCCTTTTGTGTGTGTGTGTGTGTGTGTGTGTGTGTGTGTGTGTGTATGAGTGTGTGTATGAGTGTACTGTCTGCATGTAGGTTGGTACACCCATGCCGTGCAATGCCTCAGAGGTCAGAAGAGGGCGTCGGATTCCACTGGAACTGGAGTTGAAGATGGTTCTCAGCCTCCATGTGGGTGCTGGGGATTGAACCCGGGTCCTCTGCAAGAGCAGTCGGCACTCTTAACCGCTAGGCCATCTCTCCAGCCCCTCAATGCCTTTTCTTTCCAATGAAAACTTTCCCTTGAGATTTGTACTCAGTCTCAGTTTTTATTTCTATAATCATAGGAACAAGTTCCCAGTAACATAATAAAATCATACGGGGTGTGATGGGGGGAAGGGATAGTGGAATATGCCTGAACAGAAATGAAAAATGATGTATGAAATACATAAAACATCAATAAGTAAATTTTTAAAAAGAAATTAAAAAAATAAAATAAAATCATATATGCACACAGCAGCCCACCACCTCCCTGCCAGAATCCTTTGCTGGTAAACCCCTCCACTGTCTGTGCCGCCCAGTCCTAGCCCCTCAGTGGCCACTATGACTCTTAGTCTTAGTCTCTTGGTCCCTTGGAGTGACTTTTGATTACAGATCTCAACTCACATTCATGCTGTCCTAAGGCCTGTTCAAAGTATGGACATTTATCAGGGACTTCCTCTCTATCTCCATGGTAACCAAAGCACTCAAGTGCTGACAGGAAATCACTAGGAGTAAAGTGTTTTCTGGAAAACATAGTCCTAACCCTGGACCATACTTTCCCACCAGAACATAGGTCTCTCAATCCCTAGGTTCTAGCTTAAGACCCTCCACCCTTCCCTGGGCAAAGACAAGAGCTCTCACACACAGTTTACACACATGACTGAGAGCTTCCGAATTCCATGCAGCATTTAGAACACTGCTGACTACTATCCTGACTTTTATTAGTTTAACAGTTTGATATGCCAGTTATTCAAATGAAATTGACGTAAGTACAAATTGTATGAGTCTTCTGACTCAACTGTTAAATTCCTAACTAGATTAACTTGAAAACCCACATGAAAACCCTTACATGAGCAAACTTATGCTCTTTGGGGCAGAAAAAAACTACTTTCTTCCCTTATTATTATGTCACGGCATTCCAAAATGAAACTCTGTATCTCATGATGAGTCACTGACAGGCTCACAGTGAAACAAAACAAAACAAAAAAATGAAAAAAAAAAAAAGAAAAAGAAAAGGAGATCACTCAGTGTTTAAGAGCACTGGCTGCTCTTCAGGAAGACCCAGGTTTTATTCCTAGCACCCATATGGCAGCTAACAACTGTCTGTAACTCTGGTTGCGGGGGATCTGATGCTGTCTTCTGACCTCCACAGGCACTGCACAACATAAGTGCACTTACACACATGCAGGCCATACACATAAAATAAATAAAATATTAAATAATGGAATGATTTATGAAAAACTTGCTTACATAGCAATTGAAAGTGCTGATGTAAGATGTAACCCTGAATATTTTAAGAATAGACATAAACTGAAATTTAATAAAAATAAATCTTGGGGCTTGAGAGATGCCCTAGTGGTTAAGAGTGCCGACTGCTCTTGCAGAGGACCCAGGTTCAATCCCCAGCACCCACATGGCAGCTGAGAACTGTCTTTAACTCCAGTTCCAGGGGAATCTGACACCCTCTTCTGACCTCTGCAGCACTGTGTGACACAATGGGTGCACAACCTACATGCAGACAGTACATTCATACACATACAAAAATTAATTAAAATTTTAAAAATTAAAATAAATCTTAACATGAGATTGTAAGAGTTTTGAGACTGTGGATCTATAAAAGATTGAATCCATATGTGGGCTACAAAAATGAAAAGGGGAATATGGACTCAGGACAGGAGCCTGGAGGCAGGAGCTGAAGCACAGGCCCTGGAGGAACGCTGCTTACCAGCTTACTCCTCTGGCCCATGCTCAGCCTGATTTCTTATATGATATACAACATCCTGCCCAGGGGTGACACCACCCACAGGGGGCTGGGCCCTCCCACATCACTCAACAGTCAAGAAAATGCCCCGTAGACATGGCCACAGGTCAGTCCAATGGAGACAATTCCCCAACTGAGGCTCCCTCCACCCAGCTGTGTCAAGTTGACACTGAAGCGCTCCAGCACAGGCTCACCCTTGGTTTAAACAAGTCCTTGAGTAGGGCTGTCTTTGTTCAGGCACCGCTGCATCATGACACCTCTGCCACATTACATAATTTTGTGAAATTGTTTAAGAGAAAGCAAACAGGCCAGGTGTGGTGCACATGCCTTTAATCCCAGCACTCAGGAGGCAGAGGCAGGCAGATCTCTGTGAGTCCAAACCCAGCCTGGTCTACAGAGTGAGTTTCAGGCCAGCTGAGGCTACAGGGAGACCCTGTCTCAAAAACACCAAAAAAAAAAAAAAAAAAAAAAAAAAAAAAAAAAAAAAAAAAAAAAAAAAAAAAAAAAAAAAAAAAAAAAAAGAAAGAAACATTCCAGCGGTGTCAACCCCCTCACTGAACATCTATGCTGTGTGTATTTCCCATTCACCCAGAACTTTCTTCTGCCTACCATTACTTCTTGTTCCTGCTGGAAGATCATCCATCTTGGGAATGTGATCATCTATCTGTGAGAGGACAGTGCAAGGCCTGAATTTTAATTCAAGTACCATCTCCAAACTGAGCCCAAGTCTAGGTCTCTAGGGTTGTTACCATATAAAGAAGAAAATTAACAGCCTTTTATATATAATCATATAGTAAAAGACTTGACACTATCTGAAGCCTGTATCTCAAAACTGAATCTACTATACCATGTGAGGGTTCTAAACATTACAGAAATAGAAAACGGAACTTTACTTTGAATTTTAAAAATTTATTTTTAATGTATAGGAGTGTTTTGCTTCCATGTATGTAAGTACGCCCTTGCGTGTAATGCCTGTGGAGGTGAGAGAAGGGTATTGGTTCCCCTGGAACTGAATTAAGCATGGGTGATCACTGCCATGTGGGTGCTGAGAATCGAACCCAGGTCCTCTGCAAGTGCAGCCAGTGCTCTTAATCACTGAGTCATCTCTCCAGCTCCAACTTTTGAAATTTTAGAATATACAAAAAAACTTGTCCATACAAAACATGGCTGTGCTGCCCTAGCTCTCCAGAATTACATTACTGTACAACTTCTTCTAAACTTCTTTTCATTTAATTTCATTTAATTCAGCTGCTGGCTGAATTAAACAATCATAACTCTGAATGTTTTGACAACCAAGATCTTCTAAACCAAAGGGAAGAGAAAATCCCTGTGCAGAGGACCCTGGATTTATCTCAAAGCAAACAACTCCTTCCCCCACAAAATACACCTGTTTAAAAAGTCCTTTGGAGACCAAAAAAAATAATAATAATAATAAAATAAGATAAAATAAAATAAATAAAAAGTCCTTTGGGGGGCTGGAGAGATGGCCTACCAGTTAAGAGCGCCGACTGCTATTGCAGAGGACCCGGGTTCGATCCCCAGCACCCACATGGCGGCTGAGAACTGTCTGTAACTCCAATTCCAGGAGAACTCCAGTTCCAGGGGAATCCGACACCCTCTTCTGACCTCCACGGCATTGCACGACACGGGTGCACAAACCTACATGCAGGCAGTACATTCATACACATAAAAATAAATAAATAAAATTTTTAAAAATAAATAAAAATAAAGAGTCCTTTGGGCAGGGCGTGATGGTGCACGCCTTTAATCCTAGCACTTGGGAGGCAGAGGCAGGCGGATCTTTGTGAGTTCAAGGCCAGCCTGGTCTACAGAGTGAGTTCCAGGACAGCTGGGCCTACAGGGAGACCCTGTCTCGAAAAGACCAAAAAAAAAAAAAGTCCTTTGGGTCTAGAGAACTCACTCAGCAGTTAAGAGTGTTAGGTCCGGGCTTCCCAAGGAACACAAACGCCCACTTCCTCCAGAGGCTGTCAATCTTCTGACTGCTTCCTCCGTGCTTGAGGCCCCGCCCCATGGCTATAAGTAGGTGGGCCCCAGGCGCCATCTTGCCCTGCCGTCTTCCGGCCATGTTCCACCACTTGTCTGCAGCTGGCCAGCACTGGCAGTCCCACATGGAAGTAAATCATGTTCCTGGCGCGATGTAAGCCTCATGTGTCTTTTTATCTGCGGAGGTGCCGGCCTTTTTAACCTAACAAAGAACACTGGCTGCTCTTGGAGAGGACCCAGATTTGTTTCTCAGCAGCTAGCAATGTCTGTAACTCCAGGTTCCAGGGGATCTGATGCTGTCTTCTGGCCTCCACCAGCATTGCATGATGCAGGTGCACTGATGACATACAATGCAGGCAATACACCATACACGTAAAATAAAAACAAAATAAATATTTGCCAGGTGTAGTGGTTCCCACCTTTAATCTCAGCACTCAGGAGGCAGAGGAAAGTAGATCTCAGGCAAGTCTGGTCTACATCCATGCCAGCTAGGGCTACAAGGGAACCCTGTCTCAAAAAGTCATGTGGATTTTGAATTTATTCCAGAATAAGTGTTTCAATGTCAAATGTTTATGTCAAAATGATTATTATCAATACACAATCCCCATTTCAAGGAAGACAAATGCTTACTGATAGAAGCCAGAACATACGCAGCTCATGCCGTGGTCATCTGCAGCTGTGTCTCTCTTCTGCCTCTTAGCTGATTTTGAGTGCGGACCCCAGAATAACAGGCTCCAAAATGACAAGGGCTACCAGTGACACATCCAGTATGAGAGACAGACATTAACTAAAGAGGCCCCTCCTCTTTTCCCTCTTCTCATCCTCAAGGCAAGACTTTCTTTAAAGGCAAGACCCTCCTCCCATCTCCCTGAAGGCCCTGGAATGGGAGACAGTTGGGTTACAAGCATAGATTTGCATGGACTACTTGCTCAACCACACGACATGAAACCTCCACACATTTCTGAAATCTATAAGAAGACTCCCCCCAACCTCTGCCACTTGGGCCTAAACTCTCCATGCTATTTTTTTCAAAGTTGTTAATATCTCTTTTAATAAGTCTTACATGCCCGACGTGGTAGCGCACGCCTTTAATCCTAGCACTTGGGAGACAGAGGCAGGTGGATCTTTGTGAGTTCAAGACCAGCCTGGTCTACAGAGTGAGTTCCAGGACAGCTGGGGCTACAGGGAGACCCTGTCTCGAAAAGACAAAAAAAAAGTCTCTTACCCCAAAGACAATCCTCCTTGAACTCCAAATCTGAGACTTGTCATTTATTAATCACGATTTTAAAGAGAAAATGAGATTTAACTTCAGATTTCTCCAGTCACAATTTTAGCAAAATTATACCATCCACATAGGCGATCACACACACGCGCACACACACACACACACACACACACGCACACACACACACACACACCTCATATGAACAGATCAATACACAATCTTCCCCCACCCCCAAACAGTATTACCCTTTACCCTCATAAAGCTACATAGAAACTTGGACTCTTTCCGCCCAACGCATCAATCTTACCCGCTCAAAATTTATCTTCATTTTTTCTCAAACCAGTCGCACACGCTGTCTCACCACCTTTACCACACACACCGTTTGCCCTCTCTCACCTACAGGACTGGGCTGGCGGCTTATTCTGCCAAGATCCCCAGGCTGGTTTGGGGTCCAGCGCTCCGCGTTAACTCTCTCTTGGGTGTCGCGAATGCAGTCCGCCACTATAGTCCTTAACAGCCATGGCATGCTCCAAGCCAGAATAAAGCCCAAATAGTGGCCAGGCGGCCAGCCCTCCCCCGCCTCAGGACCCGCTGGCCAGGTCTTGAACTACATTTCCCAGAAGGCCGTGCGCCCCCGTATGTTGCCAGAAGTGATGGAAATCAGGTAGCCGCTGGAGAAAACCCGCACCAGACTAGTTTAAGCAAGTTGAAGACTACTGCAGTACTCAAAGTGGAATGCAATGGTTGCGGGGCGGGGGGCTGGAAGGGGGTGGGGGGCTGTTTACAGCCAATCTGCAGTTTCAGGAGTGGCGGGGTGCTAAAGCATTAAAGGGAATTTAAGTGTCATGGGACGGGCAAGGGAATTCTTTCTATCCTGCTGAAGTTGGAGTCACAGGGCACGGATGATTTCCAGGAAAAAAAAAAAGACTCAGAAGAACCTAATCGAAGCTTCTTCAGGGAATGTTTATCAGCTGCGAATTTCCCTAGCACTCTCATGGACTGACTCCCAGGAAGTACTTTTGGTCTTTTGGGGACGCCGTACCAGTGAGACTCACGTTTCCGCAGCGACTCGTTTCCCGGACTGCATTTCCCAGAGGTCTCTCTGTCCAGCCCGCCCACTCAGAAGCCCTGGAAACCTCTGAGGAGTGGGCAGAGGTTGTGACCACACTCTCAGGGTTTAGGAAGCGTTTATTTCCACTCTGGTTCGGAGTAGTGGGGAGCTGACTTTTGAGGCAGATACCTGTGAGTTCAAAGCCAGTCTGGTCTACATAGTGAGTTCCAGGACAGCTGGGGCTATAGGGAGACTCCGTCTCAAAAAGGCCAAAAAAATAATATTCAACTTCACCATTAAAGTAATATGTTACATATGACAATATTAAATGCCCACCAAACTGTCAAAAATTAAAACACAAGACAGTGGCAAGAGCTGTCATGGACCTGAAACAAAAAGAACTACTGAAAGCAGGTAGAAATATTGTACGCTAGATATCCGCCTGTCTCTGGCTTCCAAGTACTGGGACTAATGGTGTGTGCCATCATGCCCAGTGAGTACTACTTTTTGACATTATAAGTTTTTTTTTTTTTCAGCTGGCTTGGAGCTCACTATTTAGACCAGGCTGGCCTTGAACTCACAGAGATCTGCCTGCCTCTCCTCCTTCTGAGTGCCGGGATTAAAGGCGTGCACCACCATGCCTGGCCTTTTCTAAAATTCTTATTCAAAGACTTTGCCTGTGTTTAATTGTTCTTTCTCTGATTTATGGGATATGCTATATATCATTTGCATACTAGTATTGTGTCATTAATATATGACATTTTCTGCTGATCTATTTTGAATTAATTTTATATTTACTTTGTGTATGTATGCATATATGTGGGTATACACATGGCGTGTGCTGCCATACCATGGTGTATGTGTTTTAGAGAATGACTGGCAGGAGTTGGTTCTCTCTTTCAGACATGTGTGTCCCAGAGGTCAAAGTCAGGTCACAAGGCTTGGTGACAGGTGCCTTTACCTGCTGAGCCATCTCACCAGTCCACTGCCTTGGTTTTTCACTTTTTTATTTGGGTGTGAATGTATTGCCTGCGTGTGTGTAAGTGCACCTCTGTCATGCAATGCCCGAGGTGGTCAAAATACTGCATTGGATCCTCTGTAACTGGAGTTATTGACTCTTGTTAGCCACCATGTGGTGTCAGGAAAAGAAATCCAGTCCTCTGCAAGAGCAGCCAGCACTCTCAACTGCTGGGTCGTCTGTCCAGCTCCATAGTTTTTCACTTCATATGTTGTCTTTTGTTGAACTTCTGGGTTTGGGTGTAATATTTTCCTATAACTAGCACTTGTTTAATAAATTTTTTATCTTGACATAATATTCTCTTCCTTGCTCTTATCCAAAAACTTTGTGGGTTTTGCCTTTAGCATTTAGGTCCGTATATTGCCTAGACTGATTTATATAAGGAAGGTTCCAATTTTTATTTTTTCCTCCATGTGAGTATCCAGTTTCATTATCATTTATTAAAGAGTACCTATTTTCTGCAGTGGTAAAACACAAAATAATTGTATATATCTATTTTTAATTTATTTATTTATGTGTATGAATATAATGTCTGCGTGTAGGTTTGTGCACCCATGTCGAGCAATGCTGCAGAGGTCAGAAGAGGATGTCAGACTCCCCTGGAACTGGAGTTAAAGAAGGTTCTCAGTCGCCATGTGGGTGCTGGAATCAAACCCAGGTCCTCTGCAAGAGCAATCAGAGGTCTTAACCGCTAGGCCATCTCTCCAGCCCCAATATGTATCTATTTTTTATACCATGTCCTGTCCCATGGTATGTCCTGTCCCATTTTTCTTTGCAGAAATTCCCTACTGTCTTATCACTATTAACTATACTTAGAGCAAATCCTCTCAGCTTTAAGTTCCTTAAGATTGTCTTGGTGGGCTGGAGAGATAGCTCAGCAGTTAAGAGCAGTGACTGCTCTTGCAGAGGACCTGGGTTCAATTCCCAGCACCCACATGGTGGCTAAGAACTGTCTTGGGCCGGGTGTGGTAGTGCATGCCTTTAATCCCAGCACTCAGGAAGCAGAGGCAGGCAGATCTCTGTGAGTTCAAGGCCAGCCTGGTCTACAGAGAGAGCTCCAGGCCAGCTGGGACTAAAGGGAGACCCTGTCTCAAAAAAAAAAAAAAAATGATTCTCTTGATAAACCAAGTGTGGTGGCTCATGCTTGTAATCCCAGCACTTGGGGGTAGGGGGGTTAAGACAAGAGGATTGCCAGAAGTTCAAGCCTGGTCTACATGTAAGAAAAATTTTAATTACCTTGGTTCCACTCAAATAGCTTTTCAGGCTTTCAGTGAACTGTATTAGACCTATAGGGTTAGAAATTAGAAGAGGGCTGAAGAGATGGCCTAGTGGTTAAGAGCACCAACTGCTCTTGCAGAGGACCCAGGTTTGATCCCCAGCACCCACATGGCGGCTGAGAACGGTCTTTAACTCCAGTTCCAGGGGAATCCAACACCCTCTTCTGACCTCCGAGGCATTGCATGACATGGGTGCACAAACCTACATGCAAACAGTACATTCATATACATAAAAAATAAATAAAATTTTTAAAAATTAAAAAAAAGAAATTAGAAGGTTACGGGCTGGAGAGATGACTCAGTGGTTAGGAGCACCAACTGCTCTTGCAGACGACCCGGGTTCAATTCCCAGCACCCACGTGGCAGCTAAGAACTGTCTTTAAGCCAGGTGTGGTGGCACATGCCTTTAATCCCAGCACTTGGGAGACAGAGGCAGGTGGATCTCTGTGAGTTCAAGGCCAGCCTGGTCTAAAGGGCTAGTTCCAGGCCAGCTGGGGCTACAGGAAAACCCTGTCTTGAAAAAAAAAAGAAATTAGAAGGTTAGAAATTTAGAGATTCTTCTCGTACTATGAGCGTGTCGACTGATAGAGGTCTTCTAATGCTTCTCATGAAGTCTGGCTTGTCTTCCATAAGTAATTCTTTGCAATTAGGAATCATAGAATCAAACAGTAGGAAGTTTTCACATATTTATTACATTCATCAGACTCTTGACCCACATATATTCTCTGATGTCAACTGTGGATTGACAATTGTTCACATTAATATGCTTCTTTAACCTATGAGTTCTCTCCTGTTGAGGGAGGTGTGGCTTACAGAGAGCTTTCCTGCATTCTTTTCATATGACTTCTCACTTGTAATGCAGTCTTTGATGTACAGTGAGTTATGAATTGTCAGAAGAAGCTTTCCCACATTCTTTGCATTTCTAGGCTTTTCACCTGTATGAGTTGTCTCCTTTGGGGTGAGGTCTGACTTCTAGGAGAAAACGTCCTGTTTTGTTTTGTTTTTTCTTTTTTGTTTTGTTTTGTGTTTTGTTTTGAGACAGGGTCTCCCCGTAGTCCCAGCTGTCCTGGAACTCACTATGTAGACCAGGAGGGCTTTGAACTCACAGCGATCTGCCTGCCTCTGCCTCCCCCACCACACCTGGCCTCATTCTCCCTCCACCCCGCCCCCATCACCCAAGTGTTTCTTCAGAATATGAAGCCACGGATGTTGAGGGTTGGCTCAGAACGTTTTCTTATATCCTTATATTTATAGGGTTTTTCATATATGCAAGATGTCTGACTCCTGGTGTACTGTGAGTTCTAGTAAAACAATCCATAATATATGCTTTAAATTCATAAGATTTTGTCCCTTTGTGAATTTTTTTTTTTTTGAGATATTTTCCCTAGTTTCCTGCAGTTAGCCTAGGACTCCCTACGGAAACCAGGCTGGCACCTGCCTTCGAGTGCTGGGATTAAGGTGTGTGCCATCATGCCAGCCCTTTGTGGATTTTCTGTGGAACCTTTCATTCTGTTTATCTCTTCACTTTGTGTCCTGATGCTGTCCATGTTTCCTAATTTCCAAGAATGTCTGTCTCTTGATTTTTCCGGCTGGTCTCAATTTTTTTTTTCTTTTTTTTTTTTTTTTTTTTTTTTTTTTTTTTTTTTTTTTTTTTTTGTCTTTTTGAGACAGGGTCTTCCTGTAGCCCCGAGTTCTGGGATTAAAGGCACTTGCCTGGGCTGGCGGATCCGGTGAGGAAGACCACTCAGCACTCAAGCCCCGTGTATCCGGTGAAGACCACAGCACTCAAGCCCCAACCGTTGGACCAGAGCATCCGGCACCGTGCACTGAACATCCATGGAAACTGTAGAATCTTCTGAGCTTGAAGGTTTGAACCAGCGAGTTCCAGCAGAGTTCCAGAAACCCGGTTCCCTAGACTGCGGATCCGAAGGACCCCGCCTCTAGCCGCTGCCTTCTGACGCTGGACTACATTTCCCAGAGGCACCGCGCCGGGAACGCGGCTACTTTTCCGTTTTCTCGCGAGAGTTGGGGGAGCTCAGGCGCCTGGAGACCACAGCATCTGTGGAGGCGCTAGCTTATCATCTCGCTGGGCGGACTGTCCAGACCTGGGGTGTGGAGGGTGTGGAGCCGGGGCTCCAGATGCTGAGCCCTTCGCCAGAGGTAAGGTCGTCGCGGGCGCCGGGGCGGGAATGCCTGCGGGATGCGTGTGAGGCAGGAGCCTGCTGTCTCCCGCGTGCGCGCTCCTGTGGGCGTGCTTTAGGTGACTGAGAGATGAGCCTGTGGGAAGGGGTCAGCGGTTGGCGGGAGGTGAATGGGAGGTGTCACTGGGAGGTGAGTGTGACGATGTGCTTGTCTGACTGGGGGATTGGGTGGGTACCGCACGTATCCCTGAGCGCGCGTGCTCTTGTGACAGGGATGTGTTCGTGTCACTTTGAGGTTGTTGCATGTGCCCGGTGTCTGTCCTGTGTGGAGCTGGTCTGCCTGCGACGTTGACGCGTAGAACAGGGTCCCTGAGACTGTCGGATTGTATGTGCTGTTTTCATGACTGCGCAAAGAAAGTGAAAGACCGGGTGGCTCAGCGGTTAAGAGCACTGGCTGCTCTTGTAGAGGACCGGGATTCCATTCCCAGCACCCACATGACAGCTAACAACCATCTGTAACTCCTAACTCCAGTCCCAGGGTATCCGACACCTTCTTCTGACCTCTGCAGGGATTGGATGACAAGGGTGCACTTACATGCAGGCAATACACTCATACAACATAAATTATTTAAAAGAGAAAGTGGGGCTGGAGAGGTGGCTCAATGGTTAAGAGCACTGGATGCTCTTGCAGAGGACCTGGGTTTTGTTCCCAGCGTCCACGTGACATCTAACAACCATTCATAACTCCAGTTCCACGGGATCCAACCTCCTCTTGACCTCTGAAGGCAGTGCATGAAATGGGTGCACTTAAACACATGCAGGAAATGCATTCAGACACATACAATAAAAATAATAAATAAAACTTGGGGGGGATATTTTTGAGACAGAGTATCCCTATAGCCTCACCTGTCCTCACTATGTAGACCAGGCTGGCCTTGAAAGCAGAGGGATCCTCCTGCTTCTGCCTTCTGAGTGCTGGGATTAAAGGTGTGCTGCACCACACCTGGCAAATAAAAATATTTTTAAAAATTTTTTTAAAAGTTAAAGTGTCCCTTGTGAAAGGCTGTGTATGACAGTACTTACCCATGACAAGGTGTTTGTTCTTTGTGCATGATTTGGCTTTGAGAGTACAGATTCTAACAGTTTAGCTCCAGCAATTTGCTATATGGTTTGGAAATCTTATTGCATGGGGCTTAGTGTGATCATTTGTATGTTTTTTTACCTGTGACCATATCAGGGTACAGAGGTAGAATTTTTCATGGAGTTCATTCTGGGGCTGATTCTAATCTATCAACAGGATCATGAGTTTCATGTGACATTGGGTCCCTCCCAGAATCTAAGGACTTGACTTCTATTTTGACCACAGTGTTTACCCACTCAAATATGGTCAGTACTATTGTTTTTTTTTTTTTCTTTTTTTGTTATCCCTCCTCATTTCACCTTGAAATTGTAGTTGTGGGATTGTAGCTGCTTCCCAGTTTCTCATTTTACAGTACAGAAGGGAAGGAGGAAGGGAGGAAGGGAGGGAGTTATAGACTTGATCTTGAGATGAGACTTCTAGATCTGATAGCACCTTCAAAACAGGTACTTGGAAGTGTAATGGGGTTCCAGGAGTCACTTATACAGGGGATGCTACAGGAGGGAGCCGCAAACTTTCAAAGCTATAAAAGTACTGCTCAGCTCTATCTCTGTCTTTGATGTGCAGCTGTAAGTCCATAAATAAATTCATGCCTAAGACAGCTTGAGGTTTGGATCATGGGGCTAGAGGCAGAGAGTGTGTTGTAACTTAAGAGTATAACCCAGGAAAAGCAGCACTACTCATTCCACTTTCTTCTTCTGAGAGTAGAGCACAGAAGGAAAAGAATGGCTGCTGTATATTCAGAAGGGAAGTTTGAGGTAAGTAGACATTTTTTCTTCATCAACTGCATCTGTTTTTTCAGGACATAATCTTTGAGAGAGCGTGTGTGTGTGTGTGTGTGTGTGTGTGTGTGTGTGTGTAAATTTCCTACCCAAGTATTCTCATATGATGTAGGAACAGGCAATTTATTTTTGTAGTCTTGAAAGTAATGAAAATGTGGGGCTGGAGAGATAGCTCAGTGGTTAAGAACACTGGTTACCCTTGAGGAAGACCCAGGTTTGAATTCCAGCATCCACATGGCAGCCAACTGTCTGTCTATAACACCAGTTCCAGGGGATCCAATGCCCTCTTCTGTCCTCTGAAGGCATTGCATGACATGAGTGCACTTACATACATGCAAGCAATACTTGCATACACATAAAATACAAATAATAAAATATTTTTAAAAGAAAGTAATGAAAATGTATAGGTATGATGCTGACTATTTATTCAACTTATGAAGAACTTATTTGATATTTGTGGGATTGAAAATAAGAGCTCTCAGGCTGGAGAGATGGCCTAGCGGTTAAGAGCGCCGACTGCTCTTGCAGAGGACCTGGGTTTGATCCCCAGCACCCACATGGCAGCTAAGAACCATCAGTAACTCTAATTCCAGGAGAACTCCAGTTCCAGGGGAATCTGACACCCTCTTCTGACCTCCACGGCATTGCATGACATGGATGCATAAACCTGCATGCAGACAGTACATTCATATACATAGAAAAATAAATAAAATTAAAAAAAAAGAAATAAAATAAGAATAATCAAAGTATTAAAAAAAGAAAATAAGAGCTCTCTAATATTATTTATGTTACTTTAATTTCAGGGGGTAGCTTTTTTCTTTTCCTCTTTTTTTGGAGATAGGGTCTTGCTATATAGGTCGGGCTAGCCTCAAACTCTAGAACCTCTTGCCTCAACCTTCAGACATGTGCCACTGCACTTTTTATTTTTTCATTTTAAGGGTTTTTCTTTAAGAATCTCATACAATGTATTTTTATCTTATTCATCTCCACTCCCCTCCTCCCCCTAACTCCTCCTAGATCCATCCTTACCTCCCTCCATCCCTCAGAATTTGTGTCCTCTTTTTTAATTTTAATATTTATATGCTTTTGGGTTTTAAATATTTTATTTATTATTTTATGAGTATGAGTGTTTTGCCTGTATGTAGGTAATTGCACCCATGTTGTCCAGTACCCAAAGAGGTCAGAAGAGGGCATCAAGAGATCCCCTGGAATTAAGAGAGTTATAGGTGGTTATTAGCTGCCAGGTAGGTGCTGGGACTCGAGCCTGAGTCCTCTGGAAGAACAGCAAGAGTTCTTAACTGCTGAGCCATCTCTCCAGCTGCTCCTTTTTTTTTTTTTTTTCTCGAGACAGGGCTTCACTGTGTAGCCCCAGCTGGCCTGGAGCTCATTATGTAGCCCAGACAGGCCTCTGTCTCACAAAGATTGCCTGCCTCTGCCTCCTAAGTTCAGGGATTAAAGGCATATGCCACCATACCTGGCTCTCTCATATATATAGTTGTTATTGTTCTTTTTGAGACAGGGTCTCCCTGTAGCCCATGCTGGCCTGAAACTCACTACATAGACCTGGCTGGCCTTGAATTCACAGAGATCTGCC
>VZQC01004024.1:46749-67646 GCA_009823505.1 Rhizomys pruinosus
ACACACACACACACACACACACACACACGCACATACATACACACATACACACATATTTATATGTATATGATGTGAATAAAGATGTGCGTGTCCATGGAGTGCATGTAGAGGTCAGAAAACCACTTCTGGAAGTTGTTTTTCACCTTCTAGGTAGGTCCCGAGGATCAAACTTGGGTTGTTGGACTTGGTGGCAAGAACCTTTAACTGCAAAGCCATCTTGCTCTATCAGGAGCTAGAGAGATGGATCAGTGGTTAAGAGTGCTGACTGCTCTTACCCAAATGGTGCCTAACAGCTGTCTGTGACTCCAGTTCCAGAGGATGCATCAGCTTCCCCTGGCCTCCACAAGCATTGCACAACAGGAGTGCGCTTATGTAAATGCAGACAAAACATTCATACACACATAATAAATGAAAACATTTTAAAGTAGATGGTAGACATTCATTTGCCAACTTCTATCTAAATGTCCTCCAATGTACAACAGTAATTATCAGTGACTTACAGATTGTAACTAGAAAAAATGAGTTTTTAAATAACCAGGTCTGGCCGGGTGCGGTGGTGCATGCCTTTAATCCTAGCACTTGGGAGGCAGAGGCAGGCAGATCTCTGTGAGTTCAAGGCCAGCCTGATCTACAGAGTGAGTTCCAGCCCAGCTGGGACTACAGGGAGAGCCTGTCGCAAATAAATTGTATATATATATATCTCCAGGTCTGGAACTACCCACATAAACTGTCTTTGCATTATTTTTTCCTACTTGATGAATTTATTTTCTTAGTACTGGATAGCTTTATTGTCAGGTAAATCTTCAGGAATACAAGTAGCGTTGGTTGAGAAAGGATTGTACTTTTTTATTGTGAAAGTTACTGAGTTTTTAGAAATCATTTTAAAAGGTCACAACATGCCAGGCATGGTGGCGCACGCCTTTAATCCTAGCACATGGGAGGCAGAGGCAGGCAGATCTTTGTGAGTTCAAGGCCAGCCTGGTCTATAGAGTGAGTTCCAGGACAGCTGGGGCTACAGGGAGACCCTGTCTCAAAAAAAAAAAAAAAAAAAAAAAAAAAAAACCAGCATGAATTAAGAAGAAAAAGCATCAAAGATAGCTCTCATTTTATCAGTCACAGCCCTGCAAAGTCCTGGTCTCAATCCATTTTCTTCTCAGTGCTGCCTTTTATAGACACCATGTGTTTCTAAGATAAGAACCCAGAAGAGGACTGGTCATTTCTTACAACTCTAAAAATCATGCCTCAGGTAAGTAGGTGAGCTTTGTGCCCTCTTTAGTAACTCCTTCACTAGGCGTATATGTGCTAGCATTCCTTATTCCCAAACTTCCTAACTGACCCCTCTTGGGAATACATTCCCCATTCGGTCCCATTCTTATAATAGTGTTTCCATAAATGTGTCTTTCTGACGTAGCCTGTATAACTTAGTCGTCAGCATCATTGACTGGGAACACTTATGTAAGAAAAGATTTTATAAGAGAGACAGTTCTCTGATTTTATAGAATAGAGAAGGATGTTACATGACACCACATAAAAGAAATCCTTGAATTTCTTAATATGTGGCTTTGCTTGTTTGTTTGAAACAGAGTCTTGCTATGTAGCCCAGGCTGGTCTTGAACTTGCTGTATAAACTGCACTGTTCTCAGACTCACAGTGTATCTCAGGTTGGACTCAAACCCATGATTCTCTGCTTCAGCCTCCCAAGTACTGAAATTACAGAAAGCACTCATGCTTTATAACATGAGTTAGGGACTGGATAAAGAAAGATCAGAATTTATAATTGATAGATGCTGATAATTATTTCTACAGTTGACAATATATTTGTTATTTCAGAAGTCAGTGATGTTCAGGGATGTTGCTGTTGACTTCTCTCAGGAAGAGTGGGAATACCTGGACTCTGCTCAGAGGGATCTGTACAGAGCTGTGATGTTGGAGAACTATAGTAACTTGGTGTCCATAGGTAAGAATTTTCTGTCCCTTTTATTTCCTGGCCTAATTTTGGAATGGTTGCTTCCTCTAATCACATATCAATATTGCTTTTAAACTAGTTAACTAAATTTCTTATCTGTCAAAGGAATGATTTGAAATTCCAAGAAGTCGACATAGTTTTCTGGGGCCCCTTATCTTCCCCATCTTTCAAAACACAATCTTAGTGTTGCTGTCTTGTAATACTTGTTTTCCTCCAAGCTTCCTTGTTAAGTGAGTTGCTGCCTTATTTATCAGACTTTAATTCTGCAGTATTTTCAGAAAAAAAGGGGTTATCTCTCTATATACTTTATATCTGCTAAAGGATCGCAAAATAATCCATGGTCACAAATTTTACAAACAAGTACAGCTGTATGGCTTTTCCAGCCAAAAGNAAGAGTGGGAATACCTGGACTCTGCTCAGAGGGATCTGTACAGAGCTGTGATGTTGGAGAACTATAGTAACTTGGTGTCCATAGGTAAGAATTTTCTGTCCCTTATATTTCCTGGCCTAATTTTGGAATGGTTGCTTCCTCTAATCACATATCAATATTGCTTTTAAACTAGTTAACTAAATTTCTTATCTGTCAAAGGAATGATTTGAAATTCCAAGAAGTCGACATAGTTTTCTGGGGCCCCTTATCTTCCCCATCTTTCAAAACACAATCTTAGTGTTGCTGTCTTGTAATACTTGTTTTCCTCCAAGCTTCCTTGTTAAGTGAGTTGCTGCCTTATTTATCAGACTTTAATTCTGCAGTATTTTCAGAAAAAAAGGGGTTATCTCTCTATATACTTTATATCTGCTAAAGGATCGCAAAATAATCCATGGTCACAAATTTTACAAACAAGTACAGCTGTATGGCTTTTCCAGCCAAAAGAACTTACCTAGTATATATGCTGATATAATAGATCAGTGCATCTTACTAACATCTCACATGAACATAGTCTGTTACTTAAACACATTCTCTTATGTGTGCTTAGTGATTGAATATTATACATTACCAACTTTGCCTCTCATATTGAGTGAATATACCTTTCCTTGAAAATAATCGAGGGCCAGGCATGGTGGTGCATGCCTTTAATCCCAGCACTCAGGAAGCAGAGGCAGGTGGATCTCTTAGTTCAAGGCCAGCCTGGTCTACATAGAGAGTTCCAGGACAGCTGGGGCTACAAGGAGACCCTGTCTCAAAAAGACACCCCCCCAAAAAAAATGAGGGAAAATCTTATTGTCTAGTAAGCTTATTGTTCCCCCCCATTGTAGTAAGGAACAGAACCTACATCTGCTAAAACTTTACTTACCCCACCTAGATGATCGCTTTATTTCCTGTATTCCTCACATTGGTGAAATAGAACTGTCTGTGGCCTCTTCCTTCCCTTTTCCTTACAAGGCTTGATGAAGTTATTGATGGGTGTGCTTTCCTGCAAGGCTCCAGTTATACAGAAAAGGTGACCTATCACTTGGGAAGAAGAGCAGGGCTCATCAGGACATCTCCTTCAGAAAGTCCACCTAGTCCCTATTTCTTTTCCCTGTCATTCTTTTATTATAATCTTCCCACTTTCAAAGGAGGGAATGGCTCTTCCTCTTTACCATTGACAATCTGTTATGTAAACTTGGAGTGCCTTTCCGGGGTGTGGGTGTGTGTGTGTGTGTGTGTGTGTGTGTGGGTGGGTGTACATGTATATGTATATGTATGTGTAGAAGTACACAATCTCAGGTGTTGTTCACTTTGTTTTATTTTTATGCTTTTTTACACATTTCTGACAAATTTTATATAAATGTATACACTAGTATCCTAGTGAAACAATAGACACTCAGCAGATTTATTTAAAAAATAATTGTCTAGAATTTCTTAAAACCATAATCATATCTACTAATATCAATAGTGACTTTTCCTAGATAATATCTTTTTCAGTGATTTTCATTAAGATACATATTCCTCCTCCTTTTTTTTTTTTTTTTTTGAGACAGGACCAGCTAGCCTGGAACTTGCTATGTAGACCAGCAGGCTGGCCTTGATCTCACAGAGATCCGTCTCTGCCTCTGCCTCCTTTGCCCCCTGATGCTGGGACTAAAAGGCTTGTACAACCATGCCTCTCCAAAGTAGCTATTTCTTGTACAAGAAAGCTTGTAATATTTTACCACCTAGCAGATGTTCTTTATCAGGCAAAGATGGTTTTCTTCCACTCTTGCTGGCTTCTGCCACAGTGCCTTTGCATTTGTTCTGCCAGCTGAAACACACACTCTTCCTGTAGCTGTCTACTTGAGTCACTCTCTCCCTTTCATTCATGTCACCTTTTCAGTGATTTCTCTCTCTGCCCTAGTGCTTTCTATCCCCAAGTGTTTTCTTTATATTCTCTCAGCCATACTTTTTCCATTTATAGCTGAATTATTATGTATTTTCATTTTCTTTGTTTCTTTGATAATTTCATACATGTATGTATTGTATGAAACTATTTTGGTCATTTTCGCCCCCAGTTTACCTTCCCTCATCCTGAACTCCTTCTCACATCTTCCTACTTTCATATCATTTTTGTTTTGTTTTTCTTTTTCTTTTTTTTGTTTTGTTTTGTTTTGTTTTGTTTTGTTTTGTTTTGTTTTGTTTTATCAAGACAGGGTCTCCCTGTAGCCCCAGCTGTCCTGGAATTCACTCTGTAGACCAGGCTGGCCTTGAACTCACAAAGATCCGCCTGCCTCTTCCTCCCGAGTGCTAGGATCAAAGGCTTGCAACCACCACGCCCTGCTGTTTTGTTTTTCTTTCATCCGGTGAGTTTAGTTAGGGTTACCTGCACGATCACGGACGCAGGGTTATCCTTCCAGTGGCTGCACCACTGAAGAAAATGACTCCCCACCTCACCAGCAACCGTTCAGTGTCAGCTGCTCCTCAGGGAGGAGTGGGGCCACATGAGGCTCTCCTGTATCCATGGCAGATTGCCCGCTGGCCCCATATTTTGCAGGTGACCACTGCATGCTGCAGCGGTCATGTCACATCACTGAGACAGTGCTCCTCACCACCCCTGCTCTTACATTCTCCCTGCCCCCGCCTTCCTTGGTGTTCCTTGACCCTTAGAAGTGGTGGTGTCCTGTTGGGCAGAGCATTCGACAGTTACTTATTCTCAGCACTTTGATCAATTATGCGTTAACTGTCACTCACTGCAAGTAAGCTTTCCTGACCAAGGTGAGCACGGCATAAATCTGTGGACACAAACAAATATTTGGATGGCAGTTTGACACCATGACCATTTAACAAAACAACAGTAGTAGTTTCTCCACCAGGGCAAATAACCTTCCCAGCCATAGGCTCTTGACCAGGTTTATAGTACCAGGCATAAATTCCCTATTGTGGAGTTGGTCTCAAAGCTAAGTGAAAACTTGGTTATCCCCATTACAGTCATCCTGCATGTAGGTTAGTGCACCCGTGTTGTGCAGTGTGCCCTCAGAGGTCTGAAGAGGGGGTCCGATCCCCTGGACCTAGAGTTACCAATTGTTGGTAGCCAACAAGTGGGTGCTGGGAATCAAACCCAGGTCTCTGCAAGAGCAGCAGTGCTCTTAACTGCTTCACCATCTCTCCGCCCCCCCACCATGGTTTTTGATTTGTTTGTTTATTTGTTTGTTTTAGTTTTGTTTTGTTTTTTTTGAGATAGGGTTTTACACCGTGTAGTAATGGCTGGCCTGAAACTTGCTTTATAGACCAGATTGGCCTCAGTCTCACAGAGATCCACCTGCCTCTGCCTCCCGAGTGCTAGGACTAAAGGTGTGTGCCACTTCACCTGGCTTAGTTTTTTTGTTGATTTGGTTGGTTTGGTTTGGTTTGGTTTGGTATTCTTGAGGCAGGGTCTCCCTATAGCCCCAGCTGGCCAGCAACTAGCCCTGTAGACTAGGCTGGCCTTGAACTCTCAGAGATCTGCCTGCCTCTGCCTCCCAAGTGCTGGGATTAAAGGTATGCGCCACCATACCCGCCTTAAAGATGGATCTTAGCAGCCATGTGGGTTCTGGGAATCAAACCCAGATCCTCTGCAAGAGCAGTTGGTGCTGCTGAACCATCTCTCCAGCCCCTGGCTTAGTTTTTAGTTTTTAGTTTTTGTTTTTGTTTTTTCTTTTTTTTTTTTTTTCAAGGTTGGCTTCCCGACAGTGTAGTTGGGAGTTTGCAGCATACCCACGTCATCACATGCAGGTTTTTTTTAATTTTTATTTATTTTTTATATGTATGAGTGTACTGTCTGCATGTAGGTTGGTGCACCCATGTCGTGCAATTCTGAAGAGGTCAGAAGAGGGTGTCGGATTCCCCTGGAACTGGAGTCAAAGATGGTTCTCAGCTGCCATGTGGGTGCTGGGGATCGAACCTGGGTCCTCTGTAAGAGCAGTCAATGCTCTTAACCACTAGGCCATCTCTCCGGCCCCAGTTTTTTATTTTTTATTTTATTTTATTTTATTTTTTTTTTATCTTTTCGAGACAGGGACTCCCTGTAGCCCCAGCTGTCCTGGAACTCACCTTGTAGACCAGGCTGGCCTTGAACTCACAAAGATCCGCCTGTCTCTGCCTCCCAAGTGCTAGGATTAAAGGCGTGCGCCACCACGCCTGGCAAGTTTTGTTTTTTTAAAAACATTTCTTAACCCAGATGTGGTAGTGCACACCTCTGATCCTAGCACTGGGGAGACAGAGGCCAGCAGATCTCTGAAGTGGAGGCTAGCCTGGTGCACATAGACAGCTCCAGGCCAGCTGTGGTACAAGCAGATTTCTCTTGAAAAAGTCTGTATATTGTGTAATTGCATTTATGTAAAATTTCCTTACCCGATGTATTAGTCACTTTTCTATTGGTGTCTTACAAACACCATGACTAAGGGAACTTATAAAAGGAAGAGTTTATAGCAGGAGGCAGAGGCAGGGGCAGGCGGATCTCTGAGAGTTCAAGGCCAGCCTGGTCTACATAGTGAGTTCCAGAACAGCTGGGGCTACAGGGAGACCCTGTCTCAAAAAGACCAATAATAATAATAATAATAATAATAATAATAATAAATAAAATTAAATATAAAATAAAAAATTAGCCAGGTGTGGTGGCGCACAACTTTTATCCTAGCACTTGGGAGGCAGAGGCAGGCGGATCTTTGTGAGTTCAAGGCCAGCCTGGTCTACAGAGTGAGTTCCAGGACAGCTGGGGTTACAGGGAGACCCTGTCTCGAAAAGACCAAAAAGTAATAATAATAAAAATTAAAATTAAAAAAAATTAAATTAAATGGAAGAGTTTGTTTGAGCTTACGGTTCCAGGGGAATTTAAGTCCATCATGGCAGGGAGGCATGGTAGCAGGAGGTGCGTGAGCAGGAGTACAAAGCAGAGGCTCACATCTTCAAGCAGGCACAGGAAGCAGAGAATGAATGGAGATCCAGCAAGGCTTAAGAACTCTCTAAGTGCACCCAGTGACATGCTTCCTCCAGCATGGCCACACCTTCTAAGACCACCCAAAACAGATCCACCAACTACTTGGAGCCTATGGGGGACATTCTCATTCAAACCAGCACATCAGGCAAATCTGTAGGGAGAGGGTAGACTACTGGTTGTCCATCTTAGGAGATGAAGAGTTGAGAGCAGGGAAGCCAGTGTGACTGCAGAGACAAGACAGTGTTTCTCCTAGGCTGAAAAAAATATTGAAGATTACATTCCTCAGTTCTGTAAGCTACTAAACACTATTACATTGTCTACTTTGAATGCACTGTCACTATGAAAATTATGACCTAGTAGAGCTATTTTCTAAGTGCTCTGTAGTATGATGACATCAATTGATGTTATCACTGTGAAAAGCAATGTGGAAATGGTTTCCAAATTTATATGCATGTTAGCAGTAGCTAGAGTCTTTACCAAAACTCCAGAGCCAGCCAGGTATTGTGGAACAACCTGTAATCCCTGCACACAGGAGGCTAAGACAGGAAGATCTTGAGTTTCAGGCTAAATAATTTCAGAACCCAAGCCAGATCTCAGGCAATGAAATCATAGTCTTTGGGCATGAGAAACAAGTATTATCTTTTTAAACTTTCTTCGGAGTTAATCTATGTCTTAGACATGTTTGGTAGCTAGCACAGTGTAGCATCATCTGAGAATTTGTTTTTAAAATGTTAAGGTTCGGGGCTGGAGAGACGGCCTAGCAGGTAAGAGCTCTGACTGCTCTTGCAGAGGACCTGGGTTCGATCCCCAGCACCCACATGGCAGCTGAGAACCATCTTTGACTCCAGTTCCAGGGGAATCCAACGCCCTCTTCTGACCTCCTCGGCATTGCGTGACNTGCATTTTTGAGATAGGGTCTCCCTTTTAGTCCCAGCTGACCTGGAGCTCGCTCTGTACACCAGGCTGGCTTCGAACTCAAAGATCCGCTTGCCTCTGCTTCCCAAGTGCTAGGATTAAAGGCGTGCACCACCATGCCCGGCTTCTTTTTATATTTTTTAAGCCTCCTTTTATAGTCTCTTTTCCTTAATAAGAAACGATATAGCTTTGTTTTTTGTTTTTTTGTTTTTGGTCTTTTCGATACAGGGTCTCCCTGTAGCCCCAGCTATCCTGGAATTCACTCTGTAGACCAGGCTGGCCTTGAATTCACAAAGATCCGCCTGCCTCTGCCTCCCAAGTGCTAGGATTAAAGGCATGCACCACCACGCCCGGCTAGAAAGGATATAGTTATGTTGTTTGATTCCACCCCACCCCACTCCCAGGTGCTGGGCACTGAACCCGTACACTTGTGAATGTAGAGCAAGTGTTCTGTCACTGAGCTACATCACCAGCCCCTGTTGATTGGCTTTTGAGAGTCTACTTCCTTTCTAGTTTAGTTTAGAATAAACATTGTATATTTGTGTATGCATTCGTATGTATGTTTGTGTGTGTGTGTGTGTGTGTGTGTGTGTGTAAAGGCCAGAAGTTGATTGATGTCAGGTGACTTCCTCAGTTGCTCTCCACCTTATTTATTTATTTATTTATTTATTTATTTATTTATTAGTCTTTTTTTGGGGGGGGAACAAGGTCACCCTGTAGTCCTAGCTGTCCTAGAAGTCACTTATGTAGACTAGGTTGACCTTGAACTCACAGACATCCACCTGCCTCTGCCTCCTGAGTTCTAGAAATATAGGAGTAGGCCACCATGTTTGGCTCTGTACCTTATTTTTAATTTTTTTTATTCAACAATTCCATGCAATATATTATTTTGATCATACTCAGATCCTCTCCCCATCCAGTCCCCACGTTACTACCCCCACCCTGGACATCATGCCCTGTATTACTGTCTTTGTTAAAGGCCTGTTGCATCTCATCCCTGTTTCCTAAATGATCTTGGGTATGGGTTATCTCTTGGAGGCTGGTTAACCTACCAGGCATCACACCAGTAAAGAAAACTGATGGGGCTGGAGAGATAGCTTAGCAGTTAAGAGCACTGACTGCTCTCGCAGAGGACCTAGGTTCAGCACCCACATGACAGCAAAGAACCATCTTGGGCTGAGCGTGGCAGCACACATCTTTAATCCCAGCTCCTGTTCCATTTAGGGTTGAACACTCCAGTCTCTTGTTCTCTGCACATTGACCCTTTGTGGGTCTCTGTTAATCACCATCTGCTGCAAGAACAACCTTCTGTGTTGAGAGTTGAGAAATGCACTCATCTATGAGTATAATAAGTCAGTATGAGTCAGTTTAACACAGTGTGTACTTAGCAGAATGATAGTAGTTGGTGCTTCTATGGCCTATGATCTGTCTTGCAATATATACATACACAATATAAAAAGGGTTTAAGGGTCAGGCATGGTGGTGCATGCCTGTAATCTCAGCACTCGGGAGGCAGAGGCAGGTGGATCTCTGTGAGTTCAAGGCCAGCCTGGTCTACAAAGTGAATTCCAAGACAGCTGGGGCTTCAGGGAGACCCTATCTCAAAAAGGAAAAAAAAAAGGGGGGGGGTAAAAATAGATACTCTGATACTCTATAACATACTCTGATACTCTATAACATGGGTTCAGTGGCTCTAATAGTTACCACAGGCTAGAAATGAAAAGCCCAACTTCTTTGAAGTTGACCAGAGAGATCCGTTTATCCTCAAACAATGGTGATCACCATTGCACTTGGTTGCCTACTAGTACTGATGAGAAAGAGCATGTGGTGTGTATCTTTCTGGGTCTGGGTTACTTCACTTAGGATGATTGTTTCCAGTTCCATCCATTTACCTGCAAATTTCTTAGTTTAGTTGTTTTAATTTTTTAATGCTGAATAGTATTCCATTGTAAATGCCCCACACTTTTCAATATCCAATTGTCAGTTGATTGATATCTAGGTTGTTTCCACTTCTTGGCTCTCTTTTGAGTAGGGCAGCAATGAACATGGATGAACAGATATCTCTGCAGTAGGATACAGAGTTCTCTGGGTATATTCCCAAGAGTAGTATGTCTATATCAGGTGGGAGATCTATTTTAAGCTTTCTGAGGATCATTCACACTGATTTCCAAAATAGTTGCACCAGTTTTCCCTCCCATCAGCAGTGAGTAAGTATTCCCCTTTCCCCCGAGTCCTTGCCAGCATTTGTCATCATTTATGTTTTAGAACTTAGCCATTCTGACTGGGGTAAAGGGAAATCTCAAAGTAGTTTTAATTTTAATTTCCTTCATGTATAAAGATGTTGAACATTGGGCTGGAGAGATGGCTCAGAGGTTAAGAGCACCAACAACTCTTGCAGAGGACCCGGGTTCAATTCCCAGCACCCACATGGCAGCTAAGAATTGTCTTTAAGCCCAGCATGGTGGCGCACGCCTTTGATCCTAGCACTCAGAAGGCAGAGGCAGGGGATCTCTGTGAGTTCAAGGCCAGCCTGGTCTACAGAGTGAGTTCCAGGCCAGCTGGGGCTATAGCAAGACCCTGCCTCAAAAAAACAACAACAAAAAAAGATGTTGAACATTTTAAAAAATATTTCTTGGGAGAGATGGCTCAATGGTTAAGAGTACTGGCTGGCCTTGCAAAGGATCCGGGTTCAATTCCCAACACCTACATGGGGGTTAACAACCATCCATAAGTCCAGTTCCAGGGATCTGATGCCCTCCATGGGCATTTTCATGACACAGGTGCACTTACACATATGCAGGCAATACACTCATACATGTAACAAAAAATGTTAAAAAATAAGGGGGCTGAAGAGATGGCCTAGCGGTTCAGAGCGCTGACCGCTCTTACAAAGGACCCGGGTTCAATCCCCAGCACCCACATGGTGGCCAAGAACCGTGTGAAACTCGAATTCCAGGAGAACTCCAGTTCCAGGGGAATCCGAGACCCTCTTCTGACCTCCGCGGCATTGCACGACACGGGTGCACAAACTTGCATGCAGACAGTACATTCATACACATACAGAAATAAATAAAAAATTTTAAAAATATATTAAAAAAAATTCTCAGCCCTTTGTGTTTCATCATTTGAGAACATTTTATTTCTTTGCACCAAATTTTAATGGGTGGGCTTTTTTGTTGTTGTTTTTTGGGTTTTTTTGTTTGTTTTGGTTTTGGTTTTGGTTTTTTTTTTGGTCTTTTGAGACAGGGTCTCCCTATAGTCCCAGCTGTCCTGGAACTCACCTATGTAGACTAGGCTGGTCTTGAACTCACAGAGATCCGCCTGCCTCTGCCTCCTGAGTGCTGGGATTAGAGGCATGTGCCACTCACTATGTAGATTTTATATGGAAACACAACCCACTATAGCCCAAACAAGCCTAAACAGTAAAAGAAATGCTGGAGGCATTACCATCCATGATTTCAAATTATATTCCACCTTATTTTTTTATATACAGTTTCTGAACTGGAGCTCACTGACTTGGGTAGATTGGCTAGCCAGCAATCTAGCTAGGGATGCTCCTAGCTCCTCATGCTCAGAGCTGGGATCATAGGTGCACACTTGTATAGCTGCCTCTTTACGTGAGTGCTGGAGACCAGGTTCGGGCCTCATGTTTGCCTGGCATACAATATATACCAACTAAGCCATCTCTCCAGCCTCATATACTGTATACTTTTAAAGGTTATATTTAAATTTTTATAATTGAATTTTATAGTTTTTATTAATTGTAATAGTGTTTGAAATTTTTTGAATGAAGTGTATTAATAGGTATTAAATACTTTAATGAATATTGAAACATTTGTTAAATCCACATAAAATAATTTTATCACATACTGCCTTGCAGAAGTCTTGCAATAAATCATATGCCTTCCCTCTACCTCTAGGACTTCAAGACCAAGAAATTGAAAAAGACAGATATAAAGGATAGTGTGTACCATGAAATAAATTGGTGGCTGTTGTGGCAATGAGTCCAGATTCTGTAGACAGGTGAGAAATTGACTTTTTTTTTTTTTTTAAGACAGGGTCTCAGTATGTAGCCCTGACCGACCTGGTTCTTGCTATGTAGATCGGTCTTCCCTAGAACTTCCAGAAATCCACCTGCCTCTGCCTCCTGAGTCCTGGGATTACAGGTGTGAGCCACTAAGCCCAATACAGATTAACATTTCTGTATCCGTTGTATATTACAGAATTCTAATTTGACATGTACCAACCAGTATAACACTTTGCTCTTTTCTACAATTTTTTTTTTTTTATTTATCTTTGTATGTATATGAATGTACTGTCTGCATGCAGGTCTGTACACCCGTGTCATGCAATGCCGCGGAGGTCAGAAGAGGGTTTCGGATTCCCCTGGAACTGGAGTTCTCCTGGAATTGGAGTTACAGACAGTTCTCAGCCGCCATGTGGGTACTGGGGATCGAACCCAGGTCCTCTGCAAGAGCGTCGGTGCTCCTAACTGCTAGGCCATCTCTCCAGTCCCTCTTTTCTACAATTTTATCAACACTAGATATTATTACTTAGAGATACTTTTGTCAGGTTGGGTTTCGTTTTGTGTGTTTTTTGAGGCAAGGTCTCACTATGTAGCACTGGTGGCCTGGAGCTCACTATCCAGACCACGCTGGCCTTGAACTCACACAGATCTGCCTGCATCTGCCTCTCCAGTACTGAAGATAAAAGCATGCACCACCACACATGGCATCTTTGTCACTTTGTAAATTAAGAAAAAGAAACATATTTCTACATATTTCTGCCATTACTGGTAAATTTAAACAATGTGTGCTTATTTCTACCTGTTGAGTACGTACATCTTTGTCATTTGTGTAACTTGACAAAGACTAAAATGAATGCTATCTTTCTTCAGAATAATACAAAAGGTCTTTGGAGTGCTTTCTGCTTCAAATGATTTTTCTCCTATGTTCTAGTTTGTGTTCCATTGCTGTGACAAAACACTCTGACCAACACCAACTTGGGGAGGAAAGGGTTTATTCAGCTCACATCTCCTGGGTCACAGTTCATCACTCAGGGAGCCCAAGGCAGGAACTCAGGGCAGGAACCTGGAGGCAGGAGCTGAAGCACAGGCCATGGAGGAATGCTGTTCACTGGCTTGCTCCCCTGGCTCATGCCCAGCCTGCCTTCTTATACAGTACACAACAACCTGCCCAGGGTGGCACCACTCATTGTGGGCTGGGCCCTCCCACACTGCTCGACCATCAAGACAATACTCCACAGATGTGGCCACAGGCCAATCCAATGGAGCCAATTCCCCAATTGAGGCTCCCTCAACCCAGGTGTGTCAAGTTGACACTAAAGCTATCCAGCACAATTGACCCCTTGTCAACTTGACACACAAAACACATCACTATTAAACCACCACCTTTCCAGTTCTTATCCCCAAAGTATGATGTTAACATTAATCACAACCTAAGACAGTACAACCTTAAAAGCCCCACAGTCCTTAAAATGTCCAAACACTTAAAAGTTCACAGTCTGTTAAAAGTCTCTTAACTGTGGGCTGCTGTAAAATCCAAAACAAGTACTGTCTTATTTCAAAGGGAAGAATCAGGCACTCTCAAACAAAACCTAAGTCCAGCAAAGTAGCTCAAGGCTGGACACCTGGGATTCACTCACAATCTTCTGGGCTCCAAAGGGTTTCGGCAGCTCCCCTTCTCTGACTCTGCCGTCCGTGGCACACATAGCTCATCTCACAGGCCCAGGCCGACTCCATTCCACACCTGCCGCTGCTCTTGGTGGTCGTCCCATGGTCCCGGCATCTCCAAAAAGCTGGGGTCGCCACTGAAACTGAGGCAGCACCTTCACCAATGGTCTCTTCTGACCTCTCCTGGTGCAAAGCCTCAGCTTCTCTCCATGACCCCTGCAATCCTGGGGTCTTCACTGCAACCGAGGTGCACTTCCACCAATGGTCTTTCCTGACCTCTCACAGTGCCAAGCCTCGGCTGCTCTCTGTGACCCCCTCAAATTTCAACACTGGAACCATATAGGAGACTCTTACACACTACCAAGTCCTGCTTCTGGCTTGAGATGGAGGCTCAGGCCCCTTCTGGAACACAGGTTCTATGTGCTGACCTGAAGAAATTCTTCCCAGAAGATTTCACCACAGTGGTGCTGGTCTCTTGTTACTTACAGCTGATTTTTCAGCCCCAGCTAACCAGCATCAATTGTCCCAGTACAACAAAGATTTCCCTTTAGGTTCTGGTCTCTTGTTACAGCTGATTCTTCAGCCCCAGCTGACCAAAACCCACAGATTACACAGTCCTGATGATCTCTGTTCCCCTTTGAAACTAGAAACTTCACAAGCCAGGCCTCCATCTTCTACAACTCCTTCAGCAAAACTGCTCCAAGCTCCACAGCAATGGATCTTTAGGTATTCAATGATCTTCCCAGACCAAAGGTCCAAACCACTCTGCCCCGGCCCGCGGTGTCATCAACAAGGGCCCGAGGGGAAAGTAACCTGAATGAGAGACAAACCAGACACAAAGAAGGAGACCAAGACAAGGATCTGATCAAGGTCTCAAAGTTTATTTTTTGTAAGGCAGATTATATAGGAGCAAGTAGGAGGAAATAGCCCCAGTTGGCCTAGTTTGAGGCCGTTAGGTTGCTAAGATACTCAACTGCCCACTGTCCTCTGGGGAAGGTTATGACTGAGTGAATCCCCAAGAAGAAGCAAGGTGCTCCAGCCAAACGAGGCATGGCATCCTAATAAGTAAACTATAAGCTTGGGCAGTTGCCTAGTGCTAAATGGATGAAGCTTGGGGAAACAGAAACCTAAGGTGACTCTAGATAGCTGTGGCAAGACTGTTGCCTGCTGGCCATGGCTCCCAACATCTCCCTTCTTTTATACAAAAAGAGGGGGAGTTCCACTTGTAGTGGTGGGCTTTAACCAGTTGGGGGAGAAGGGACCTGGCTCCTCCAAGGTTTTAATATCATTGGCCCTTGATATCTTTTGTGGAGGGAAGGAAGGGCATTTTTGTCATTTATTTTTTTATATCAACCTCCATGTAAGCCAGGTATTCCCTCAGGGAATTCAGAGGCAGTTCATGGACCTTCCCTTGCGGTGCTTAGCCTCGCACCCACATTGGTGCCCATATCGCACTCCATTGTGGGAGTCAATATGCATTGGTCTGAATCCCATGCAGTTCCTAAAGGAGAGGAGTCATTTGGCCTCACTAACGTTGGTCTGCCGAATTTAAGCTGAAAGATAAGGCCTGGGTGGGAACTCAGGTAAGGGGGAAAAGCCATAAGATTGACAGCCTCTGGAGGAAGTGAACACCTGTGTGTCTCTTGGAATTTTGAGAAACTCAGACCTAACATTTCAGTCTTTTGACTATAGGGGAATGGGATGTTGTTCACTCTTCTGTATCTCCTTCAGAGCTGAGGAGGGACGAAGTCTTGAGGGAACAGGTGTCAGGCTGGAGGGTTAGAATCTGGTCTCCCATCTTGGCTGTTTTAGTTGTCAGGTATTTTGGTCCAGATCAATAGTGGCCAGTAGTTAGTGTACAGTTTTTTCTGTAACTGAAAAGACAAGCTGGTTACGTCTTATGTGAGTGTACCAGTGTACAGACGTCACAATACCAACAGGAGGCCTAGTGGGTGTACTAGTGATTGGAGGGTCCCTGTCTAGAACTTCCAGAGGAAGAGAGGACCTATACTCTATTAGCACTCGGGGCTCCAAAATGAGAGCCAGATAAACCATGACCTGTTTCTGAGTTATTTTCTAGCGTGGCACAGTAGATCTTTTATCTATCTCTATGGTATTTCTTTGATCATAGTATCCTGTTGGGGTGTTTAAAACCACACAGTTAGCTCATATAAATTAAATTAGTTTTGGTGTTAAGGTCAGTTGAGGTTTTGGTCCTTAAGGGTCATTCAGGCCTTGTGCCTGGCTCTTTTTACCAGTTCCATCTACATGAGGACAAAGTCAGGTTCTGCTCGACCAGAGCTTTCCTTTGAAGCATGAGGAATTTCTCCTCTATATTGACTTTCCTCCTTTGAATGGACATTGGCCAGAAGAAGTCCACTTAAGTGAATCTCCAAGACCTCCCTGGCTCAGGATGACTGGTGACTCACTGCCATAGGACATGTACAAAAGTGCCAATGCAGGACCCTAGGACTTAAGTTGACCTTAGAGGGTAAGGGCCAAAATATTGTCCCTTTAAATCCCTCTTGCCAAATTAGATTGGAGCCCCAAGTATGGTTGTTAAACCTCCAAGAGGGTCAGTTGAATGCTTTTTTATATAACCCATAAATAAAGCTTGAACATTGACTTAAATATTTTTTATAAAATTTTAATTGTTGTTGTACAACATAATAGTGAAAGCTCATGACAGGAGCCTGAAGGTAGTAACTGCAGCAAAGGCTAGGAAGAGATGCTGCTTACTTGCTTGTGTTGTTGGCTCATGTCCAACCCATTGTATACACTATAGAAATATCTGGCCAAGGATGGCATTGCCCACAATGGGCTCAGGCCAGTCTAATGAAGGCAATTATTGAGGTTTCTTAGCTCAGGTGTGTCAAGTTGGCATTAAACCTATCCAGTAAATCACAAAACCTGTTCTTTAACATAGTCCAGGAAACAAACTCAAGATAATAAAGAAGCTAAAAACAATACCTTCTAGGACTATCTTAAATGATGGCTATGTTACTTGTCCCCAGGTCTTGAATTACAGCTTTGAGAAGAAAAAGGAGGGGAGGGCATTATCACATACCTACAGAAGGCAGGGAATGCTTAAATCAAGCTCACCAGAATTGGTTTTATTCAGACTGTTCTCATGTGGTCCCCAGAAATGAAACCTAATATTTCTTAAAAATGTTAAAAGTAACATGTGCCAAATATAACAGATATATAACAGAGTTATAGAAGTTAATGTACCAACAGGAAATCATAATAAACACACAAGAAATTAAAGACTAGATCTGTAACACATTTAAAGAAAACAAAAAATATGTTTCACTTTAAGTGCAAAATAGAGTTTATAATCCTTACCAAGTGATTTTTGCGAAATGTTTATTCTATTAATCCATTGCATCCATAGGGTGTTAACACTTTGTTTATAATTTTTGTCAACTGTAGCATTTCATAAGCAAACCAGAATAAACACTTTTATCATGGATGTACCTAATGGTTATTAATACCTTTTAAAGGACCTAAAGTTCCCCCAAATTTTATTCCATGTTATTGATCCCATTAGATCAAAAGCACTTGCTAAGCTGAATAAGTTACAAAGTAAATAATTTTGGTTCACACAAAAATGTGCAGTGTTTTCAAAACTCAAGTTACCCATTAACATAACATGGTTTTTTTTAACCTTATCTTAAATTTTAAACTGTCTAAAAGGGGAGGGGTGACAAACAGTGTAAACAAACAAACAAACAACTTCCATATCCAAAGTGGAATTTAAATCTTTACAGGGCAGTTTGAACCTCTGAAATCTAAATGACCTATTTAGTACTCAGGTCTAAGACAATTTTTAAAATTTTTGAATAACTTTTATTTTACCCTTGAATATCAAACTGATTGGTAGTCATAAAATCAATTTTTGTAGACTGTCCACATGTTGCATAGTACTGAGAATCTCCAGTTGTGGAACACAATTTCTTGTATGTGCTATAACCACATTATAGAATTCTGAAAAGTGAACAGTACTTTATACCCAGACTCATACACAAGGTTTTAAAACTTAGTTTTGGTGATGGCAATTTATAAAAGTTGTACTGAACAGAGGCACAGTCGTACATTGTTTTCATACACAGACATACACACATTGGAGAAACACCATATACTATCCATCAATGGTCTTATAGATTCCTAATATGCTGTAAGTTTATTACAGAGTTGTTGACAGTATCATCCACATAGATAGGCAATTTATCCATACATTTATACAAGATATTTTTATCCTAGTGTTTGAACAGACTCACATACCTTGTTGTCAGACATGTTTTCATTCCTTAGAGATGTCATTTAAAGCATACAGTCCCAATCGCATTCTCAAGGCTGAGGAGGCTAATACAGTTTTTCTTACCATGATGTCATTGATGCTTTGCAACTTTAGTTTTAAACTATGAACTTATTGAAATATTTTAATAAGTGATGAAAAACAGAATTATATATTCAGTTTGTACTGAAGGCTAGCCATAACTGAAGTTACAATACAATAATTAAAGACAATTTAACCAAGGAAGAAGCTAAAGAATAAAGTGTCAGAAAACATTCATTCCTACCAAGGCAGTACAAAACCAAGACAATTAAGCAATGAACAATACCAAAAAACATTTTAGACTATTTCATTGGAGAGAAGAAATTGCCATCTATAGGCATTCAGGGGAAGCCATGTGCCACTGTTTATGGCGGCACAGCTGTCAAAAACCTGGCTAAGTAGAAGAAAAGAAAACAGGCATTTGTTTCAACCATAAGGGTTAAAAATCAGGTCTTCAGAGGTTTGGAAAACAAGTTGAGAGGAAACTGAAGTTAGAATACCTGCAACTTTAAAACAGATTAATTTGGAGATCAAATCCAGTCTTAACAGATAACAAATAAGACCTTTAGATAACCAGTTTAGAATTTTTTTTTGTAGGAACTTAGGAACCCAGGTTCAAATTAGGCCTTTCAAAAAGTTTAAGTGGCATGCCAAAAATAAAGTTAATTTATGTGCACAATACAGAATAAAAGAATTTTAAAGTGGCCACTTTTAACAGAAATCAACACAGAAGAACACACATGACACGAATCTTAGACACATGGGAGAACAGTTAACACACAGCTTGTACAGACATATGACTTGATATAATGAGAGATTTCCTTTTTCTTTTTTAAATCTCATACAATAACTTGATGTCAAGGTACAGAAAGTTTTCAGTTTTCTGGTCTACTGCACACCTTGGCTGTGCAGGGCTGTGGAACCATTAATTTTTCATTGTCACATTTACACACAATCATTTAGAGTTTAAGACATTCTTTAGTTAACTCCATTAAAACACTTTTGTACTCAAAGCCACCAAATGTTGGATTGATTCACTAAATACCTGTTCCACCTTAACTAACAGTCCTGTTAAGGAGGGCCAGCTGCCTGGCATCTTACTATGATGGATTTTGTATTTCCAGGAGAGTGGAGCAGTAACAGCTCTAGCTGCTTGGAGCTTGCAGCATGGGCCCTTTGTGTGCATGCTTGCCTGTACAGGAGAGAGGGGGGACTCTTCCAAGCCTTAAGGGCAGCGTGTTAAATTTGTGTTAGTAGTCCAGGAGAAAATTTTGCCTGTTTTTCATTTGTGTCGTAAGGACAGTTGCCCAATAATTTGTCTAAGGTCCAGGCCTTAGAGGGGTCAGCGGCAGCCAAATTACGGTGGGCAGCATCCTGTCACCTTTCAGTATAATCAGCTTTCCATAGGAGAAAATCTCCTCTTGTTAAAGTAGCTTTAGCCAACAAATTCCATTGACTGTAAGCCAGTCTCCACTAAGAGATTCTAATAATGAAATAGTAAAAGGGGCAACAGGACCATAGGAACAGACTGCATTTTTTAATTATTTTATGTGTTTAAATATAAGACGGTGGTATCATTGAATTTTAGTAATTAGAATTTTTTTCATCTCCCTCTTCTCCCATGGCTTTTGACTCCCACAGTTCCTCCGCCTCCATCTCTCCCTCTGCCTCCATCTCTCCCTCATCAGAGTTTAGAGGCATGGCCTCGTTAAAATTTTTCTTGGTGGTTTTGGAATGGGATCAGGTTACTGGGAAGGCACGAAGGGTTTTCTTTTTGGCTTTGTTTTTAGAGCAATGTTTTTGAACAGGAGGAATGGAGGGGAACTAATTTCTAAATCAAGCTCACACAGCTGCCTAATTGTGACTTTTCCCTTTTGACTTGGAGCAATGTTTTAAGGGATTGTGCTTCTCGAGAAAGCTTAACACTGGCTTGTCTAGTTATTGTTTCTAAGTCAGATTGAGTATTGAGTGCTGGGGCACAAAAAAAGGGGGGCGTTTTATAGGATGGAGTAAATGGATCTGAAGGTGCCTGAGGGAGCCAGTCTGAACTATGATACCTAGCAGCCTCCTCCTCGGGGTCAGTCTCTTCCTCGGGGGAGAGAGAATCATCATGGGGGGCTTGAGATTTAAATTCTGACAGGACAGGGTAAAGAGATTTAGAATTAGGGAGTTCAGGTGGGAGATCACTCAGCTCTGGTATGGGGATTGAGACAGAGGGGCATTTAGAGGCGGGGAGGGGAAAGGACTATGGCTTTTAGGGGAGACTTTTGAACAAGGAGAGATTTGACTAGCCTTGAAATCTTTTTTAAGATAATGTTCACCATCCTGTACTATTTTTGAAACCTCTGGCTGAAAGTGAACAACTTGTAAAACATCATTTATGAGATTCCAATAAGAAAATGCCTGTACAGGGACTTTTTCAGGGCCAAAGGCTTTTAGGCAGTTGCCAACATGGCTCCACCGTTTTTCATCTATGGTTCCTTCTTGAGAAACTTAACTAAATTCTTTTTCTTAACCCTTTCCTTGTGCCTTGAGGGTTCATTAACCCTTTTCTTTTTTTTTTTATTTATTTTTTTTTAATTTTTTTTATTAATTTTATTTATTTCTGTATGT
>VZQC01004024.1:70642-98742 GCA_009823505.1 Rhizomys pruinosus
ACTACCAAGCCCACTAAAGAAATTCATCCTTTCAATTCTGTTTCTCTAGAACCACTCCTGGTACCAAAATCTGTATTAGTCAGGGTTCTCTAAAGAAACAGAAGCAACAGGATGAATATATAGCTATATACAATTTATTGATTTGCTCACGTGACAGAGTTCAAGGAGTCCAACAGTAGCTGTGCCGCACTGGAGAGGCTGAGAATCCAGGGAACTGCTCAGTCCACAAGGCTGGATGTCTCAGCAGTCCCAATCTGGTGCTGAAGGCTCGATGGATTCCAGGAGACCTGCCAGTCTCAGTACATGCTGGGATCCGCAGGGTTGATCACAGCAGCAAGACAAACTCACCAGTGAGAGAGAAGCAACCCGCAGGAAAAAAAAAGGGACCAGATCCCTCTGGCATGGCCTTTAATACTGCCTGCCAGCAGAAGGTAACGCCCACATTTGGGGTGGGCCATCCGGGTTGAGGTAGTCCAATCCGAAGATCCTTTTTCTCTTATTTGTTCCTTAGTCCAGTCAAGTTGACACCCAGGATTAACCATCACATCCTATAATATAACTATTGTCGGTTAGTTTAGCTCTGTTGTTTTTTAAACTTCCAAATTAGGTTTTACTTTTATTTTTATAATGTTTGCTTTGGATAATTATTATTAGCCTTTTATTTGCATGCTAATCTTTTTTTCATCATACCCCCATGGGATAATTTTTTCATGGTTTACTATTAATAAATACTCTGAGATTTTATTTCTGCTGTTACAGAAATGCTTTACTGTCATTCTTCCTGATGATTTATCAGAGTATAAAAGTCAATGTTGCTGGATGTGGTGGTGCACGCCTTTGATCCCAGCACTCAGGGAAGCAGAGGCAGGGGGATCTCTGTGAGTTCAAGGCCAGCCTGGTCTACATAGCGAGCTCCAGACCAGCTGGGATTAAAGGGAGGCCCTGTCTCAAAAAAAAAGACCAAAAAAAAAAAAATTGATGTTGACAGTTATTTTTTTCTCAGACCTTTGAAGATACCATCCCCTTGTCTTCTGGGTTTCATTGTTGCTCTTAAGAAGTCTACCATCTATTTCATTGTTGTTCCTTTTGTAAGTAATTTGATATTTTATAGCTGCTTTTAAGGTTTTAAAAAATATTTTAATAAAAAATAATAATTGAATGGAATTGATTATATTGTTTTATTTCTAAAAGTTTGATAACTCTTACCATCATCCAGATCTTTCTAAACTACATCTTTTTTGTTATTTCTATTTTATATTTCCTCATATCCCAAGCAATTATGTTATGTGTCATTTAACAACTTCAACAGGTCTGTTTTGCTATTTTGCTCAAGCAGGTGGGCTCTTGTAGTGATAAAGTGGTGTAGTGATGACTTTAAGTGCAACATTTTTTTTCCCTTTGAATCTTCACCACTGAGGTTTTCATTTAAGGTTAAATGGATTTTCCCACTTTTTTCTCTAAGTTTTGGATAATCTTACTTTTGTAAGGAAGTTTATTTCTTTTTTTAATTTTTAAAATTTATTATTTTTTATGTGTATGAGTGTACTGTCTGCATGTAGGTTGGTGCACCCATGTTGTGCAATGCCGTGATGGTCAGAAGAGGGCGTCGGATTCCCCTGGAACTGGAGTTAAAGATGGTTCTTAGCTACCATGTGGGTGCTGGGAATCGAACCCAGGTCCTCTGCAAGAGCAATCGGCGCTCTTAACCACTAGGCCATCTCTCCAGCCCCGTGAATTTTTTTTTTTTTTAAGAGTTAGATCCAAACTTTCAGGAAGTTAAAATCAGTACATTTCCTGGCTATGGCTCTGACTTCAGAACATTTGTCTTTTTAGCTTCTGGCTCTTAATTCACTTTGGTACCTCCGGGTCATCTTTATTTTCTGTTAAGCTTGGCGTACTGTTAAGGAGACAGTTATCACATCTTATTTAGCATTTATTATTATTTTCCAAGAAAGCTGATGAAAGACTAGGGAAATGACTCAGTGAAGTGTGTAATCAGGAGGACCGACCTTAGTTTCATCCCCAGAACCCATGCGAAAAAAGCCAGCCAGCCAGGCATGGTGACACACGCCTTTGATCCTAGCACTTGGGAGGCAGAGGCAGGCGGATCTTTGTGAGTTCAAGGCCAGCCTGGTCTACAGAGTGAGTTCCAGGACAGCTGGGACTACAGGAAGACCCTGTCTCGAAAAGACAAAAAAAAAAAAGGCAGCCAGCTAGCATGTGCTTGTCATCCCAACACTGGGCTGTTGAAAATGGAGATCCTTTACCAACCAGTTCACCTGCTTGGGGAGTTCCAGGACAGTGAGACCCCTGTCTCAAAAGAATAAATAAATAATAAAATAATGGTGGAGAGCACCTAAGAAACAACCCTTGAGGTAGTCTTCACCACCATACTCAACTAGATTATTTTATACCTTACAGTATTTATAACTACATGGAAATTTGCTCACTACATATAAAGTTAACTCTTTTTTTTTCTATTTTTGTCTCAAGAAACCACATTGACTAGGATCTCTAGCAGAATTTGAAAACATGTTTCAAACTTTATTGGCAATATTTCTTTTTTTTAACTTTTTCTATTTTTTAATATTTATTTATTTATTTATTTGAATGTACTATCTGCATGCAGGTCTGTGCACCTGTGTCATGCAATGCCTCAGAGGTCAGAAGAGGGCGTCGGATTCCCTTGGAACTGGAGTTCTCCTGAAATTGGAGTTATGGATGGTTCTCAGCCACAATGTGGGTGCTGGGGATCGAACCCGGGTCCTCTGCAAGAGTAGTCAGCGCTCTTAACCACTAGGCCATCTCTCCAGCCCCCTGGCAATATTTCTTATATTTAACTGTCTATCTTATAATATAGAGTCTTAATGTAGACTTTAATTTGGGGCATTTATTAAAGTTATTCTATTGTTTTAAATTCTTCACATAGCAAAATAGATTTTCTCATGTTGAACTCTTCCTACATTTGTAAACCTTATTTGATTGTAAAGTATTAGTCCCTAAATACATAGCTAGATCTTATGATGCTAGTTTATTTTAATGTATATACCTAGGCTCGTTCATGAGATTGGCTTAGTTCCCTGAGCTCACTTTGTCTACTTTTACTATTGAGTTTATTTAACTCTTCTGAATGACTTGGGTAGGTTTCCACAGCTTTCAGTATATTCCTCAACAAGTGTGAGTGTAAGTACATACTCTGATGGTTTGAATGATGTGGTCAGGATCTCCACCAGTCATCAGTACCTAAACAATGACCATGGCCACCAAAGATACAGTGACTCAGCAATTACAAGTGACTGCTAGACATCAGTCTCTTGTATTTTGAAACTATAACCACTGAACTAAATTTTTTTATTTTGTTTTACTTCTATTTTATTGTAAATTGGCAGTTTATAAATTTTATTTGAGATTATTTTTGTTATTGTATATAGATGTGTATGATGTATGTGGGTGCATGTGCTACAGTGTACATGTAGAGGTCAGATGACAACTTTTGGGACTTGGTTCTCTCCTTCCACCATGAGTTCCAGGATCAAGCTTAGGTTGTCAGGCTTGGCAGCCTGTGCTTTTACCCACTGAGACATCACACTGGCTTCAGTTTATAATTTCATATATTTATTTATTTATAATTTATTAGCATAATTTGGAATAATCAAACTAACATCTACATCAAATATCATTTTCATCATGAGAAAATTTGAGAGTCTTAGACCTTTTGGAAACTGTAATATACTTTATTAATTGTATTCATCACACTGTGAATCTGTCTCCCCCCAGCCCCCTTTCAGTATGTCATCCCACTATTCCCTGGCCTGCTGGTGTTTTTTTCTGAAGATATATTATTTTATTAGTTTCACCCCATTGTAGACAATGTGTTTCTCATCTCTCAGATTTTCTTCTTGATTTTTGGTAGTTTCATTATTTTGTGTCTTAGTGAGCTCTTTCTATAGAATTCAAGCAGAGATAGATCTGTGTACTTTCCATACTTAGATGTTGTCTCCTGCTCCAAGATTAGGAGAATTTCTCTAGCCTCCAGTTTGTTTCTTTAATTATTTTGTCATTTTGTTCTCTGGATAAAATAATTACATCTTTGAGGCCATTGACTCCTCCTTCTGGGTGATTGAGTCTGCTTTTGAAACTTTTGTTCTGAATTTTTCAGTTATGTCATTAACACTGTCTCTAGGATTCTCTGTGATTGTTTTTATTGCTTTTATTTCTTTGTCATACTTTTCACTTGTATATATTGTTTTTCTGGTGTCATAATTTTCTTTTTCTACATTCTTGTAATTTACTGAAATTTCTTTTTGTTTATTTATTTATTTATTTATTTATTTATTTATTTATTTGTATGAATGTACTGTCTGCATGTAGGTTTGTGCACCCGTGGCATGAAATGCTGAGGAGGTCAGAAGAGGGCATTGGATTCCCCTGGAACTGGAGTTAAAGACGGCTCTCAGCCGCCATGTGGGTGCTGGGGATCGACCCCAGGTCCTCTGCAAGAGCAGTCAGAGCTCTTAACCACTAGGTCATCTCTCCAGCCCAATTTACTGAAATTTCTTAAGAGAGTTATTCTGAAATCTTTATTTAGTCATTGTTACAGAGTTCGTTTCTTTTTTTTTTTTAATTTTTTTGGTATTTTTTGAGACAGGGTCTCCCTTTAGTCCCAGCTGGCCTGAAGCTCACTCTGTAGACCAGGCTGGCCTTGAACTCACAGAGATCCGCCTGCCTCTGCCTCCCAAGTGCTAGGATTTTTTTCTTATTTTTATGTGTATGAATGTACTGTCTGCTTGTAGGTTTGTGCACCTGTGTCGTGCAATGCCTCAGAGGTCAGAAGAGGGCGTCGGATTCCCCAGAACTGGAGTTAAAGACAATTCTCAGCTGCCATGTGGGTGCTGGGGATTGAACTCAGGTCCTCTGCAAGAGCAGTCGGCACTCTTAATCTCTAGGCCATCTCTCCGGCCCCCCAGAGCTTGTCTCTTTAGGATCTATTATTGCAGTGCTTTTAATTTCTTTTCCAAGTGTCACACGCTTCCCTGATTCTTCAGCATCCTTGTCCTTGACTTTTTCTACGTGCTTTTGAGTAGATGGTACTCTTCTGGGTTTTACAGATGTTATTTGGGAGGGAAAGATCATCACTATTTAGCCTGGTCTGTGACTCTGGAGGAGCCAGCTGTTGACAACCCCTGACAGGCAGAATTTCTTGTAGTTTCTCTAGTTGGCTGGGCAACTACTTTTGCTCTGATGTTAGTAAGAGCTTTTGTCTGGGCTTCACTGTTTAGTGAGACCACTGGCTAGGCTCTGTTATTACTTCAGGTTATTGGCTGGATACTGTGATAACTTCTGGTCAGGCCATCAGAAAACATATTCCCTTTCTGGGCATCTCTGCTGTTAGGTAGAACAAGTGCCAAGGGTGGTGCTGTGTTCCATGGAAACCATGATTCAAGATTGTGTCCCTGTTAAGGTAGAATTATGGAGTATACTTCTGCCAATTTGAGTTGTCTCTTTTTAATATTATAATACAAGTCTAGGAGCTAAAGAGATAGCACAGTAGTTGTTCTAGTTTGCTTCTCTACTGCTATGAGAAAACACTCTGACCAATACTAAATTGGGGAGGAAAGGGTTCATTCATCTTACATCTCCTGGTCACAGTTCATCACTTAGGGAGCACAAGGTAGGAACTCAGGGCAGGAACCTGGAAGCAGGAGCTGAAGCACAGGCCATGGAGGAACACTGCTGGCCCATGCTCAGCCTGCTTTGCTATACTATACAGAACAACCTGCCCAGGGGTGGCACCACGCACAGTGGGCTGGACCCTCCCCATGACTTAACTGTGGATTCTGCTCTTATAAGTGCTGTGAGGTCCAGGGAGCTGCTGGCTTTCTGGCAATCATGCAAGGTTGATGACCCTGTGACCTCATCTGTGTCTTGGAAGCTGCTGCCCTCTCGACACGTCTTTGTGGGCAAACCCATGGCTGGGATGCCCCCCAGCCTCACCTGGCCAGGAAACTGCTGGTTTCTGTGGCCCCCACGCAAGCTGATGGTTTTGTGGGCAAACTCGTGACTGGTGAGATAGTAACTTCCCCAGCCATACCAGGCCAGAAAACTTTTGCTTTCCGTGGCCCCCACTCATGCAAAACCCTGTGGCCCCAGGTTTTTAGCCTTTGTGGCCACCCAACCAATCATGGAAACCAGTCCCATGTCTGCACAAGGCAGAAAGGTAGCTGAAATATTAATAGTTCCATGATAGATCTACTCAGAGTGCTCTGGCTAATAATAAAGCTTGTAGGAATTCTCTTTATTCAAGCAGGGTTAGGTCAGGCAGCCCTCACTTTGGATGACATTCCTTCCCAGTAGCCAATGTCAGATTTCCATGTCACCACGCATCACCACACGGTGGGGAAGACCTAGAAAGGGATGTGCGGAAGAAGAGGCCAGTTCATTATACCAAGCTTGCCAACCCACGCATGCGCAATTCTGCTGGAACCCAGGACTGCCATTCTACACGCAACAATCAAGAAAATACCCCACAGATGTGGCCACAGGCCAGTCCAGTGGAGACACTTCCCCACTCTAGCACAGTAGTTAAGAGCACTAACTGCTTTTGCAGAGGACCCAGGTTCAATACCCAGTACCCACATGGTACCTAATAACCATCCCTAACTCCAGTTTCAGCGGAATCAGATGACCATTTCTGGCCTCCAAAGCATTGCATGTATTGGTGTACTTTCATACATGCAGGAAAAACACTCATACAGATAAAATAAAAATAAAATAATAATACAGTTCTACTGCACCATTAAAATGTCTTCAGCTTACCTTCAAAATATCGAAAATCCAGTGATATCTTATATCTTCCATCCTACCTCCATAGTTGTCTATTCTAAGTCACCTGGATTTTTTTTAATTTTATAAATTTAATCTCTACCAGTAATATTTTTACATGTATATATGTTATCATTTTCATCCCCCATTATCCTCTTTTATTCCACTCCCATGAAACCTTATTCCTAACAAGTTCCCCTCCTACTTTAATATTTTTGTTGTTGTTTTTGTTTGTGACCACTGAGTTAAATTGGGATTGCTCACTTGAGTATGGGTGCAGGGTTTATGTACTGGAGCAGGGGCAACTTCCTAGTGGCTACATCACTGAAGAAAGTGATTCTCAGCCAGGCGTGGTGGCGCATGCCTTTAATCCTAGCACTTGGGAGGCAGAGGCAGGCGGATCTTTGTGAGTTCAAAGCCAGCCTGGTCTGTGTAGTGAGCTCCAGGACAGCTGGGGCTACAGGGAGACCCTGTCTCGAAAAAGACAAAAAAAAAAGAAAGTGATTCTCCTCCTCTCAGCAAGGATTAAGTCACTAGCTCCTGAAAGAGGAGTGGACCTCATGAGCCCCTCCCCACCAGTAGTAGATGTTAGCTGACCCCATCTTGTGCATGTCTATACAGGTAATCACAGCTGTTGTAAGTTCATGAATGCAAGGCCTTGTGATGCCCAGAAGACAGCACTTTGAGGTACTCCTCCACCCCAGGCTTTGTGTTTATATTCTTTGTGCCTCTCCTTTCTTAAGCCTTCCATGGGATGATATTGATGTTCTGTTTAGGCTTGAGCACTCAACAGTCACTTAGTCTTATTATTTGATGAGTATGAGTCTCTGACCTGTCACCCATTGCAAATAGAAACTTTTCTGACCAAGGCTAAGCACAGCATTCATCTATGGGCACAAACAAACATTTAGAAGGCATTTGATACCAAATTCACTTAGCGAGGCATCAGTAGTAGGCTCACCACTGGGGCAGATGGCTTTTCGAGCCATGGGCTTTTGATGAAGATTGTAATACCAGGCATAAGTTCCCTCACTCATATCCAGTGGGCCTCAACACTAATAATAATTAGTTAAAACTATTGGTTATCCCCACTAGAATCATGCCACTACTGCAACAGTGGGCAAGTCTTCCTCGGAGGGTTGGTATTGTTGCTTGTAGTGCAGTGTTCCTGGCTGGTAAGAGCATTGATGAGCAGCCACCTGCATAGCACCTTCCAGCACTAGGAATGCTAGCTGGCAAGGAAGGAGCTTCCTGGGCGGTTTCAGTCTGATTTCTGTATGCCTTGCAACCAGAGTGTTTGGTAAATTCATCAATAGGGCATTGCCATCTGGTTCTGATGAGCAACCAAGAGCAGTGACAATAGCCTGTATTGTTCTGAGCATCAGGATTTCCCTGACCAGCAGTTCATATGGAGGGATGCCGCATCTGGTATTTTCTTTAAATCTATGGCATCTGGAAGCAGCATTATCCAGCCAGGCACTCTACATCTTTTCAGACTCTTAAAAATATCAGAAACTAGATATATAAAAAAATAAAAATAAATTATGTTTTGAGCTGGGTGTGATGGTGCACACACTTGGTCCCAGCACTTGGAAGGCAGAGGCACGCATATCTCTGTGAGTTCAAGGCCAGCCTGGTCAACGTAGTGAGTTCTAGGACAACTGGGGCTACAGGGAGACCCTTGTAAACTAATTAAAACACACACATATATGTATATATATGCATATATATACATATGTATATACATATGTATATATGCATATACATATGTATATACATATATGTATATATGTATATACATATATGTATATATATGCATATATATACATATGTATATGCATATATATACATATATATACGTATGTATATACATATGTATATATATGCATATATGTGTGTTTTAATTAGTTTACAAGATAGTAGGTTTCCAATTTTTCATAATGCCTCCACTCAAACCTTTCCACCTCCAGTATTCTCTCGTGACCACAAGGCCTCGTCTCTTGAATTCATTCAAGCTATTTATTTATTTATTTATTTCCTTTTTGAGATTAAAGGCGTGCACCACCACACCTGGCTTATTCAAGCTATTTATATATAGACAAGCAATTCCGGTCAGCAAATATTGTGAGGACATCACTAACCAGAGAATGTTTTACCCCTATAGATTCTACCTCTGTCTTCATTGTGGCATTTGGGATCATCTTTACCCTCTTTTAAGCTTGGCTATACTTTTAAAATGTGTTTCTCATATTTTACCTAACGTTTATTGACATTACTCATATTATTTGATGTGTTATTCACATACTAACTGAATCTACTCATATACTTTATAGCAGCTTTATTATCTCCCTACAATTCTTTCATAGTTTGCTTTTTTTAACCCATCTTCTCTTACTGGCCTATGAAAATTACTCACCTATTTTTCTGCCCCTATAGTTTTGCTTTTTTTTTTTTAAGAATATCATATAACTAGAATCAAAGCCTTTAGGGTCCAGCTCATCTATCAAACTGTATGTAAGATTTGTCTGTTTCAGTACATAAACCAGCAATTTTTATTTGTGCTGAAAAGTGTTCTATTGTATGCAAGCACCAAACTTTGTTAATCATTCATTTCTTTAAGAACTTCTAAGTTGTTTCCAGTTTGGAGAAATTATTAATAAAATATTTTCACTGATCTTGTACTGCTTTTCAGTACCTGAAGGATTGTATGAGACTTTTTTGCACATGCATATGTATGTGGTATTCATACATGCTCAAATATGTAAGGATGTGCATGTGTACCCATATGTAGTGAGGAACAGAGGTCAACGTGGATGTTTTCCTCAGTCACCCTCCACTTCGTTTGCTGATATGGGATCTCTTGCTGAACCCAGAGCTCACTGACTCCACGTTGCTTGCCACTTCCTCTAGAGGTTCCTCCAGGTCCCTCTGTCTCTGTCTCCAAAGTACTGAGATTACAGGTTAGCTCCTACACTCACCAGGCTTTTTATATGGGTATGGCAGATCCAAACTCCAGTCCTCCTGTTTACACAGCAAGTGCTTTTTCCATTGAGTCATCTCCTTGACCCTATGTGAGAATCTTTGTGTTGTGTTTGTTTTTTTGTATGTGTTACCAACTATAATGCTTGCCTGTTTGTTTATTTATTTATTTATTTATTTATTTATTTATTTATTTGTCTTTTCTGAGACAGAGTCTCCCTTTAGTCCCAGCTGGCCTGGAGCTCACTATGTAGACCAGGCTGGCCTTGAACTTACAGAGATCCACCTGCCTCTGCCTCCCAAATTAAAGGCATATACCACTATACCCAGCTATAATACTTTTTTTAAAAGAAAAGAACATTCCTGGAGTTACCACTCTAGACTCTTTTCATACTCTCAAATAATTTCTTTTTTCCTTCCTCAACATTTTGATAATTACAAGGATCTTAGATTAATAACATCTTAGCCCTGTAACTGTGACTGGGAAGTGATAGAGGTATTCTTCTGGGATGAACATATGGACTTATTTAGACAAATGAGAGAAGATATAAGACAACATAAAGGATGAAATAAATATTAGCGAAACCAGCTCAAGGCAGGTGCGATGGCATATGCCTGTAGTTCCAGCACTTGGGAGGTAGAGGCAAGAATATCAGAAATTAAAGGCCATTTCTGGCTACTTAGCTAGTTTGGGGCCTGCTTAGATTCATGAAACTCTGCCTCAGACAAACACATAAATACAACTCAGTGTCTTGTTTGAAAAGAATAGAGTCATAGTTAGCTTCAGTTGTGGACTTGACACACCTAGGAAGAGAGAACCTCAGTTGAGGAATTTCCCCTATCAGATGAGCATGTCTGTGATGCATTTTCCTTTACAAAATATTTTTATTTGCCAAGCGTGGTGGCACACACCTTCAATCCCAGAAGCAGATGGATCTCTGTGAGTTCAAGGCCAGCCTGGTCTACAGAGTGAGCTCCAGGCCAGCTGGTACTAAAGGGAGACCCTGTCTCAAAAATACCAATAAATAAATAAATAAATAAATAAATAAATAAATAAATATTTTAGAATATTTTTATTTTATGTGTATGAATGTTTTGCCTGCATGTATGTGAGTGTGCCCATGTGTGTGAGGCCTACAGAGGCCAGGTGAGGGTATCATATCCCCTGGAACTGGGGTTAAAGATGATTATTAGCTGCCATGTGGGTGCTTGCAACCAAACTCAGGTCCTCTGCAAGAGCAGCCAATGCTCTTACCTGCTGAGCCATCTCCCCTGCCCTCTGTGGTCAGTGCCACCCTGGACAAGTGGGCCTGGGTTGTGTAAGAACACTGGCTGAGCAGGAGCCAGAGCAGGGCAAACAAGCAAGCAGGTTTCTCCAGGGTTTCTACCTCAGTGCTTGCCTTCACTTTCATTTCTCGAGCTCCTACCCTTACTTCCCTCAGTGCTGGAGCGTGACCTAGGGCTTGGAATATGAAATAAGACCTTTCCTCCCCAAGTTGCTTTCAGTCATGCTTATCATCACAGCAACAGAAAAGTAACGAGGAGAAAACCTGGTACCAGGAAGGTGGGAGTGCTGATGTCATAGAGCCAACCATGTTAATTTTGGAGAGGACTGTGGAAGGATTTTGAAGCTTTGGGCTGAAAAAGACATTGAGTTCTCATAGCTTAATGGGCTACTGTGTGGGAACTTGGAAGATAGTGTTGAGAGAAATACAGACAATGGAGGTCTAGTTTATGAAGATTCAGAGGGAAGTTTGAGAATCCCTCAAAGACTCTTCTAGGGGCCATTTTCGTGATATTTTGAATTAATAATCTGTGGTTTCTGGTCATCTGGGGCTGAAAATCAGCTCTAATTAAGAAGAGACCATCTCCACTGAAATGAACTTTACGTTATTCAGTTCATGATGGTTAGCTGGTGCTGAAAAAAATTGTGATTAATGAGATTAGCAATTATTGATAGAAAAGAAAATTCTGGTATTTCCTCAAGGTCAGCACATAGAAGTTGTGGTCCAGACGGGGCCAGGGCTACATCACAAACTGACAGTCAAACTCAGTAGTATGTAGGAGTCTCCCACATGATACTAGTTTCAAAGGCTTGAAGGGATCTGGAGAACAGCTGAGGCTTGGCACTGGGAGAGGCTAGGAGAGGCCATTGGTGAAGTCGCAGTGGAGACTCAAGGATATTGGAGATGACAGGACCATGGATCAAACACCAAGGACAGCAGCAGGTGTGGAGCCACTTTCAGCCTATGAGACAAATAGCATTTGCCATGGGTAGCAGAGCCGAAGAGGCAGGACTACCCAAGATCTTAAGTGAGTCCCAGGTGTTGGACACTAAGCTGTTTACATTGTTGGCTTTGGGTTTTGCTTTAATCTGACTGTAACTGTGCCCAGTTCTTCTGGGAGTAAGAAAGGGATATAAGTTGTTTTTATTTTATAGTAACTCACAGTTAAGAGACTGAATATTTTTAAAAGACATTTAACTTTTAAAGCACTGACATTTTTTAAGACTGGAACTTTTCTTTTTCTTTTTTTTTTTTTTTTTTTGCTCTTTTCGAGACAGGGTCTCTATGTAACCCCAGCCCAGCTGTCCTGGAACTCACTCTGTACACCAGGCTGGCCTTGAACTCACAAAGATCCACCTGCCTCTGCCTCCCAAGTGCTAGGATTAAAGGTGTGCGCCACCACGCCCAGCAAGACTGGAACTTTTCAAGTTATATCGTATTCTATAGTATGATACCAACATGAGATCTTGGGAGCAAACAAGAAAGGAAAGAGTATGACTGAAGGTGATAGGTAATGTGTGCCAAAGCTGACGAGTGGTACAATGTGTGGCTAGCTTCAGTTAACTGACACACCTGGGAAGAGGGAATCTCTGTGAGGAACTGACTCTATCATATTGGTCTTTGGGCATGTCTGTGGGGCATTTTCCTAAGTACTAGTTGATGTAGAAGCGCCCAGCTTGCCGTGGGCAGTACCATCCCTGGAAAAATGGGACTGGGTTGTATATGAATGCTGACTGTGGGCTTAGTGGCTAAGAGTTTTGACTGTTCTCACACAGAACCTGGGTTCGGTTCCCAGCACTCCCATGGTAGCTAACAAGTGTCCAAAACTCTAGTTCCAGGGTTTCCAATATCCTCTTCTGGCCCCCATTGGCATTGTATGCACATTGTATGCTTACATACATGTAGGCAAAACCATCATGCACATAAAATAAAAAGAATGCTAGCCAATCATGAGCAAGAGGGGACAGGCCACTAAGCGTTCCTCCATGGTTTCTGCATCAGTGCATGCCTCCAGGTTCCTGCCTTGAGTTCCTGTCTTGGCTTTTCTCAATGAAGGACTGTAACCTGTAAACCAAATAAACTCTTTCCTTTCACAAGGTTGTTTTGATTAGTGTTTTACCACAGTGACAAAAAGCAAACTAGAATAAACAGGAAGTGCTAAAACATAAAGTGGCAAGTTTGGTATGCTGAACAGTCTTGAATTACTTTAAATTTCTGGGTTTTAAGTGATTCAAAACTGTCAGTTGGGGGCTGAAGAGATGGGCCAGCAGTGTTGGCTGTTCTTGAACAAGACCCAGGTTCAAATTTCAACACCCACATGGCGGCTAACAACCATCCATAACTCCAGTTCCAAAGGATCTGACACCCTCTTCTGTCCTCAACAGGTTGTGCATGACATGGGTGCACTTATATGCAAGAAGCATTACACTCATACACATAAAAAATACCAGTTGGGCATGGTATCTGTCTTAGGCCTGTAGTGTCAGTATTGCAGAGGTTAGGCTGGGGAAATAGCAAACTGCAGCCCAGCTTGTCTTATATAATAAGATTATTTTTCTAAGAGAGAAGTGGGAGTAGGCATAGGCTCTAGACCGTGTATACAGTAAAGTCTATTTTTCCTACCATCATTACCCTCAAAATCCCAATCCAAAGTATAGAGAATTTGGTAGATCCTTTTTCCAATTATTATTACCCTGTAGTATGAAACAGTCCAAAACCCGACTTTACTTTTCACCTCTCAATGCCTTTTCCTGTTAAGACTAACCTGAGCAGAAATATAGAATCATGTGTTTTGTCTCTCTGGGTTGGCATATTTTTAGCTTTTAGCCCTCCAATTTTTACTTTCAGTGTCCTCACCTTCATTTTTGTGAGTTAATGATTACTATAATTGTTTTGAATCATAAATACTGTTCTAAATGAACAGAAATGGATTCCTAAGAGTTTTTTAAAGATGAGATTGCCCTGGTTGGTCTGGAACTCCATAGGTAGACAAAGCTAGCCTCAGACTCCGACATCTGCCTCCCAAGTGCCAGGATTAAAGGTGTGGTCTGACCAAAATTAGATTTAGGAGTAGATAATTAAGTTGATTTAAAGTTAAGAGCTAATACTTACCTGGCAGGGGAGATACCATGATCACGAAGGTGGTTTTCCCAGGGCGAGGCTTATCCATTGCACTCCGGATGTGCTGACCCCTGCGATTTCCCCAAATGTGGGAAACTCGACTGCATAATTTGTGGTAGTGGGGGACTGCGTTCGCGCTCTCCCCTGTAGAAAAAAAAAAAGTTAAGAGCTAGTTTATATAGATTGCAATCAAGAGATGGAGTAGGCTCTGGTTAACTCCAAATAAGGTAGAAAAGGATAGTATGTGTGAAGAGAGTGATTCAAACTGAAGATTCATCCAGACCGTAGAGAGCATCATCAGTATCATAGAGCTGTGAGTTTGGATTTTACTCTAATTTAGAAGCTATTGCAATTTTTAAGCAGGGATAGCAAATCATAGTTAAATATAAATCAGTTTGCTGGGCGGGGTGGCGCACGCCTTTAATCCTAGCACTCGGGAGGCAGAGGCAGGCAGATGTTTGTGAGTTCAAGGCCAGCCTGGTCTACAGAGTGAGTTCCAGGACAGCTGGGGCTACAGGGAGACCCTGTCTCGAAAAGTCCAAAAAAACCCAAAAAACAAAACAAAATAAAAATAGATAGATAGATAGATAGATAGATAGACAGATAGATAGATAGATGATAAATAGATAGATAGATAGATAGATAGATAGATAGATAGATAGATAGATAGATAGATATAAATCAGTTCATGGGAAATATTAAAACTACAGATTTCCATGTTCTTTTTCTGATTCACTAGATTCAGATTCAGTTAATTTGGTATATATTTGGAAATCTGTAATTTTTTTTTAACAGGTTCTCCCTGTAGCTCCAGCTGTCCTGGAACTTGCTGTGTAGACCAGGCTGGCCTTGCACTCATAAAGATCTGCCTGCCTCTGCCTCCCAAGTGCTAGGATTAAAGATGTACACCACCACGCCCAGCTTGGAAATCTGTAATTTTAACAAATACTCTACATGATTTTGATCACCACCAAAATTTGAGAACTATCGATTATTTTAAAACCAAATTTAGGGTTTATTAGGAAGAGATTTTAGCATGCATTTAAGAATGGGAACTAATAGGGAGATGCTCAGCGAAAGGATAGTCCATACACAAGGATTGGTTTGGGTCTCTCAAAACAGTGTCACCAAGAATCACTAATTTTGAAGTCTTTTTAATCTTATCTTTCATTGCACCCAGGTGCCCATGTTATAGGTTAATATATTAGCTCTAATTTGCATATATATTGCTTGTTTTGTTTTGAGAGACAGGATCTCTCTGTGTAGCCCAGGCTGGTCTCAAACTCATAATTCCTTCTCTACTTCCTAAGTGCTTAGACTACAGCAAGTATTACTGTGCCTGGTACCTAAGCTAGTTTGTTTTTTTTTTTTTTTTCAAATTCTAGGTAACAACACCAAAAACTCATTTTAGTTGCTTTTGACTATGCTTATATGAGGTGAAGTAGAAAAAACAGACTATTATAGAATATAAAATGGTATTATTTTAATAAAACTGTGTATGTAATAGGCTTGGGTGTGAAATGTATGTACTACTATGAGTGGGACATAGCAATATTTGAAAATTTTGACATACTCCTATTCTTAGGGGTGTTAATTTCCTTTTGTATTTTCTGTTATAGAATTTCTGTTTCTCTGAGATTATTTGCTGTTGTCTTTCAGACTTGCCTTCAAGGTGTTCAAATGACTTATCTCCAAAAAACCACACTAACAAATCAGAATTATCTCAATGGGAATTGAGTGGCAGGCTTGAAAATTGTGAGCCTGAGGCCAATTCTAGAGGATATTTGGAAGTCAAAGGTAAATCAAAGAAGCAACAAAAGAATCAGAAGGAATATTTCAGGCAAGGGATGATCACATATGGCAGAATGTCCATTTTCACCCCACATACCCATTTATCTCAGCATCCAAGATGCTATTCTATAGAGAAGCCCTATACATGTAAGGAATGTGGGAAAGCCTTCAGAAGAGCCTCACACCTCACTCAACATCATAGTATTCACACCGGTGAGAAACCCTATGAATGTAAGCAGTGTGGGAAATCCTTTAGTCGTGATTCTCAGCTAAGTCTTCATCAGAGACTTCATACTGGCGAGAAACCCTATACATGCAAGGAATGCGGGAAGGCCTTTACTCAAAGCTCACAACTTATTTTACATCATAGAATTCATACTGGTGAAAAACCATACAAGTGTGAAGAATGTGGGAAAGCCTTTATTCGAAGTTCACAACTTACTCGACACCAAAAAGTCCATACTGGTGAGAAACCTTACAAATGTAAAGAATGTGGAAAGGCTTTTACTCAGAACTCACAACTTACTCTGCACCAGAGACTTCATACTGGTGAGAAGCTTTATGAGTGTAAAGAATGTAGGAAGGTCTTTACTCAGCTTTCACAGCTTATTCTCCATAGAAGAATTCATACTGGTGAGAAACCCTATGAATGTAAGGAATGTGGGAAGGCTTTTATTTGTGGTTCACAGCTTTCCCAACATCAGAAAATTCATAATGGAGAAAAGCCATATGAATGTCAGGAATGTGGAAAGGCCTTTATTCGAGGTTCATTACTTATGCAACATCAAAGGATTCATACTGGTGAAAAACCCTATAAATGTGAAGAGTGTGGGAAGGCCTTTATCCGTGGTTCCCAGCTTACTCAGCATCACAGGATTCATACTAATGAAAAGCCCTATGAATGTAAGGAATGTGGGAAGACCTTTAGTCATGGCTCACAGCTTACTCAGCATCAGAGAATTCATACTGGTGAGAAGCCCTATCAATGTAAGGAATGTGGGAAGGCCTTTAATCGTGGTTCACTCCTTACTCGACATCAAAGGACACACACTGGTGAGAAACCCTATGAATGTAAAGAGTGTGGAAAAAACTTTAGTCGGGGCTCAGAACTTACTCAACATGAGAGAATACACACTGGTGAGAGACCTTATGAGTGTATGGAATGTGGAAAATCTTTTATTCGTGGCTCACAGCTTACACAGCATCAAAGAATCCACACTGGTGAGAAACCTTATGAATGTAGAGAATGCAGAATGGCCTTTACTCAGAGTTCACATCTTTCTCAACATCAGAGACTTCATACTGGTGAAAAACCCTATGTGTGTAGTGACTGCGGAAAGGCTTTTGCTCGTGGTTTACTGCTTATACAACATCAGCGAATTCATACTGGTGAAAAACCGTACCAGTGTAAGGAATGTGGGAAGGCCTTTATCCGTGTGTCCCAGCTTGCTCAACATCATCGCACTCACACTGGAGAAAAACCCTATGAATGCAAGGAATGTGGGAAGGCCTTTAGTCATGGCTCACAGCTCACTCTACATCAGAGAATCCATACTGGTGAGAAGCCTTATGAATGCAAAGAATGTAGAAAGGCCTTCACGCAGAGCTCACATCTTTCTCGACATCAGCGAATTCATACTGGTGAAAAACCATATCAATGTAAGGAATGTGGCAAGACCTTTACTCGTGGTTCACAGTTAACTCAACACCAGAGAATTCATATCAATGACAAACCTTTTGACTATAGGGAATATGCAATAGATTTTAGCCATCATTCACAGATTTTTATCTGAATTATTTGCTTCCTTGCAATTAACACAGCTTTCCCTCGTCATTCATTACCTGTGAAGAATTTTTACAAATGTGAATGTGGAACATACTTCTCATGAATTTCAGCATTTGAGAATTTAGATCTGAGAATAGAAATGCTAGCATAATCCATATAGGAAAGTCTTTTATCACTCAGATCATATTACATTTTAGCAAATCAAATATAGGTAATAATTCTGTTAACGTAGTAAATATAGAAAGGTCTCTGGTCATAGAAAATGTCTCTGGTGACATTATCATATCCTACCAGGTGGTTTCCTTTGTGCCATTTATCATAAACATTTGTTTTGGTCTAATCATTTGTAAGATCTAAGAACAATGGGGTTTTTGTAAGATTCTTGGAAATATGTTATCAGATGTAAAAGCACTTAGAACAGTGCCTTGAACATTTTATATCACAAACATTAGGTACAATATTCATTACTGTTTTAGAGGATTTGCATGCAAGCACACTTAATATTATAGTTAACTTTAATAGAAATCTAACATTTGTTCCAAGTTATTGGCTGGGAAGCATTGTATACTATCATGAATGTCAGAAAACTTTCATTTTAATCACATCCAATTATTATAAAATGAAATTTATACTACAAAGAATTACAGTGCTCTTAACCAATAGGTTATTGAGCACCACTGTCACAGAATTTGAGAAACGTGATTTGTCACAAAGTCCTTAAATTTACATGTTTCACCATATCTGACTTCAAGAATATTAGAAATGATTAAATAGTCAAAACATAACTGGGAAATTTTAAAAAACTTGAATATGTAACTTTTGAAATAAACTAAAAATCAAAAGACTTTTGCGATGAAAAATGAGAGATTGTATCAGAGACTGCTAATCTACTCAATATCCATTTCCCCCTTTAATAACAAATTTTGGGGTAAAAGAACAGCCTCCCTTAGCAAGCAACGAGATAGACATTGTATTTGTATGAGGAAATTCTGTTTCCTTTCTGTTTCTTTTTATCCTCTGCTTGCACTGAAGACATCTGATAGATGCTAGACAGCAACTTAAGGATGTTAGAAATTGTATCTGAGCAGTATGGATGGTGGAGCAGAGTACAAAAGGAGTTTGCAACCCTGGTGATTCTGAAGAGCAGTCCTGCCAACTCTGCCTGTGTGTTTATTTAAAATTAAAGTCAATGTTTTGTTGATACAGTCCTAGTTCTCTTATTAATAATAGAACTCTTAAGGACATAAAAAAATGTTGTATCGAGAAGTGGGATGCAGTGGATAAATGGAATCTCAAATGTGATATTAATATAAGGCATGGAGAGTGACAGTTTACCAGGCTTCATTTACCAAATGAATTACAAAACTGAGTATCCTCATATTTTAGGCAGGAGATTTGATCAGACAGCATCGTGCTACCTTATAAGGTAGACATGATGCCAATCTAGGCTGTAATGCTAGAGAAAATATCAGAAAAGATACAGAACAGGTGTGCTTCTTTTTTGCTACTTTCAGTAATGTCTTGTAAAAGAGATTAATTCAGAGTAGTGGTAGCAGGCCAGTAGCAGTATTAGATTGCTCTGTTAGAAACATTATCTTGGGCTGTAGAGATGGCCTAGCGGTTAAGAGCACCGACTGCTCTTGCAGAGGACCCGGGTTCAATTCCGAGCACCCCCATGGCAGCTGAGAACTGTCTTTAACTCCAGTTCCAGGGGAATCTGACACCCTCTTCTGACCTACATGGCATTGCACGACACGGGTGCACAGACCTACATGCAGACAGTACATTCATACACATGCAAAAATAAATAAAATTTTTAAAAAGTTTCTCTGGACCTAAAATAAACTCTTTAAAAAAAATTTTTTTAATTATCTCTCCAGGAGTGGTGGCACATGCCTTTAATCCTAGCACTCAGGAGGCAGAGGCAGGCAGATCTCTGTGAGTTCAAGGCCAGCCTGTTCTACAGAGTGAGTTCCAGGACAGCTGGGGCTATAGGGAGACCCTTTTAAAAAAAAAAAAAAAAAAAAAAAAAAAAAAGTTGTCTAGGGGTGGAATCAGTCATTCAACAAAGCCATACAGGAAGACCCAAATTTAAAGGGAAAAGAGGTTCACCTCTGGCCACACAGCCAAAGCAAACGGTTACAGTGGAGTGGAACAACTTGACAAAGGCCCCATTCATTCACACAGGCTGTATGACTCTGCTCTGGCACTTGAACCCCCAGCAGAATGGAGCAGGTGCAGGTGCACGGGCAGCCGTTCTATGGCTCATAGGGCAGATTTCTTAGAGGAGAGGCTCACAACCACAAAGCAGACCAGACTACCATGGTGCTCAGTTTACTACCTTTGCCCCCTCTTCTGTCTTTTCTCTGCCTTCTCAACATCTCTGAAACCAGGACGATCCACCAAAACCACAGTCCCATCCCTATGCTGAAACAGATGGCCTTGGTTCGGCAAAGCCTCTCACAGTATTTCTGAAAACCAACCAGGCTGGTCGTGCGACACACGCTGCAGGCGTGTGCATTTACAGGGCCAGCTTCACATCCTGACAGTCTAAATGGGAGCTAGGAGTGTAACGGGCCAAGATCAGAGGCCTGGGCTGCAGGATTTTCTTCAATATCTGATCAATCTCATGTCCAGTCACTTCTACCACCATAGTAGTGGCCGTGCTTCATGGCATGAGGTAGGCACAGTGGACTCTTCTGTGGATCCTTGTTGGATTGGATTGGCAGGTTGGGTGGGAACTGGTTCACATCACAGCCAAATGAATCAGATAAGGCTGGAATGATGCCCTCAAGGAGTATGAAGCCACTTGATGAAGGTGTCAACTGAAAACTCACTGACCCTAGGTCTAGTGCCTTTCTTCAACCTTGGCCTAAAAAGTCCACCTAGACTTAAACTCCAGGGGCCACTGATCCTGATAGGTAACTTCAGGGTACTGTACCATTAAAATACAAGGTACAGCAATTGTCTCATGGGTCATGCATACAATTGATATCCCAGACAGAAAAATAATGTATTTTTGAAATGGTATATAGGTATTCTGAGAGGGACAGTTGAGGTCAATACATGTTTCTAGGAACTCTGGGGATACCTTTCAGTCATTAAATATGTGAAGGGGCTGGACAGATGCCTGTAGCTCTGGCTACTCTTGAAGAGAATCTGGGTTTTGTTCCCAGAACCCACATGGCAACTTACAACTGTAACTCCAGTTCCAGTCGGCTCTCTTTTGTCCTCCCTGGGCACTGCCCACATGTGGTGTACATGTATACATATAGGTAAAACACTCATAAAATGAATCCTTTTTAAGAAAATAAATATAGCTAGGCAAGGTGATACATACTTTTAATCCCAGCACTTGAGAGGCAGAGGCAGGCAGATCTCTGTGAAATCAAGGCCACCCTGGTCTTCATAGCAAGTTCCAGGCCAGCTGTGGCTACAGGGAAACCCTATCTCAAAAAGACCTCCCCAAAAAGGAAAATAAAGAAAAGAAAAAAATGTGGAAAAAGAAATACTCAATGAATGGATTCCCACAAATAGGTCCTTTAATAGCTCAGTAGTTCCTACTGCTCTTCCAAATGAACTGAGTTCGGTTCCCAGCACCTACATCGCATGGTTCACAGCTGCCCATTACTCCAGCTCCAGAGGATTCAACCCTCTTTTGCCCTCTACGGGCACCCGTACACGAATATATGTATCACAGACAAATAGACCACAACCACATAAAATATTATAAATCTTAGAATAGGCAGCCGGCCAAGTGTGGTGGCACACGCCTTTAATCCTAGCACTTGGGAGGCAGAGGCAGGCGGATCTCTGTGAGTTCAAGGCCAGCCTGGTCTACAGAGTGAGTTCCAGGACAGCTGTGGTTACAGGGAAACCCTGTCACAAAAAGAACATAAAAAAAACTACTTTGAGCATAGCTGACAGCACCACTAATTATATGCATAAGCATAACTATGTATTAGGCAATTTCCTGGCACACCATGTCCGTTAGGCAAACAGCAGTAGTAGCTTACCCACTAGGACTTAATCAGCCACAGGCTTTAGACTAGGTTTGTAGTAGCAGATGTGAACTCCCTCTTGTGGATTGGGTCTCAAATCAAATCAGAAAGTGGTTGGTTAANTTTTTTTTTCTAATTCCATTTCTTGCCTTTCCTGTGAAGGAAAAGATCAGGTTATGTCTTTTAAATTAAATTTCAATGAATGGTATACCTCATCTGTGGATGTTAGCACCAATTACCTAGTTGTAAGACAAACTGAGCAACGTTAATGTGATCTGAAAACAACTGTGATCTTATATTGTCAATCCCTTATCAGGTCCTAGAACTAAGCTACCATTTATTTTCAGAATTAGGAAGTTTTGGTATATGGATGAAGGATATGTATGTATACTTTAGAGTAATATAAGATCAAAGGAATGCGGAAAAAAGTAGTTTGTCATGACATTATGTCTAACCACAGTATTTATTTTATGGGAGTGCTTCTTAGTACTTCTTATACAAAGCTGCTTGAGGTTTTGTCCAAGCATTTTCTAAAATATAGAGTAGTTAAAAGTATCAGGCTGGTGTAACTTAGCCTTTCTGGATGCTCAACAACCATACTTAATGCCCATACCAATTTGGCCAAAAGTCTTAAGGGTTAACTTTGTTCCTTGCCCTCAGAGGTCAATGAACTCCCAAGGGACTATGCATGGGGGCGTCTCTTGAAATGTCCTGCAAATGTGAGTCACCAGTGTTCCTGTTCAGGGAGGTCTTGGAGATCCACTAATGGGACTTCAGCCAGTGTCCAGTCAATAAAGAGGAAAGTCTGCTCATGCTTCAAAAAGGGAAGCCTCGTCTAGCAAGACCTGACTTTGTCCTCGAGCGGATGGAACTGGTGATTGAAAAGCCAAAAGAATTAGCTGGGTGTAGTGGTGCATGCCTTTAATTCTAGCACTTGGGAGGCAGAGGCAGGTGGATCTTTTTGAGTTCAAGGCCAGCCTGGTCTACAGAGTGAGTTCCAGAACAGCTGGGGCTACAGGGAGACCATGTCTCAAAAAGACCAAAAGAAACCAGGGACTCCCTTCCCCCCCAAAAAACCTGAGTGACCTTTGAGGACCATATCCTCAACTGACCTTGAGAAAACAAAAACCTTAGTTAATCTGGGCTAACTGTATGGCCTTAAGCATCCAAAACAAAAGTATAACCAGAAATAAATAGTAAGTCCTGAGAAATTGTACTTCAGGTATAAAACTTGAGATCTTAGTAAAAAGACAAAAGAGCACGGTTGTTTTGCCTATCTTACTGGCAAGTGCAGCTACCCTGTGGCTGCCACTGCTTTTGACATTCTTCAAAGATGTGAGAAGATACAGCTTTTCAACCTTCTAATATGGACTGAAGACTCATGTCTCTCCAAGAACCCTCCAAAACTTCAGTGCCACATGGGGACTGCTGAGACATCCAGCTTCTGGACTGAGCTACTACTCGGGTTTCCACTTCTTCAGAGTAAAGACTGCCATTGTTGGACTACCCAGGCTGTATCATGGAGACCAGTATAGGAAGACCAAGACAGGACGTGGTGCTTACTGGACCTCATTTGGTGATCATGGGAAGGGAAAACCCCAGCGTGGAACGCAGGGCAGAACTGATGGTTGTTTGGGCTTGCCAAGGAGGAGACTTCAAACATGACATCTTTCAGCCTGGTAAAAAAAAAATCATAAGCTGAAGATGCTAAAACCTATGATAAATGTGGCATGCATATGTGCAAATTTTGGAATGATGCATATTGGAAGAAAAAAACAACAGAAAAGTCTGCATCAAAGAACTGACTGAAACTGACTTCTCAAAACAGTAAACTTCTGCATCAAGAATTTTGAGAGAAACTGAGAAATAGATGAAAAACATGTTTGGCAGAATGCATGAGCTCTGGTGGGGTGGGGGGGCACAGAGGGGGACATGTGTCTATATTTGAGTTGTAATTTGTATGAAATGCACAGAGCTTCAATAAAACATTGGCTTAAAAAATAAATTAAGGAGTACGTAGTGGTTAGGTCAGAGACTTGCCAGGACCACCTGAAGCACAGGTGGGAGCCCAGCACTTCAGCCAGGCAGATGTTAAGATAGATCTACTCTTGAGTTGCTGGATAATTGATTCATTGGTTTGTTAGATAGCTAAATCTTTGTCTTTCGAGTCTGGCAGGGTCGAGGCACGCTGCTAGCTGGGATCAAATGTGAGCATGTTAAGCCCTTGTTGGGTGTGACTGACTGGGTGGAGTCCCTCTTGTTGCTGGTATTAAAACTGGGCCTGTTGCCACTGTGAGAACTGAGTGCGCAGTGGTTAGGTCAGGGAGCTCGGCTAGTGGACACCTAAAGCAGCAGGAAAGAAAGGCGGTGTTAATGCAGGCATTATCCCCCCACCCCCTAGCCCCCTGCCAACTAAAATTGCTGAGAGAGCGTCCAAGTGTATTTTTTTTGGAGAACCTTCAGAACAGAAAGGGAAAAGTGAATTAGACTTCCAATATATAAAAAAATTGAAAGCCTGAAACCTAGACAACACTCCATAAACAAGGACAAAAAAAAAAAGGCATCTGAAGGAGGCAAGCAAAGCAAGGCTTCAACACAGTGAAAAGACATTTGTGACTCAATCCAAATACAGGCAAAAAAAGAAACCCACAGCCCAGGGACAGACGACAAGGGACAACATGGGAAAGGTCCAGGATAATTCCACACCAGCTCTACCAACCCTGTAGGAGATTGCTACAGTGGGACCCCCTGGAGTGGGACCCAAGAAACTCTTAGAGGAACAATTTCAGACCTATTCAGAGAAATTAAAAGAATTAAAAGTACAAGTCAGAGAAACTAAAGAGAGAGAATGAAAAACTCAAGGAGGTCCCAGAGGGTACAATGACAAACTTCGGGAAAAAACTAAAGGAGAAGAGATGACAACTCCAGAAGAAGAACTAGAGGGAGGAAAATATAAAAACTATGGAAGGAAATGGAAAATGAAAAAGAAGCCAACCAAGTAAGTAAGGAGCACCAAGAAGAGATTGAGAAAGCTCCAAAAGGAAGTGGAAATACTAAAAGAAATCACAGAATGAAATGAAAAAGGAAAATAGAAACACTCATCCAATCAAGGAGAAAGAATGGAAAAAGCTCTTCAGAAATGGAATGAGGAAGTAGAACAAAGAATATCAGACCGAAGATAACACAGAGCAAACTAAAAAGCTTCAAAGATTATGAAAAATTTAAAAATACACAAAAATGGAACAACCAGAGTTGGGACACCATAAAAAGACAAATCTCCCCTCATAGGAATACAGGACGGAGAAGATCAAAAGAAATATATTGATCAGATCTTCAACACAAAAAATAGAAGTGAAAATTCCCACCAAACTAAAAAAAGACAAACCCATAACAAATACAAGAAAGCACATAGAACTCCAAACAGACAAGATCAGAAAAGAAACCTCCACACCTAATCTATTAAAATGCTAGACCCCCAACAAACAAAGACAAAAATTCTGAAAGCCACAAAAGAAAAAACAAACAAGCACATATATAAGGGAAAACCTCAGAATACAACTGACTTCTTGGCACAAACATGAAACTAAGCAAAACAACATGGAGCAAACATTCCCAGTGTTAAAGGACTATGGATGCCAACCCAGGTTACTATACCTCAGCAAAATGTCAATTATAGTTGAAGGAGAAGAACAAAATTTTCCATGACATAAACAAGATTTCATAGACATGTCTGGAAAACCAACCCTTTAGAAAAGAATACTTGAAGAAAATTCAAAGGGGCAAAAGAGAGCATTCAACATGCCCAAGCACCTAGAAAGAGAAACTAATAACATAACTGCAGAAGTACAAACTAGAGACTTATAAAATAGAACAAATGGATAATAAGGTGAGTGAAAGGAAAGCAAACATGCATCTTTCAATTATAACTTAAATATTAATGGACCTAAACTCCCCAAATCAAAATATAAAAAAAATAGGAAAACAAAACCCATCTATATGCTGTCTACAAGAAACCCACTCAAGGATAGACACCAATCTTAAAGTGAAGAGAATGGAAAAAAAAATATTCCAAGCAAAAAGTAACCAAAAGAAAGCAGGTGTTGTGATTTTAATATCAGACGAAATAGAACTTCAAGTAAAAAGAAATCAAAGAGATAAAGAGGGCCATTACATCTTTATTAAAGGAACAATTGACCATGAAGATTCACAATCATAATATTATATGCACCAAACTTTAATAAAGACAATTTCTTCAGGACCTCTCAAGGCACAGATTAACCCCAGCACACTATAGTGGGGACTCAATACCCCAGCTAAGTCCTTTGGAGAATCAACAGGACAAAGAATAAAACAGAGAAACATATCTTAACTGAATGATACAATACACCAAATGGACCTCACAGACATTTACCAAATATTCCCCCCAAACACAGAGAATACACTTTCTACTCGCACACTCACGGGGAACATTTCTCAAATAGACCACATACTAGGACACAGGAAAAAACTCAACAAATACAAAAAAGATTGAAATAATCTCATGCCATATTATAGACCACAGTTCAATAAAAGCTCAATATCAACACCAGGATAAGCCCTACAACTCTACAAAAACACATGGAGACTAAACAAACTTCTCCTGATAATGATAGGTCAAGGAAGAAATAAATAAAAGTATTCCTGGAACTGAAAATATGATCAATAGATAATACGACAACAAAAACCTATGGGACACTTTAAAAGCAGTCCTAAGAGGAAAGTTTATACCCTGATGTGCCTACATAAAAAAATAAATAAATAGGGGCTGAGAGATGGGCTTAGCGGTTAAGAGCACCGACTGCTCTTGCAGAAGACCTGGTTAAATCCCAGAACCCACGTGGCAGCTGAGAACCGTCTTTAACGTCAGTTCCAGTGAAGAATTCTTGACTTCCCTCTTTCTGACCTCTGCGGCATTGCACGACATGGGTGCACAAACCTACATGTAGACAGTACATTCATACACATACAGAAATAAATTTAAAAAAATTTCTTTAATAAAAAAAGAAATTTATATCCAATAAAATACCTGACACAGAGCTTTGTGATTATCTGTTCCTTAATAAATCTATAGTAGGTTATTGAGTGAAAATATATAAAAATGTTACAATGCTATAATATTCTAAAAAGTTTAAAACTGGAGATTACTCTAATTAGTTAAACTCAAATTCTCATTTTCTGTGGTGATGCATGCTATAATTCCAGGATTAGGGAGGCAGAAGTGGAAGGATACTGACTTTAAGGCCAGCCAGGGCTTCACAGTAAAACCTCAACTGAAAAGAAGAATACAAAAGGGGGAAGAGGAAGAGAAAAGGAAAGGAAAGGAAAAAGAAAAGGAAAAAAGGGGGAAAGGAAGGGGAAGGGGAAAGGAAAAGGAAAAGGAAAAAGGAAAGGGAAAAAAGAGAAAGGGGAAGAAAAAGGGGAAATGGGAGAGGAGGGGAGGGAGGGGAAGGAGGGGAAGGGAGAAGAGGTGGGAAGGGGAGAGAAAAGGGAAGGGACAAAGGAAGGGAAGAAGGAAGGGGAAAAGGAAGGGAAAAGGGAAGGGAAGGGAAGGGAAGGGAAGGCAAGAGAAGGGGAGGGGAAGGGAGGGGAGGGAAAAGAGAAAAAGAAAAAAGGAAAGGGGAAGGGGAAGGAAAAGACAAAGGGAAAACAACCCCTAAATCCTATTTGGGATAAACTCCCCTACTGACTAATTGACCTTTTAGGATATTACTAACAGCCGGGCATGGTGGTGCACACCTTTAATCCTAGCACTTGGGAGGCAGAGGCAGGTGGATCTTTGTGAGTTCAAGGCCAGCCTGGTATACAGTGTGAGTTCCAGGTCAGCTGAGGCTACAGGGAGACTCTGTCTCAAAAAGACCAAAAAATCCAAAAAAGAAATACTAAGAAAGACTTCCATAAAATAAATACTGTGCTTAGACATAATGTCATGACAAACTACTTTTTTTCCGCATTCCTTTGACCTTATATTACTCTAAAATATGCATACATACTCTCTATTCATATACCCAAAACTCCAAACTCAGAAAATACATGGTAGCTTAGGTCTAGAATGTGTTAATGGATTCACAATGAAAGAGCACATTTGTTTTCAGATCATGAGGAATATAACATTAACCTTGCTCAGTTTGCCTTACAGTAGGTAATTGGCACTAGCATCCACAGATGAGAGATACCATTCATTGTTTCTTGTTCTGGGACTGTGTTACTTCACTTAAAATGATATCTTCAAGTTCCACCCATTTACCAGCAAAGTTCATGATGTCTTCTTTTTTTTTC
>VZQC01004029.1:0-55097 GCA_009823505.1 Rhizomys pruinosus
TGGAACTGGAGTTAAAAGACATTCTCAGCCACCATGTGGGTGCTAGGGATCGAAACCTGGGTCCTTGCAAGAGGAGTCCGCGCTTTTTTTTTTAATTAAAAAAATTTTTCATTTATTTCTGTATGCGATGAATGTACTGTCTGCATGATAGTTTGTGCACCCCGGTTTTGCAATGTCGCGGAGGGTCGCAGAGGGTGTCAGTGTCAGTTTCCTGGAACTGGAGTCAAAGGACGGTTCTCAGCCACCATGTGGGTGTTGGGGATCAAACCTGTGGTCCTCTGCAAGAGTAGGCGGCGCTCCTAACTGCTAGGCCATCTCTCCATCCCCTAAAAACTTCTTTTCTTAAGATGCTGCAGTCAGGTGTTTTGTCACAGGTAAGAGTAACCAAGGCAACCCCATTCTACTGGCTTGCCATAATCTGTCTGGTGTACTTAAGTTTTCCTTTTTTTTTTTCTCTTTTTTTGTTACTTTTGTTTTCTTAGTGCCACCTTAAAGCTTTTCATTTGAAGCAATCTCTGACTTAGGGAGCTATCTTATTTACTCTCCATCTAAATCCATGGGCAGTAAGAGAGCCCACTGTGCAACCCTTCTAAAATCATACGGGGCCGGGTGTAGTGGTGCATGCATTTAATCCCAGCATTCAGGAAACAGAATTAGGGGAATCAAAGAGACCAAGGCCACCTTTGTCTACCTAGAGAATTCCGGGACAGCTTGGGGCTACAGGAAAACCATGTCTCAAAACAAAAACAAAAACCAAATCAAAACAAACACACAAAACAAACAAACAAAACATATGAGTTTTAACTTGTCTTAGAAAGATTGTACTGCTTGACAGAATGGGACTCTATAATCACATATCTGTCTAGTGTCTCATTTCACATCCTTACATTGCTTTCTTTTTATTTTATTTTTTGAGAACTTTTTTTTTTTTTTTTTTTTTTTTTGGCCTGGAACTTGCTATGAACCAGGCTGGCCTTGAACTCACAGAGATCACCTGCTTCTGCCTTCCAAAGTGCTGGGGTTTTAATAGGCATGCACCAACCATACCTGGCTGTTACTTTATTATTATTTTTCTGAACCTTTTAAATTAATAATTTTTATTTTTTTAATCAAATCTCGACCCGTTCCCCCCATTCCCTCCCACCCCACCATAGCTCATGCATTTTGCCCAAAATATGCTTTTTCATCTCTTCTCTGTCTTTCTCCATATTCTCGGTGGAAGTTGACTGTTTTGAGAGAAGTTTCACTGTTTCAGCTAGTTATTTGATGCAGTCCTTTCTGTTGTTTGTTTTTTGTGTTTCCGATCTGCATCACTCCCAACTGCTTTGGACAACAGCTCAAGGGGCCATGCACAAGAACTACTTACAAATAGGTAATTGACACTAGATCCACAGATGAGGGATACCATTCGTCATTTGTTTGCCTGGGACTGTTTTACTTCACTCAGCTTTATGTCCTCTCGTCAGCCATTTTCTTGCAAGGCTCATGATGTTGTCTCTCTTTGCTGCTGCATAGAACTCCTTGTGTAGATGTACCAAATTTTTTCTATCCATCCATCATTTGAGGGCATTTGGGTTTGGTTCCAGCTCCTTGCTTTATGTGAAGAGAGCTGAAATACAAACTGGCCATGCATGTATCTCTTTGGTGGGATGAGTCTTGATGGGTACAAGCCCAGGAGTGGTTAGGCTGGGTCAGGTGGCAAAGTTCATTCCAAGTCTTCAAAAGGTTCTCCACACTGCTTTCACCTAGGCGCACGAGTTACATCCCACCAAGTGGATGAGTGTTCCCACTTTTCCCACCAACCTCTCCAGCCACTTGGTTATCCTTTGTTTTCTTTTTTTGTACTTTTAAAAACTCTTTATTATTTCTGTATTGTATTGAAATGTACTTGTCTGCATGCAGGTCTGTGCACCGTGTCGTGGCAATGCGCGGAGGTCAGAGAGGGTGTCGGATTCCACTGGAACTGGAGTCTCCTGAATTGGAGTTTCAGGATCAGTTCTTGGCCGCCATGTGGGTGCTGGGGACGAACCCGGGTCTCTGCAAGAGCAGTCGGAGCTCTTAACGTCTAGGCCATCCTCCAGCCCTCATTTGTTTTCTTATCCTCGCCAGTCTTATTGAGTGAGATGATATCTTAGAGTTGTTTGATTTTTGGATTTCCTTAATGATTAGTGATTGTTGAACACTTCTTAAGTGTTTTTCAGCCATTCTCTACTTCCTCACTTGGACGTCTCTGTCAGCTCTTTGCTCCATCTATGAGTGGATCATTGTTCATTTGTTCTTCTTCTTTGTTTTTGGTAGTTATATATTCTGGAAATCCAATGCTTTGTCAGATGTTTCTGTGGTGAAGGTTTCCTCCACTCTGTGGATGTCTCTTCACTTCCTGATGTTTCTTTTGATTGTACAGAAAGCTTTTGAGTTTAATGAGTGTCCATTTTGTCAATTGTCGACCTTCATTCTGTGCAGCTGCTGTTGATAGGAAGTCTTTTCATACGCCTATTTCTTGTCGTCTGCTGCCCACTTTTTATTCTATCGCCTCAGAGTTTGGGGTTTAACGGTGAGGTAATTTGAGACTTGGAGTTAATTTTAGTTTTACATTTTTTGGTATTTTTGAGGAAGGGTCTCCCTTTAATACCAGGCTGTCCTGGAGCTCGCTCTGTAGACGAGGCCAGCCTTGAACTCACAGCGGATCCACTTTATCTCATGCCTCCCCAAGTGTGGGAATTAAAGTGTCGTGCCACCATGGACTTGACTTTTGTACAGAGTGAAAGGTAGGGTTTTTTAATTTCATTCTTCTACAAGTGGTGATCCAGTTTTACAACACCACTTGCTGAAGATGGCTGTCTTTTCTCCATTGTTCTTCTTGCCCCCTGTCAAATATGAGACAGCTGAAATTTTATGTTTCAGGTTTGGATCTTCGGTTTGTTCCATTGGTCAAAGGTCTGTTTTTGTGCCAGTTACCAGGCATTTCTGACCTAGCCTGTAGTATAGTTTGAAGTCGGGTATAGAGATCCACCCCTGTGTAGCTCTTTTACTCAGGTTGTTTTGGCTATTGGGGGTTCTTTTGTTTTTCCAAATGAATATTAAGGTACTTTTTTTTCAAGCATGGTGGAAGGAAAGAAGAAACTCTGGGATTTGATTGGGATTTTTGCATTATTAACATCTATATAAGAGTTTCGGGTAGAATGAACATTTTTACAATGTTAATTTTCCCAATCCATGAGCATGGGCGGTTTTTCCATCTTCTGATGTCTTCCTCAATCTTTCTTTTAAGGTTTAAATATTTTGTTGTAGAGATCTTTGGGTCTTTGTTTAGGTTTGTCCCTGGGTATTTATTGTTTTTGAGGTATTGTCGCGTGGTGTAAGGTCTCTTTGAATTCTTTTCTCTAGTTGCTTTGTTCTTGGTGTATGTAAAAAAGGCCATTGATTTTTTTAGGTTAATTTTGGGTATCCTGTCACTTTGCTGAAGTTGTTACTCGTTTCTAGGAGTTTTCTGGTGTTTTGGAGTTTTTAGCATACCTTAGTAAACAATCATATCAGCACATAGGGATAGCTTGATTTCCTTTTTCCCAGTTAGTACTCCTTTAACTCCCTTTCTTGCCTTATTGCCCCTAGCAAGTGTTTTTCAAGCACTATATTGAAGAGGAGTGGTGACAGTGGGCGGCCTTTGCCGACGTTCTATCTTTAAAGGGAATGTTTCTTGTCATTTCCCCATTTTAGGATGATATTGGTGTGGGTTTCTTGTATATGACATTGATTACATTGAGGATTGATCCGTCCAATCCAAGTCCTTCTAGGAGTTTAAGCATGAAGAGATGCCTGGATTTTGTCAAAGGCTTTCAGCATCAATTGAGATTGATGGTGTGGTTTGTGGTTTTTGTCTTCATTCAATTTGTGCGTTGATGATATTTATTGCTTTTTCATATGTTGTTGAACTGTCTCTGCATCTCTGTTATGGATCCAACTTCATCATGATGGCTGATCTCTTGATGTGGGTCTGTATGTATTGCCAGTATTCCTGTTTAGAATTTGGCATCTGTGTTCATGAGGGAGATGGTTCTATAATTCTCCTTTTTAGTTGTATCTTTTTTTTGCCTTTTGGTTTTGGTAATAAGAGTGATGCTGGCTTCAAGAGGGAATTTGGGAGGAATTCCCTCTCATTGTATACTTCTAAACAGTTCAGTAATAAATGGTTGTAGGTCTTTTTTAAAAATTTTAAAAAAAAAAAAAATTCTGCTGTGAAACCATCTGGAGGCCTGGCTTTTAGTTGGGAAGTTTCTATTACATCTTCAGTTCTTCAGTCTCATGGGTCTGTTTAAGCTTGTCGATCTCTTCTTCGTTGAGCTTTGGTGATTCCCAGGATTTCAGATACTCATCCATTTCTTCTAGGTTTTCCAACTTGGTATAGTATAAGTTTCGAAGTATTTCCATATGACTGTCTGGATCTTTCCTTGTCTGTTGTGCTATTTCCTTTCTTTTTTTTTGATATTCTTTTTTTAATTTATTTATTTTGTATGTGTATGAGTGTGTACTGTTGCATTTAGGTTTGTGCCCCCCTGTCGTCCAATGCCGCGGGGATTTTGGTCAGAAGAGGGTCTCGGATTCCCCTGGAACTGAGTTCTCCTGGAATTGGAGGTTACAGACAGTCTTAGTCGCCATGTGGGTTGCCGGGGATCAACTCGGGTTCCTCTGCAAGAGCAATTTGTGCTCTTAAAACTGCTAGGCTATCTCTCCAGCCCGATATTTCCCTTTTCATCATGGATTGTATTGATTTGGAGTTGTTTCCTTCTTTCTTTTGGTTTTTAACTGGGCTAGAGGTCGTCTATCCTGTTTATTCTCTCAAAGGACCAAATGTTGTAATCATTGATTTTTTAATTGTTTTCTTGTTTCTATTTCATTGATTTCTGCTCTGCTTATTTTTGTTATTTCTTCCTGTTCTGTGTTGTTCATCTGTGTTGCCTCTCAAGTGCTTTTTAGATGCAGTGTAGAATCATTTACTTGTGCTGTTTCTGTTTTTCTAATGTAGATTACCAAGGGCTATAAACTTCCCTTTCAGGACTGCTTTTAGGTTATTCCCTATGTTTTGTTGTGTTGTATTGTCTTGTCCATTAGTCCCAGGATGCTTTTATTTCTTTCTTTATCTCTTACTTGACCCATTCATTATTCAAGAGTGTTTGTTTTTTTTTTGTGTTTAGTTTCATGTGTTTTGTTGCATTGTGTTATGATAGAATGCATGAAAATTATTTCAATCTTTTTGTTTTATTGATTTCTTCTGGTCCAAGTATGTGTTATTTTTGAGATATGTTCTGTGGGTGCTCTGAGTAGAAGGTGCATTCTCTGGTATTGGGTTGAGTATTCGGTTAGAGGGTCTTATGATGGTCCATTTGGTTGTATCATATAGATGTCTCTTTGGTTTATTTATTTGTCCTGTGCACCTATCCAAGGGGGTACTCAGTGGTATGAATGATAATTCCCTTTCCTACTCTGATTGAAAACCTGGTTAGTGTGTGACTTGTGGTCCTGGAGAATTGTCTTTATAAGTTGGTGCACCAGAGTTTGGGCGGCCATATTATTCATAATTGTGAAATTTTTTGGTGAATTGTTCCTTGATAAAAATGTACATGGCCGTCTTTGTCTCTTCTGCTTTCTTTTACGTGACGTCTATTTTGTCTGATATTAAAAAGCTACACCTTTGTTTTCTTTTGGTTTACCATTTGTTTGGAATACTTTTTTTCCATTGTTTCACCTTTCTGGTGGTGCCTGTCCTTGAAGGGTAAGATGCATTTTTGTAGACAGCATATTGATGGATTTTTGTTTCTTAATCCAATCTCCCGGTCTACGTCTTTTGATTGGGGAATTTAGTCCATTAATTATTTAAGGTTAGGACTGATAGGTTGGTTGCTTCCTTGCCTTGTTCTCCATTTGCAGTTTGGTTTAGGTCTCTACATTCTGTATGTTATGCTTTTATTGATTTCTCTTTCTAGGTGCCTGGGTTGCTCCTTTCTTCTGTCCTTGAATTACTTCAAGTATTCTCTGACGGGTTTGTTTTCCGGACATGTCTTCTTTCAACTTGTTACGTAATGAAGGTTCTTTTCTCCTTCAATATAATTGACATTTTTGCTGGGTGTATAGTAACCTGGGTTGGCATCTAATGTCCTTTAACACTGGGAATGCTTTTGCTACAGGTTCTTCTTGCTTCATAGTTTGGATTGAGAGTCAGTTTTATTTCTGATAGGTTTCCCCTTCTAGGTCACTTGTTTGTTTTTCTCTTGCGGTTTCTTTAAGGATTTTGTCTTGGGTTTGTGGTTTGTCCTTAGCATTTTAAACTATTGATGTTGGGGTGTGGAGAATTTTCTTTTCTGATCTTGTGTTTGGAGTGTTCTATGTGGTTATTGTATTTGTATTGGTTTGTCTTTTTTTAGTTTGGGGGAAGTTTTCATCTATTATTCTGTTGAAGATCTGATTTCAATACTATTTCTTGGGATTTCTTCTCCTTCCTCTATTCTATGATTGTGGAGGTTTTTTTTGTCTTTTAGAGGGGACGGGTCTCCCTTTGTAGCCCCGCTGCTCCCTGGCTCCTTTCCCATGTTGTCTTTCTTTGTGTTCCTGGCATATGGGCTTTCTTCTTGCCTGTATTCCAATGTTGAGTCCTACAATGCCTCTTCACTGTGTGAAGGCTTGCTTTGCTTGCCTCTTTCAGATTGTCTTGTTACTTCTCCAGTGGTGGGGTCTGGGGGTGGGTGTGGGTGTGGTGGTGTGTTGTGGTGGTGTGCTCTTTAGCCCCCACCCCGGTACCTGTGCTTCAAATGATCTTGAGAAAACAAAAAAAAAAAAATTTTTTAAAAAGGATTTTTATAGCCCCGGCGTTTGGTGGTTACCTGCCTGTCATGCTAGCACTTGGGCGCAGAGGCAGGCAGCCGATCTCTGTGAGTTTCAATGTCACCTGTTCTACATCGTGAGCTCCAGGCCCGCTGGGACCTAAAGGGAGAACACCTGTCTCAACAATACCCAAAAAACTGAAAAAAAAAAAAAAAATGATTTTTATGGTGCTGGAGAGATGGCTCAGCAGTGAAGAGCACTGGCTGTTCTTGCAGAGGAACCAGGTTCTGTTCCCAGCCACCACATGGTGGCTAACAATTGTCTGTAACTCTAGTTCCAGGGTATCTGATGTCCTCATCTAACCTCTGTGGGCATTATACGATATGGGTGCACTTACATGTAGGCAATACGCTCATACCCAAAATAAAAATAAAAATGAACTTTAAATATACATATTAAATAAATAAAAAAAAAAAAAAACATTAATGTGGGGGCTGGAGAGATGGCGCCGTGATTAAGAGTAGTACTTGTTGCTCTTCCATAGGATCCAAGCACAATTCCCAGCACCAATGTCAAGTAGCTCACCATCACCTACTCTAGTTGTAGGGGATCTGGTGCCCTCTTCTGGCACAGTGTTATCTGCTTTGTGGATGCTGAAAACTGAACCCCAGTCCTCTGCAAGAGCAGTGAGTGCTTTTAGCTTCTGAGCCATCTCTTCAGCCCCTCTTTTATTTATTTATTAATTTATTATTTATTTATTGTTTTTATTTTTATTTTTGGTCTTTTTGAGACAGGGTCTTCCTGTGCAGCCCCAGCTGGCCCAGAACAAGCTATATAGATCAGGCTGGCCATGAACACACAGAGATCCACCTGCCTAGCCTCCTGAGTGCTGGGCTTAAAGGGCGTGCACCACCATTCCCGGCTTTGTTTTTATTTTATGTCTGAGTTTTATGCCTGCATGTGGGACATAGGTGTAATCATGTTCAGCGTATATGCCTGTAGGAGGCCAGCAAAGAAGGGACCAGACAGAAGAGGATAATGATCTACCGAAAATGCCGTACAGAGATTGTGACCACCATGTGGGTGCTGGTCTTCAAACCCAGGTTGTCAGCAAGAGCATCAGGTTTTCTTTTTTTTTTTTAATTTTATTTATATTTCTATGTTTATGAAATTTACTGTCTGCATGTCGGTTTTGTGCACCCATATCGTGCAATTCCACGGAGGTCGAAGAGGGTCTCGGATTCCCTGGAATTGGAGGCGTTAAAGAGGTCTCCCTAGGAATTGGCGTACAGATGCGTTCTCAGCTGCCATGTGTGGTGCTTGGGGATCGAACCAGGTCCTCCGCAAGAGCAGTCGGCGCTCTTAACCGCTAGGCTATTTCTCCAGCCCCAGCATCAGGTTTTCTTAATTGTGGAGCCACTTCTCCAGCTCTGAGTGTGTAAGCAGTTTATGAATCCAATTTACATGGTGATTTATGTCATTCAAATCCTCCAGAGCCTCCCTCACCTTGTAAAAATCGTGGTTCACTATGGGGCTCCACCCAGGTCCTGAGGCCCCTGCTGCATGGATCTTTCTCAACTCTCTGGTGAACACAGTCTGATCTCTGGTGAACCGGGCCTCATGTCACTTCTTGTGCTCAGTCCCTCCATGTACTTCTATCTTGCGGTCTCTTTCTTTGCTAGCTGCTCGTCTGACAGGTCCCAAGTTTTTGGATCTTGAGAAAGGCTATTTACTTAAGTTTTTTGAGACAGGGTTTCTCTGTATCCCCAGCTAGCCTGGAACTCCCTATATAGACCAGAATGCTCTCAATTTCACAGAGATCTACCTACCTCTGCCTCCAGAGTGTGGGGTTAAAGGTTTGTGCCAGCACAACTGCCTGTGTATTTATTTTTTGAGATAGTGTCTCACTATGTTGCTCCAGCTGGCCTAGAACTCGGTGTGTAGAACATCCTAGGCTGGCCTAGAACTTGCTGTGTAGACCATCCCAGGCTGGCCTTGATTTTATAGCAATCTGCCTGCCTTTGCCTCCAGAGTGCTAGAATTAAAAGCATATGCTACATCCTGGCCTCCTGGCTCTTTTTATTTATTTTGATACTTTATTTATTATTTCAATTTTATGTGTATGAATATATTGCCTGCCTGCATGTAGTCATTTGTGTCTTGCAATGCCTATGGAGGTCAGAGGAGGGCATCAGATACCCTGGAACTGGGGTTAAGAATGGCTGTTAGCTGCTATGTGGGTCCAAGGAACGGAACCCAGGCCCTCTACAAGAGCAGCCAGTGCTTTTGGTGGCCATCACTCCAGTGCCTTCTCCCTCAGGGTCTTTGGTACAGATCTGACTCATGTTCTTTCCCTTTGGGCTGTCCTGACATAAGAAGTGCTAAGTCAACACCTCTGTCTCCTGTTTTCTCCAACTTTCCATTCAGTGTCCTCAGGCTATGGTGAGAAGTGAGACCTCATCCTGTGCCATGTGGGGAAGGATGGCCATATTCTAATTTCCCTGCAAGGGTGTTCCACCTCAGACTGTTCAGCCTTAGTTGCATGCCTTGCTGCTCATAGTCAGGACCAAGCAACTCCTCCTCCTAAATTCACCTTTGTTTTTTTCTGTCCCTGTTGGGGCATCAAGTGTATTGTGTGAGACTTTTCCTAGGGAGATAAAACACTGACCAAAGCAACTCATAGAAGGAAGAGTTTATTTAAGCTTATGGTTCCAGAGGGGTTAGAGCCCTGGAAGGGAGGCTGGTGGCAGGAGGTGGCCAGAGCAGCAGCAGAAAGCTGAGCAGGCACCGGAAGCAGCTAACAATTGGAAACCCAGGAAGGCTTAAGGACTGTCAAAGCCACCAGCAAGGCCACACCTCCTAAAATCTCCCCAAACAGTGCCACCAACTGGGGACAAAATGTCCAAATACTTGGTGGCTTTGGGGGACATTCTCATTCAAACCACCACAGAGATGTGTACAAACATATCTTAACCCCAGGTAGGCAAACAATGACAGATGAAATGATCCGAGCCAAGTCCAACTCGGTGAACCACTGAGTTTAATAGAGTTACTCACAGAATTATGAGTGAAGGGTTACTTACGGGAAAAGGGATGACTCAGAAGCATCTGCATCATGGAAAGCATGCTGGTGATGACTCATGGAGCTCCCTGCAGACTTGCAGGTAGCTCAACAGTTCAGAGACTCTCACCAGTCTGTCAGCTGTGTCCTATCTGGAGTGAGTGGATGTCTGCTCACATCTCCCCAGGAAAATCTCACACAGCAGTGAGGTTGTGCAAGCGTGACTGGCAGGATCTAGAATTGCCAGTCTAGTTCTGCTGCTGACAATTTATGTGCTTTTCATAAACTTTCCTGTGGGCATGGAACTCCTGTATGTGTTGGGGAGGCAGTATTGAATTCAATGATTTTTTCTTTTTTTGTCTTTTCGCGACAGGGTCTCCCTGTAGCCCCAGCTGTCCTGGAACTCCTCTGTAGACCAGGCTGGCCTTGTTGAAACTCACAAAGCTCTGCCTGCCTTCTGCCTCCCGCGTGTTAGGATTAAGGCGTGCACCACCAGCCTGGCTGGTTATTACATTTTTTAAATTATTTTTCGTGGTTCTTTTTTGAGGACAGGGTTCCTATATCTGTCCTGGACTCACCTCTGTAACCAGGGTTGCCTGGACTTCAGAGATACCCCTGCCTCTGACTCCTAGTGCTAGGATTAAATGCGTGTACCACACACACCCAGCTTAAAGACTTTTTTTAGCCTCCATGTGGGTGGCTGGGAATTGAACCACGTTCCTCTTACCGAGCGTTGATGCTCTTTTAACCATTGGCCATCCATCCAGCCCCACTTTTTTTTTTGTCCTTTTGAGACAGTCCTCCTGTAGCCCTAGTTCACCTGGAACTCCATATAGAGATCAGGATGGTCTCAATTTCACAGAGACCTGCCTGCCTCTGCCTCCAGAGTTGCTTGGATTGAAGGCATGTGCAACCCCACCTGGCTATTTATTTTTTGAGATAGTGTCTCACTATGTAGCTGGCCTAGAACTCACTATGTAGACCATCCCAGACTGGGCTTGAGATTAGAGTAATGTGCTCGCCACTGCCTCCCAAGAGCTAGGATTAAAAGCATGTAATACTATGCCTGGCCTCCCATGATCTTTTTATTTAAATATTTTATTTATTATTTCAGTTTTATATTTATGAACATATTGCCTGCATTGCATTGTCAGTGCCTTCATGTTGTGCAATGCCCATGGAGGTCAGTCGAAGAGGCCATCAGATACTCTGGAACTGTATTAAGACCTGCTTGTTATGCTGCATATGTAGGTGCTAGAATAAGAAACCCCGGCCCTCTGCCAAACAGCCAGCCAGTAACTTTATCCACTGAGCCATTGCTCTAGTGCCTTCTCCCCCAGGGTCTTTGATACAGATCTCATGTTCTCTTTACATTTTGGCTGTCTTGGCATAAGCAGTGGTAAGCTGGGCTGGAGAGATCAGCCTAGTGGTTAAGAGCATGACTGATCTTGCAGCGACGGGTTCGATCCCCTAGCACCTACCTGGTGGCTGAGAACCGTCTGTAACTCCAAACAGGGAGGAACTCAGTTCAAGGGGAATCCGCGACCCTCTTTGACCTCCTCGTCGTTGCCGAGACATGGGGTGCACAGACCTACCTGCAGACAGTACCTTCATACCATTCCAAAAAAAAAAATAAATAAAAAAGAAGTGGTAAGCCAACACTTCTATCTCCTCTTCTGTTTTCTCCAACTTTCCATTCAGTGTCCTCAGGCTAACCCAGAGGATGACAGCCACGTGGCCAACAGGCAGCAGTTACATGCCTTTTTATTTTTAAAAGTGTTTTATGTTTATGTGTATGAGTGTACTGCCTGCATGTATGTAAGTGTACCCACATGGTGCAATGTCCATGAAGTTCTCAAGAGGGCATTGGATCCCCTGGAACTGGAGTTATGGACAGTTGTTAAACTCCCAATGTAAGTTGCTGAGAAACCCACCTAGTCTGCCTTCTGCAAGAGCTGCCAGTGCTCTTTAACTAAGCTAAGCCATTTTTCTAGCCCCATGTTTTTTCATTTTTAAGATATATTTATTTAATGTATATGAGTGTTTCACCTGTATGTATGTGCACAGTGTGTGTACAGTGATTGGAGGGGCCACAGGAGGGTGTTGGAACCCCTGGAACTGGACTTCCAGATGGTGATGAGTTGCCATGTGAGTGTGAGAACAGAGTTCTGGTCCTCTGCAAGAGCAGCGGGTGCTCTTAACTGCTGAGCTGTCTCTCCAGGCCCCAGTTGGACCTCTTCTTACACATTAGCAATGGCTAGGCACCCTGCGGAGTGGCCTGCTGGTAGTCTCTTCCCTTACTTTGTGCTACTATAAGGGATCCCAATGGTTTCTTTAAGTCTCCAAACATTCTCAGAGTGTCTCTGTACTCAGCAGACCCCACTCATCTAACAGGCAATCCACTCCATAGCACCCATTGTAGGGAATTACCACTATAGTGAGAAGGGAGACCTCATCCTGTGCCATGTGGGGAAGGATGGCCATGTTGGAATTTGCCTGTGACGGTGTTCCACCTCAGACTGTTCGGCCTCAGTTGCATGCCTTGCTGCTCATAGCCAGGACCAGGCAACTGCTCCTTCCAAATTTATCTTTGATTTGCCCATCCCTGTGGGAGTGGCACATCAAGTGTATTGTGTGAGACTTTTCCTAGTGAGATTTTATTAGTTACTTTTCTGTTGGGGGGATGACAAATGAAAGCAACTTTTTGCCAATTTTATCTTCTTTTACTTATTTCATTTTTTAAAGAAAAACAAAAAAATTTTTTTTTCTATTTTTGAGTAGGGTCTCCCTGTGCCCAGCTTGTCCTGGAAACTCCACTCTGTAGATCAGGTGGCCTGAATACTCACAAAGATCCACCTGCCTCTGCCTCCTGAGTGCTAGGATTAAAGGCGTGTGTCGCCATGCCCGGCAGGGTCTCCCTTTTTTAAGATCAACTGTTCAGAAGTTGCCAAAAAAATAGGAAGTTTGGGCCACTGTCAGTGACAGGTGTACATGGGTCCATAAGTTACTCCAGATGTTCCATTCCCTGCCTTAGGATGTCAGTAGGGCAGAGATGCCTTCATCTGGAGGTTGAAAGTAGACTCTATGGTAATCCAAACATGGTGGTTTGTGCTGTTTTGTTCTCAGTCTTGTTTCAGCACCAGAATTCTCATAGTCCTGAAAACCAACAACATCTGGCTGGACTGGGTTGGAACCAGAACTCACAGAGCAAGCTTGTTAGTCCTTTATAAGACTGTGCCAAGACGCACGCATGTGGTTTCTGTTGTGTTTATATACGCTTGTATATTTGGGATTGTGGTTATGTGTGGGTATTTTGTATGATCTGTGTTCTAATGTCATGAAATACAGGCTCATGTTAGACTTCCCTATGCTATTTTCCACGTTGTCCAAGGAGAATGACACTGATGTGTCATATCTTAAAATCCTTATTATATAGACAGTATATGAGGAAGTGTGAGGGAGGATGAAGGAATATACGCAGGATAGGAAGTGCGGGCGGGATCGAAAGGGCAGTGATTGGGCGATGGGTAAACCGCAAGGAACGCCATCGCAATTCAACCTAGGCCCCACGAAAATAAGAAAGATGTAGCGCAAGCCCCCTCCCTTACATACATCACTACTACCTTCCTTCCTTCCTTCCTTCCTCCTCTTTCCTTCCTTCCTGCCTTCCATCTTCCGTATGTCATTTTGAGACAGGTCTCCATGTAGCCCCGGCCAGCCTGGAACTCAATCTCAGTGATCTGCCTAGCTCTGCCTCCTAAGTACTGGACTAAAGGCCTGCACTACCATGCTGGCTATGGTTCATTAAATTTGAAGATATCCTCTGTGGATTGTCATAGGTTGTGATGTATGTGAGCAAATTTCTTCTGCCCCACAGGCATGAGAATTGCCCAGGCAACAACTCAAAGTATGTTTTACCAAGCAGTACCATCTGGTATGTTGGATAGCACTTTCCCAGTACAAATAGGTGTATTGGATTGATAGAGGCTGTAAGAACAAAGTCCCTAACTGGGCAAAACTCTATTTGAGAATCTGCCATAATATACTTCCTTCAGTAATCTTATTGTGTGGGTTAAATTATTAGTAAGGATGTAGAAAGATCCTGGCATGGGAGGAGGGAATAGCTAACATCTCTGATTGTGGGGTTCAACATAATAGTTTTTTTTTGTTGTTGTTTGTGTGGTTGTATTTTTTGTTTGTTTGTTTTTTTTTTTTTTTAGACAGGGTCTTGTTTTGTAGCCCTGGCTGGCCTGGAACTGGCTATGTAGATCAGGCTGACCTTGAACTAACGGAGATTCACCTGCCCCTGCTCCCAAAGGCTGGAGTTCTAGGCATGTCCCACCATGATTACCCCAACCGTTGGGAGAACACACACAGATCCAAGGTCATTGTTCAGAATTTCCGTGCGGTACTACAACCAGAGCGAGGATGGTGAGTGACCCCGAGTGACCCTGGGTCGAAGGTCACGACCCCCCACGGCCGGCCAGAGTCTCTCCCGGTCCGAGGTTGGAGTTAAGGCTATGGTGTGGCAGAGTCCACTGGGAAGAGCCCTGCGACAGTGACCGGGTTTCAGTTTCAGTTAAGGTCCAAACCCCTGGGTGGGCGGGGCCGTGTGGGTGGAGCGGACTGCATGGCTGGTCCAGGTTCTCACTCACTGCAGTGGCTACATGGCTGTGAGGTCTCTGCAGGTGGGCACCTCCTCCGAGGGCACGATGAGCATCGCCTTGAACAGGACCTGAGCTCTTGGACCACTGATGCAGCGGCTCAGATCACCAGGCTCAAGTGGGAGAAGTCTGGTTTGGCCAAGATATACAGGAGCTTCATGGAGGGGGCAGTGCGTGCAGTGGTTCCTCAGACACCCGGAGAACTGCTGCGGCCCGTAAGAGAGGCCACAGGCAAATCCTCGATTTATCTGGGGCTCATGTCTCTGAGGAGGGAGGAAAATGGGATCAGTTGGAGTTGTGCCTCTCTCTTGTTGGGAGGCTGTTGTGTGACACTATTCCTGGAGATGTGACCAACGTCTACCGACCCCAGATAGAGAACTGACCAGAGTCTAAGTTGGTGAGCTATAGGGTTATTGGGATTATTTACTGGAGTGCGGCTGAGGGGTGATACAGGAGCAGAAATCACTCACAGACAGCTGCAGCACCAGAACCACCCACCATGGTGACAGCTCACAGAAGCTGGGGACCTGGAGCCCACTGCACAGCTTGCAGGCAGCTGGACAGTATGGACAGTGTCCCCTGCAGGCAGCTGAGCTGGGCTGTGGTCTCTCAGTCCTTATAGAAGCTGGGAGGGAGGAGCCCAGGGAATGTGCTCAGTTTCAGGGCGTTCCTGCAGCTCCTGAGCTCTGTGATTCTGAGTTTTATTCAGCTGCCCTGCAGGATGGGATGTCTCCTCCCTTCAGAACATCCTACTCTCAAGGCCCTTCCTTCCAACATGGAATGATTTACCTTGAAGGGATTTACTTCACAGCAGAGGGGAAGATGCTCCTGGGTTTCCTGATCCAGATCAGAGAGTGACTGTCCAGGGCTCAGCCTTCTCTAGGACAGTTCAGAGTCTCTCAGGACAGCAGAGAAGATCCTGAAACAGCCAGCCAGCAGTTCCCTTCCATCTGCAGCCCACTGTGAGCCATGGCCTCTCTCAGGCTGGGTTCTCTGTCCACACCCAGAGTCCTTGGAGGTCTGACTCCAGTGATGCTGAGCCTCACCCAAACAGGACCAGAAATACCTTTTTTTTTCTTTCCTTCAGGTGGAAAACCTGGAGTCTCCCATCCTAGGCGGGCTCACCCTGAATATAGGACTTTCCAAGGAGTAGATGAGCTCAGATGCTTGTGTCTAGGCTGTGGTGGTGCCTTCTGGAGAGGGGCAGAGATACACGTGCCATGTGCATCATGAGGGGCTGCCTGAGCCCCTCACCCTGAGATGGGGTGAGGAGGGGTATGGGCACAGAGCCTGCTGTCAGGGAAAGCAGGAGCCCTTCTGGGGACCTGAGCAGGGTCAGGGCTGAGAGCTGGGTCAGACCCTCACCTCCCCTTCCCTTCCCAGAGCCTCCTCAGCCCACCGTCCCCATCTTGGCAATCATGGCTGGCCTGGTTCTCCTTGGAGCTGTGGTCCTCAGAGCTATGATGGCTGCTGTGATGAGGAGGAGGAAGAACACAGGTGGGAGGGGTGGGGTCTGAGATTTTCTTTCAGTACCTTTAAGAAGTGTGCTTTGGGAGCTGGAGAAATGGCTCAGTGGTCAAGAGCACTTGCGGTTCTTTCAGAGGACTCATGTTGGGTTCCCAAGACCTACGCTGGGCAGCTCAAAATCACCTATAACTCCAGCTCCGTGGGATCTGACATCCTCTTTTGGCCCTCATGGCTACCTGTACTCACATGCACAAACACACTCACAGATAAATATAATTCAAAACAAAAGTAAATTTATTTATTTATTTATTTATTTATTTATTTATTTATTTATTTATTTATTTGAGACAGGATTTCCCTTTAGCCCCAGCTGGCCTGGAACTGACTCTGTAGACCAGGCTGGCCTTGAGCTCACAGAGATCCACCTGCCTCTGCCTCCTGAGTGCTGGGATTAAAGGCGTGTGTGTCACCATGCCCCGCTTAAAGGTGGTTCTTTTTTTTTTTTTTTTTTTTTTGGGTTCTTTTTGGGGACAGGCCAGGGTCTTCCCTGTGCCCACTGTTCCTGGAACTCACTCTGTAGACCAGGCTGGCCTTGAACTCACAAGTTCTACCTGCCTTTGCCTCCCAAGTGCTGGGATTAAAGGTGTGCGCCACCATGCCCAGCAAAAGTGGTTCTTAACTGCCATGTGGGTGCTGAGATTTGAACCTGGATGCTCTGCACGAGCAGTCAGTGCTCTTAACTGCCGAGCCATCTCTCCAGCCCCCACAAAAGTAAATCTTAAAAATAATGTACTTTGTCTCATCTATAGGAAATACACACACACATGTTAGCACACATGCTCAGCTTGAGATCTATATGACAACACTTACTTCATTATAAGTCATAGGAAAAATGAAGGAGAGATTCATAATTCTGATGATGGACATGATGGGGACCAGATTCTCAGAGGTGGGGGGGCTGCTGAGTACAGAGCTTCAGGAGGGCATTTGGATCTGTCCCTGGGTCGTAGTAGGGACAGGAACAGAAAACAGACCTCAAGGCCAAGCAGGAAACAGTTTATTATACAGTCCTTGAGAGAGAATTCTCTAAAGCAGAGCCCTGAAGAAGAAAAGCTCAGCCTTTAAAAAATTTTTCATTTATTTATATGTGTATGAATGTACTGTCTGCATGTAGGTTTGTGCACCCGTGTCGTGCAATTGCCGCGAGGTTAGAAGAGGGCGTTGGATTCCACTGGACCTGGAGTTAAGAGACGTGTTCTCAGCCCCATGTGGGTTGCTGGGATTGAACCAAGCTCTTTGCAAAACCAATCAGTGCTCTTAACCACTAGGCCCATCTCCAGCCCCAAGCTCAGCCTTTTATACCTTTGCACTTTCTTGTCTCCTGCAGATAACAGTATACATTTTGAGTGGTTTCTTTTTTTTTTTTTCACTTTTTGAGACAGGGTCTCCCTGTAGCCCCAGCTGGCCTAGAACTCACTGTATAGATGAGACAGATCTTGAACTCACAGAGATCTGTCAGCTTCTGCCTCTAGAGTACTGGGATTAAAAGCATGTGCCACCCTGCCCAGCTTTGATTGGTATTTAAAAATATTGTAAGAAGAGCGGGGTGTGGTGGCCCACACATTTAATCCCAGCATTCGGGAGGCAGAGGCAGGTGGACTCTTGTGAGTTCAAGGGCCATCCTAGTCTTCAGAATTATTATCTATATAATCTATATTATATATATATATATTTAGAGAGAGAGAGAGGAGAGATAGGGAGAGGAGAGGCTACAAGGGATACAAGATGGCTCTATGTGCTAGGCAAGGGAGAAGAAACTCTTTTTTTTTTTTTGCTTTTTTTTTTTTTTTTTTTTTTTTTTTTTTTTTTTTTTTTTTTTTTTTTTTTTATTTATTTATTTGTTGGCCTTGAACTCACAGAGGTTGGCCTGCCTCTGCCTCCTACATGCTGCCAATCACCCATTTGTAATGCTCATTATTTGCTTTGGGTTCCCTTTCTTGGTATACTTTTATTCCCAAATGTTCTCCTCTAACCAAGGGAAGTAAGAAAACAAAAGACTAGTTCCTATCCCACAGGTGCCTGGGCGATTCGGGCCGTGCAGTGTAGGCCTTGTTCCGCATTCCCAATCCAGCCCCCCTGGAGCTGCCCTGTGAGGTTTGCCCTGACACTATCCCATGCCTGATGAAGAAAGGGGGCCGGGTGCAGTGTGACTTGGGGACCACACATTGGGTTCTCTGGATGGTAGCATTGTAAATCATTTGATTTCGGCATGGTGGGCTTCCTACAGAGACCTTAAATCATCCTCAGCACGAGGATTATTTTTCCTAATAATTGAGGTCCTGAGATGCGCTATGCCAGCAGCAGGACAGGGATACTGGGTTCCAGCACAGGGCTCGAGGAGGGTCTAGCTCCACCGGTTTCTCTTTAGTTTCCACATGTATGCAGCCAGAGGAGGCTCCTAGAGACGGGGCTGTCATCTCAGGCAAGACTATATACAGGTTATTTGCTGTGATAGAGATAGGAGGAAGGCTGCTTTCTGTTTCCTCATAAAATGAATGAAAGGCTTGGTGGGATGAGGTCTTGTAGGAGATAGTGACCCTCTTTTTTAAAATTTTATGTGTGTGAGTATACTGTCAGAATGTAGGTAGGTGCACTGGTGTCGAGCAAGGCCGTGGAGGTCAGAAGAAGGTGACAGATTCCCCTGGAACTGGAGTTAAAGACGGTTCTTAGCCACCATGTGAGTGCTGGGAATTGAACCCGGGTCCTCTGCAAGAACAGTCGGTGCTCTTAACTGCTGAGCCATCTCTCCAGTCCCCTAGTCACTCTCTAAAGTATAATGTAACCCCCTGGTCTTTTCCTCAGTGACTATGGAGCCCATCTTGTGGTCTCCCCCTATATCCAGTCTTTTGGGTTAAGGATAGTAAAATGAAGGGGATTACAGGCCCCCAAGTTACACTGGCCGGCATCACTCTTTTGGATTATGGCTGTTTTGCTTTTTATGTTTGTCCTTCCAGGTGGCCCATGATACAGCCTCAGTGAGGACAGAAGGGCTCGTCATAAGCACAACAGGTAATCCCGTTTGTGGTGGGCATGCCACAAAAATGGTGAACTTGCCATTGAGCCTAGATTCCCTTTTCTAAGACAAATCCCCACGTAGGATGGGGACACACTGTGGGTCATAGCAGGTCTTCAGGCCTCATTCATGGCCATACAGGTGTCAGAGGAAGATGGCATTGGCTGCCCTGGGGCAGTGATCTGGGTTGAAGTCATGAGCACCCTCTGTTCACCAGACCTTCGGGCTTGTAGCTGATTTTTCAGTTGGGGAATGATGGGGATCAAAATGGGTGAAATAACTGTCCTGCTGGCATATGGAATAGGGGTTCTCCTGGTGCCTGCACGGCCCTCAGATCGTCCCATGGCAAAGAGAAATATGTGTGACAGAGTAGGGTTTTAGTCACACCTTGGACATTTCATGTGGCATGAATGCATGGGTCCCAGGAGGGGGCTTGGAACTATGAAAGGGTGCCAGATTAAGAGCAACAGATAACAGAGTTAAAATCCTACCCAGGAAAGGTAAAGACAGACATGCTATCAGTAAAGACACAGGATCAGAAACCTCTGGCTGCAAGTCCAATAGGCAGGGGCTGCCGAGGCCATGCCCACAGCACGGGCCTCCTGAGAAGCCCAGCCACAAAGGCCAGGGGTAACAGCACATTACAAACACGTCAGAAAAGTTAAAAAAAATCATTTGTCCTTCAGGTGACTGACTCTTCTAGTCCTCAGGCTTCCACAGTGCTTGCATCCATCAGCCTCCAGAGGGACCATCCTCCAGATGGTCATCTTACCTGGTGCTGCGGGGTCAGAACATTCCCAGTCCTGGGAAGCTGGCCTCACCGTGCTATGGTGGATCAGGGCATCACCCCAGCTACCTTAACTGCAGTAGGTGTGGATACAGCAATGGTGAACGGACCTCTCCTGGGAGGCTTTAAGAGCTGCACATTCCATTCCTTTACCCATGCTATACCCTTTGGCTTAAAGGGCTGGGTATCAGCAGTTAGGATCACAGGCAGTGATTCCCTGACACAGCGATGTGTGGTTGTTCGGGTGGAGCCCAGGGCCTGCATCTGTTACCTTAAGTGATGCTATCCAGTTCCTTTAGGTCTTCCTGTTTGCCCCTAACTATGGGCGAAGGACACTCATAAAGAATTTCATGAGGAGAGAACCCCATTTTTCTGTTTGGAGTAGATCTGATTCTTGGTAAAGCAATCGGCAACAACTGGTCCCCATGTGAGAGTTTCCTGACCCAGTTTAGTCAGGTGCATTTTCAGAGTTCAGTTCATGCATCCACTTTTCTGAACTCTGAGGATGGGAAACCAAGTGTAGTTTCCACATAACCTTTCATTGCTTAGCTACCAACCTTGACCACAAGCACCAGCCCGTTGTGCAGTTCTCTATGGTGATAGGAATCCCAAACTGGGGAATAAATTCTTCAGGAGGAGCCTAGCTGCTCCATGAGCTTTTCCCACGTGGCTAGGGAAAGCCTCAGCCTAGCCTGAGAAGGTGTATAAAAAACCCAACGCATTGATACACATACAGAAATAAATAAATGCCGGGCGTGGTGGCGCATGCCTTTAATCCTAGCACTTGGGAGGCAGAGGCACGCGGATCTCTGTGAGTCCGAGGCCAGTCTGGTCTACAGAGTGAGTTCCAGGACAGCCAGAGCTACAGGGAGACCCTGTCTCAAAAAGACCAAAAAAACCCAAACCAAAACAAAACAAAAAAACCCAACAAAAAAACCCCCGACAGGTTCAGTAAAGTCAATGTCCAAATCTTCAAACAGGCCTTCCCCAACACTTTGTACCCTAGGGAAGCTTTAGGCCCTTGACATGGGTCATTCCCTTAAGGCGGGCACACATTTCACATGGTTCACACTTATTGAGCCACCCTGGAGAGCTAGGGATGTAAAAGTATTGGTTTAAAGTTCCAGGATCCTTCTGCCAATGTGAGTTTCTTAATGGGATTTCCTGACAAAAGCAGGGGCCTGGCTTCAGGAATCACTACCTGACCATCCTCAAAGCCCCACCATCCTCCTGGGAGATCATTTCCCTTCTCAGTCTTAAACCAGGCAGCCTCCTGCTGGGCGTCCTTAGGGACCCATTCCAACAACAGATCAGGGAACAGGTGCAGCTAAAGCCACCGATTCTATCAGCCTCTTTATCTTCTACAAAGCCTAGTGCACAAAGAGGGTGGTGAAGACAAGGTTGGAGTCCATGCAACTATTAAACCACATCCTGCTGCTAACTCCAAGGCTTGGGTTGATCTGATGAGTTTCGTCTTTTGTGCTGAGCTTCCCTTCGGGCTCTGGGTCGATGGTGGAGTTTAGAGGTCCCATGGGATACCCAGTCAGGTGCTCTCCTTCCCGTAAAAAGCTGCTTGCGCCGGGCGTGGTGGCACACGCCTTTAATCCCAGCACTCAGGAGGCAGAGGTAGGTAGATCTCTGTGCGTTCAAGGCCAGCCTGGTGTACAGAGCGAGCTCCAGGACACCTGGTACTAAAAGGGAGACCCTGTCTCAAAAATACCAAAAAAAAAGGCTAAAACTAAAAAGCTGCTTGCATCAGTGAAATGCTCAATATCGGAGTCCTTGAGAGGCTGGTCTGTCAAGTTAGGCTTCATCCATGATTTTGATGCACTCATGATCTGGCTGGCTTGGTCCCCATGCAGCAGGGCTGCTGGGTTCAGGGTGACTTGTAGGTGAATGTGTAGCTTTCACTTTACAGGCAGATGGTGCAAAAATCCCTGACCAGTCACGAACTATCACTCCTGCTGATGGGCCGTATTAGAACATTGGTAGCCCTTGTTTAAAATATGGTCCTGGAACATACCAGGCCGAACCTATCTCCCACTTTTGACATACTAAAGGAATTCAGGCCCTGCACATGGCTGAGTTTGTGTGGCTTCCCCTGAACTCATGTCACAGTGCTAGCCACCTGTTCTAGTTTGTCTTCCATTGCTGTGACAAAACACTCTGACCGACACCAACTTGGGGAGGAAAGGGTTTAATTCAGCTTACATCTCCTGGGTCACAGTTCATCACTCAGGGAGCCCAAGGCAGGAACTCAGGGCAGGAACCTGGAGGCAGGAGCTGAAGCACAGGCCATGGAGGAATGCTGTTCACTGGCTTGCTCCTATGGCTCATGCCCAGCCTGCCTTCTTATACTGTACACAACAACCTGCCCAGGGTAGCACCACTCATTATGGGCTGGGCCCTCCCACACTGCTTGACAATCAAGACAATATTCCACAGATGTGGCCACAGGCCAATTCAATGGAGCCAATTCCCCAACTGAGGCTCCCTCAACCCAGATGTGTCAAGTTGACACTAAAGCTATCCAGCACACCACCCCTCACTGATGTAAAGGTCAATCAGGATTGACCTGGGGCCTTTCCACTCCTTTCACACACATCATCCCTGATATCTAACCATCCTAGCATTAGTTAACCAGCATTGGCCCTTATAGTCCATTAAATTTATCACTGTGTAGGCCAGGCATGGTGGGACACACCTTTAATTCCAGCAGTTGGGAGGCAGAGGCAGGCGCATCTCTGTGAGTTCAAGGCCAGCCTGGTCTACAGAGTGAGTTCCAGGACAGCCAGAGCTACAGGGAGACCCTGTCTCAAAAACACCAAAAAAAAAAAAAAAAAAAAAAAAAAATTAGCACTGTGTGAAACACAGACTGTCAGTTCTCCTCCCATATATATATGAAAAGGAGTCAGTATTCAGTGTGGCAATTAAATAAGATAAAAAATAAAATAAAATATTAAATAAGAGAGTATGAACTTAAAATGTTTAAGATAGGTGAGAAATGATGTTGTAGTTCAGCATCCTTAGCTACACAGTCAAGAAAACAAGGGGCCAGGTGTCCTCTCCTCTGCCTTCGGTTCTAGTCAGATCATCAGTAGTGGATGACACTCAGTATCAGGTCTATTGATTCAATGTCAATGTAAGCCAGAGAAATCTTGATAAAATCTGAAACAATGGGCTTTGTGGAGATGCGGGTGTAGCTGAGAGGGAGGCTGTGCTACCTGGACGTGCCTGGCTACCTGTACGTTTCTCAGTATTGTAGAAACAATGAACTCCCTGAAACTGCTTGCATGAAATGCTCTGCCTGGCTGGCTGCAGTGGGAGTGGCTGGGCAAACACACAGGTAAAGCAAAGGTCAGCAGAGCAAAATGGAGTTAGTTTTGCTATTTCAGCTACTGATGCAGTGAGGTCAACACAGAACATCACCCACGGCAAGTCCAGCCCTGGTGAATGTGGCTTCCATACGACCTCCTTCACCCGTCTTGTCTCCAAATGCAGATAATTACAAGGTCATAATTACAGCAAACCTAATACAAGCAGACCCCAAAATGCAGGATCAAGAGGGGGCCGTGACTTCAGAGATGTTCACACTCTTCCTGATACATTCTATGATGCAAAATTGATGGCTTGGGCCACGGAGAATGGTTCCTGCAGGGAAGGGAGGAGAGAGCAGGAAGGTCCGATCTGCCATCAACGAGGTGGGGAGCTGAGAGCAGGACCACTCATCAGAGCATCCAGGGAGTGGGCCCCAGGAAGCCTGGCCTTCGGGAACCCAAAGAGATCTGGAAATTTGCTGTGAGGAGATGGAGGCTCTGGGTATGTGTATAGGGACCAGGCTCAACACAGTGCACTTGGGGATGTCTGGGCTGAAGGAATAAGGAACATCCCAGATCAGATCCATGTGCATTTGTCAAGAAAACGTCATGTGGATGAAGATTCACCAAACAAACCCTGCTCTGAACACGGCTGACTCATGAGAACGACAGTCCTGGCTCTGGGCCTGCTCCCCTGTGGAGCTGGCTGTTCCATAATGAGCGTCCTCCTCCCTCAGCATCCTTCACCTTCCACAGCCCCTCAGCTGCTCAGGCTCTTCACGTGGTGGGTGACCCTGACCTTCATCCCTGGGGCATCCTGGCCATTACTAGTCCTGCCTGGGCTGAGCTGTCATAGTATCACACTGACCTTAACCACAGGGCTTGGGAGCACAGAGCCTGAGATGCAGGAGTCCTGGAACAGTGTGGAGACCTGTCCTCCAACCCCAGCGGTGACTCCATCCTGCGGCGGTCCTCCATTGGCTGCTCTCCGTGTCACACTACCGCACAGGGAAGCCACCCTTCCCACTGCCTGATGGTGTTTGCTGAGCCCCCAGGATCCCTGGAGAGGGCAAGGCTGGAGTGTGAGAAACTTCTTCCCCAGAGTCCACCTGAGCCCTGCTATCTGAGTCTACACTCCCTTCAGCCACCTGATACTCCACTGGGCTCCAGGAAGCCTGCAACACCCCAGGCAGGTGTGGTGGCACACTCCTTTAATCCTAGCACTTGGGGCAGAGGCAGGAGGATCTTTATGAGTTCAAGACCAGCCTGGTCACAGAGAGAATTCCAGGACAGTTGGGGCTACAGGGACAGGGAGACCCTGTCTCGAAAAGACCAAAAACAACAACAACAACAAAAAAACACGAAGCCTGCAACACCAATGGCCTTTGGTTGCTGTCACCACTGGGGCTCTAGGGGAATACTTACTCTGTTGAAGACCATCACTCTCTTGCCAGTTGTGACCCCTTTACAGTGACAAAGCCACCATCCACTTCTTGTCAAGGAGACTGGTCATGAACCCTCCCTGTATAAATCTAACTGGACAGCTCGGGGCCCCTCCTGTTTCCTCCTGCCCTAGCTCACCCCTGCCCACTTGTCCTAACTGTCCCCACTGTAACTCGAAGGGTTACTCGAAGCTCAAGGTCTTTTTTAGTCCTCATGATCAGTTAATCTTGTTTCTTCCGTCAGGATGGAGGAGTCAGTGTCTGAAACTTTACATCTTCCTCTCCCTTTTCTCTATCCTGAAGCTTTTGTGCCACAGGGGGAGAGGCTAGGGAGGCCACCACTTCCCTGTCCTCAGGGGGCCTTGTCCAGTAGGTGGCGCTGTCCCAACTGAGCCTGTGCATTTGGGGAGGAGGAAAAGGACATTTTTTTTTCTTCAAGGTACCTCAAAAGGCAGGCCTGACTTTGGTTAGGTTAGGGTTCTGATCCCTCTGTGGAAAGCTCTCATTTGTTAAGATACAATCAGCTGTTTATAGAAGTGGAAGTGAGGGGAGAGGAAGGTTGTGCGCTGGTCCCTCACACACTCCTCCCCTTGCTGGGGTCCCACAGCCTCCAAGAACACGAAGATCACAACAGATGAAGGATGTGTAGACCTGAGAAGCTGTTATTGCTTGGTCCACCATTTATAACTCAAAATAGTGTTTTTACATTAAAATATAAACAAAAGAATCACGTATGGCTCTGAGGATTTTTAAATATTTATTAATTTTTAACTTTATGTGTACAAGTGTATTGTCTGCATGTATGTAAGTGCACCCATGTCATGCAATGCTTGGGGAGGCCAGAAAAGGGTGTCTGATCTCCTGGAACTGGAGTTATGGATGGTTGTTACCTGCCATGTGGATGCTGGGAATTGAACCCAGGTCGGTCCTCTGCAAGAGCAGCCAGTGCTCTTGACTACTGAGCCATCTCTCCAGCCTGTGGATATATTTTTATAAAAAAACCATTCTGGCTGCTGGTTGTGATGGCTGATACTGGTTATCCAACGTCAGGGGCTGACCTTGAGTAGGTCGGCTGGGGTGGCAGACACAACCTTGGAGGCAGCACCCTGCCCTGCTCTGGGCCTGGACTGAGTGAAAGGTGGGCAGGAGCTGAGCACAGTGCTCCTGCTCTCTGCTGCTTGAGTGGATCCAGTGTGAGCGGCTGCCCACAGCTCCTGCGTGTGACTCCCCTGCCGTGACGGACTGTAACCTCCAACCTCGGGCAAATTCAACCTTCTTTCCTTGAGTCCTGTCCTGTATTTTGTCACAGCAAAGAGCAAAGCGCTAATAAACTGGTCCAAATTTGAGGCAAACTGATTTAGAAATCAGGGTCTCCTTTTGCACAGAGGTGGGGAGCTCAGTTGTGGAAATACAGGCCAGTTGGGCTCTGTCCCCCACTACTCTATGGCTTTCCACCCTCCTCCAGCTGCCTGGTCCTAAGTCTGCCACTCCTGTCCCCTGTGCAACAGTTGAGACCCACATTCTGGTGCAGGTGGACATGCGGTCTTCTGCCTGGTAGACTGAAGCCTCATCCCAGGGTTTCTGGAGAGATGAGTAGGTGTCGATGAGGAGCAGGTAGGTGGGTGGATTCTGCCGCGGTGCCACCCGGTCCTGTCCCAGCACCTCAGGGAGCCAGCATCCTGCTCTCCAGATGCCACAGGACACAGCACACTGAGGACTGCTGGGCATGCTGCTGATCCTCCTGCTGCTGCTGCTGCTGTGGTGGGTGTTCTGTGTGGCTTCTGTTTTTATCTAAATTGAGGTCTCCATGGGAAGTGGAGGGAGACGAAGCACGCTAGGAAGGAGGAGATCATGAGCCTCTAGGTTTGAATCCAGAGGTGGGCTAGAAATGTGAAGTTACAGTTATAACTTCAAGTTATTTCAGTTCATTGTTTACATAAGGGCAAATGTTATGGGATAAAAATCTTTAAAAGCACAGTTTGGTTAAATAGAAAGTAAACATTCTCTGTGACACAACAAAGAAAAAGATGAGCCATGTACGAATGGCTGCTCCATCCTTCACCACTGAACCCAGGCATCTCGGGAACAGGACATGTAGGGTCTCTTCTCCTGCTTCCAGGAAGCCCCTCCGTCCACACCCACTGCAGACAGAGCTGGAAACTGCCCAGGCTTCCTCACAGGACCCTGACACCTGCTGCCATCACTGCCTTACCAGGGTGAGCTGAGGTCACCCTGAGCAAGAGAGCACCCTGTCCATGTGCCAAAGAGGGGAGGTCATAGAGGACAGAGAACTGGGGCCCTCCCCACCTGCTCTCCACTTCTGAGAGCAGTCTGGACTGATGGCAGAAGCCGCTGCGTCATACTACAACATTCTGTGCTGCTTATTCTCCACGGTCTCACTCTCCATCCACCCAGCAGTCACCTTACCAGAGCAGGATGTTCCCTACCCATCACCACCACAGCAGCTCAGCTCCTGTCCCCTCCCCTGATGTCACTCCCCAGCTCTACTTCATCCCAGGAGAGCAGACCAGCTCCACGGGGTCAGCCCTGAAGGCTGGGCAGCGCCATTCCTGTCCCTGTGACTTCTGCCCTGATGCGGGACTGGAAGCCTCAGGAGCTCTGGGGAAGAAGGGAAAGCTGCGTGTCTGGTGCGTGGGAGAAGCCCGCCTCTGATTGCTTTCTGAGTCCTCTCTCCTCAGTCCTGCAGGTCAGAAGCAGCGGTTCTCTGAGGAAGAAAAGGCCTCAGGCCACTTTCCAGGACACTATCAGTGTCCCCTGAGACAGATCAGCAGAGCCACCACCAGGCAAGGAAGGGAAGGTGCTGAGGGCTGAGGGACAGGAAGGAATGGGGGTGGAACCCGCTGTGCTCCCCTCCTCTCAGTCCAACCATCCGATGAGGGGCTTCTCCACAAGGGCCCTTCTGTCTGCGAGGTCCTCTGTACTGAGCGAGTTCTCCAGAGACAGATCAAAGAGAGGTTCCAGGAGCGCAGGGCCTCCAGCTGGAGGTCTTCTCAGTCACCGCATCCGTCCTTCTCCCAGGGGTGCAGTGCGGGCTCCTCGCGAAGATCCACGCCCTGAGCCTGTGCCACACTCTGAAATTACTAAGGTGTGGCCTAGCACAGTGGCTTGTGGGAGTCCAAAGACCTGAGTACTGTGGACTGCGACCCAGAGCCCCGACATCCGCAACACACTGGGTGTCCCTTCCCTAGAGAAGCCAATCAGCGTCGCTGTGGTCACCGGTTATAAATTGAAGGGGACCCGCGTGGACCCAGATTGTTCCAGAGTGTACAGAGAGGGAGCGATGGAGCGCCTCCTCTGGCTGCTCACTGCCTCCCTGGTGCTGACACAGACCTGTGCGGGTGAGTGTGGGAGGAGAGATGGCGCAGCAGGATGGGGGCCCATGGCGACCCAGACCATACGGCTCCCCAGCTGGGCTGCCCGCTCCTTCTCCACCAGGAGCCCCGTCTACTCCCGGCCACGCTCCTGTCCGGGGTCTCATGGCGGACCTCCCTTCCCCTACCCGCCCCCCAGGCTCGCACTCGCTGTGGTGTTTCCACACCGCAGTGTTCCTGCCCGGACTCAGCAAGCTCCGGTTTACCTCCACCGCCTACGTGGACGACACGCAGTTCGTGGGCTTCGACAGCGATAAGGATCTGAGAATGGAGCCGCGCGCGCCGTGGGTGGAGCAGGAGAGCCAGTACTGGGAGCGGGCGACCCAGTACGTCAAGGGACTCGCACAGACTTTCCAGGGGAGCGTGCGGAAAGCGCTGCACCACTACAACCAGAGCGAGGACGGTGAGTGACCCCGGGTGACCCCGGGTCCGAGTTCACGACCACCCACTGCCCCATGGACGGCCCGAGTCGCCCCAGGTTCCCAGGTCCGAGGTTCGACCTGAGGCTGTGGGACCCCGGGGGACCCTCGACTCAGTAGAGCTGCAGGACTAGGGACGTTTTGGTTTCAATTTAGGTCTAAATGCAAGGGTGGGCGGGGCCGTGTGGGCGGGGCTGACCTCGGGGGCGGGGCCAGGCTCTCACACCTACCAGTGGATGTGCGGCTGTGATGTGGGTTCCAAGGGACGCCTCCTCCGCGGGAATGAGCAGTTCGCCTATGATGGCAAAGACTACATAGCCCTGAGCGAGGATCGGAGATCATGGACCGCAGAGGACAAGGAGGCTCAGATCACCCAGCAAGAGTGGGAGCAGGCTGGTTGGGCGGAGCTAGACAGGGCCTACGTGGAGGAGGAGTGCGTGGCCATGCTGCTCAGATACCTGAGGAAAGGGAAGGAGACTCTGGAGAGGACAGGTAAGAGGGGCCGCAGGGCAACTTCATCTGCCTTGGACTAGAGCCAGTGTCTCTGAGGAGGGAGGAAAATGGGATCCGCTGGAATTTTGCCTCTGTCTCTGCAACAAGACAAGGAACTCAGTGTTTCTGAGTTTCCTGATCTATTTATCAGCAGAGTGACTGTCCAGGGCTCAGCCTTGTCTAGGGCAGTTCAGAGTCTCTCAGGATAGGCGAGAAGATCCTGAAATAACCAGCCCCCAGTTCCCATCTGCAGCCATTGTGAACCATGGCCTCTCTCAGGTCTCTCAGGTCTCAGTGTCTTTGGAGGTCTGACTCCAGGGATGCTGAGACTGGCAACCCGATGCAGTCAGGACCAGAAATCCATTTTCCACAAGGGAAACCTCGACTCTCCTTTTCTGGGCTGGATCACATGAATTCCAAAACTTCCCAGTGTATAAAGTGTCCAGATGTCTGGGTCTAGGCTGTGCTGTGAGGTTCACACCCCTCCTCAAGCCCAGTTTTCATGTCCATTCCCAGCTTGGTCACATGAGCACTGCTGAGTCCCCAGGAAGAAGGAAAAAGGCCTAATCTTTCCCACTCTTCCCGTAGACCCTCCAAAGACACATGTGACCCATCGCCCCACACATGAAGGGAAGGCGACACTGAGGTGCTGGGCTCTGGGCTTCTACCCTGCGGACATCACCCTGACCTGGCAGAGGGATGGGGAGGACCTGACCAAGGACATGGAGCTTGTGGAGACCAGGCCTGCAGGGGATGGAACCTTCCAGAAGTGGGCAGCTGTGGTGGTTCCTTCTGGAGAGGAGCAGAGATACACATGCCATGTGCATCATGAGGGGCTGCCTGAGCCCCTCACCCTGAGATGGGGTGAGGAGGGGTGTGGGCACAGAGCCTGCTGTCAGGGAAAGCAGGAGCCCTTCTGGAGACCTGAGCAGGGTCAGGGCTGAGAGCTGGGCAGGCCCTCACCTTCCCTTCCTTTCCCAGAGCCTCCTCAGCCCACATCCTCACCCACCACCCCCATCTTGGCAATCGTGGCTGGCCTGGTTCTCCTTGTAGCTGTGGTCATCGGAGCTATGGTGGCTGTTTTGATGAAGAGGAGGAAGAGCACAGGTGGGAGGGGCGGGGTCTGGGTCTCCCTGCTTCCTTTGTAGTGTGCTGTGCCTCAGTAACGGGAAGCCCCGCCCCACACAAACTTTCTCAGCCCAAGTGTGGGTACTGACACTGACTCATCATAAAGCCCAGGAATGAGTGCTGGATGTCTGGGACTGATTCTCAGAGGTCAGGGGTCAGAGGGAAGAAGCCCTGAGGATCGAGCTCTAGGGGGGCAGTTGATCAGTCCCTGCACCTCCTGTCCTCATGCGTCCTGACCCTTCCCTGGATCTGCAGTCACAGTTCTGGAAACTTCCTGGGCTTTATATCTTCCCTGGTCTCACAGTTTCTCTTCTCACAGGTGGAAAAGGAGGGAGCTATGCCCAGGCTCCAGGTCAGTGTGGGGAGCGGGATGATCCCTGAGGCCCTTGGGGTGGAGATGGAGCCCATGGGGAGTCAGCCAGCCCATAATTCCTCCTCCCCCACATCCTCTCTGGCTCTGAGTGTGTCTTGTTATTTCTCCACTGCAGACAGCGACAGTACCCAGAGCTCTGAGCTGTCTCTGCAGGATTGTAAAGGTGACACCCGAGGGTCTGCATTGGGGGTGGCAGTGGGGACAGGACTGGGTCCCAGAGACTCTCAGAGTTCAGACCTTTGAGTGAGTGCTGGGATGTTGGGATGTCTTTATGGTGACTGTTGATGACTCTTGTTCTTCAGCTTGAGACAGCCTCCCTTTGGGGACTGAGCACAGAAGCTGAGTCCAAGTCCCTCCCTTCTGACTGCAGAACCACTGGATTCTCTGGACAGCAGTGTCTGAAGATGTCTACTTCCTCCTGTGTGTGCAAGTCCTTGACTGAAAGGTTGATGGGTTAATTAATGCACTACATTTCTAAAGATTGGTGGCAGAAATAAATAGTAGCATTGAGAACCTTCTGGAGTATGAGTTTGCTATCCTGTGTGTCTTGTGGGACTGGAGGAGGCTGTGGGAGCCCAGTGTGGACAGGGCTGTGCCCAGCTGGGGCTCAGTCTACTTACTGTGGACTTTGGTGGTCACTCTTCCACTTTGTCACCTCTTTAGCTATTTTGTCCTTGTCACTTAGTAGGGCCACAGGCTGACAGAGTCTGTGATCACAGGATGGCGGGCGACAAGGGCTCCCGAGTCCAGTCAGCCTGGGCTCTGGCCTGGCTGTGGCCTCAGCCCCACCTTCTGTTTATCTCATCCCTTAGTTTCTGTAGAGGACAGGCCTGTTCTTGTTCCTGCAAGTGACTCCGGTCTCTTCCCCTTTGTAGTCCCTGTGTGTGACAACAGTAGATGTTTTCATCACTGTCCCTACCAGACCCAAGCAGGTCCCTGCCCCAGGCTTCTGTAGAATGAACAGATGAATGTCGGGATCCGTTGCTCCTGTCCTTCAAGGCCATATCCTGCACTCGTCCTCCTTTCCCCAGTCTTCCTAGATCTAGTCCTTCTGTGGGACAGCGAGGAAGGACCTGCAGGGGCTCATCCGGGATCAGGTCCTCTTGGAGCCCTGTTCTGCTCAGCTCCCTCCCTCTCCTTCCCTCCCTCTCCCTCCTCCCTCTGGGAATCCTGGTGCTGCTCCAAGGGCAGCTCAAGGTCTTATAGGCAGAGTCTGGTTTACATTTAAGGATCCGTAAGTCAAGGACAGAAGGACAGAGCCAGTAAGGAAAGGAGGAGGGAGAGGGCAGCTCCTGGGACAAAGCTCAAGGGGCCCTGGCCCCAGTGTGGGGACACTACTGTGTAGCTGCCATGAGGCCTGAGGCTGAGCCAATAAGGACAGCGTGTCCACAAGTGGGAGGGGCTTGTTGGGCAGCATTTTCCTCCTGAAGGAAACACTGGTCCTGGAGGGAGAAGGAGGATCATGGACCCAAGAGAGGGACAGGGACTCAGAAGATGCAGGAAGGAGGCTGTCCACCTTAACAGGAAAGATCTCCGCAGAAAGTATTTGCTCCATGGAGCTGCTGCATGCTGCGTGGGTGACTCCAGTGGTACACTGTCATGAGTGGACACTCAGGCTGGGGTAGGCTTTTTAGTGATACACTGTCATGAGTGGACACTCAGGCTGGGGTAGGCTTTCCAATGATACACCGTCATGTGTGGACACTTATGCTGGGGTAGGCTTTCCAGTGATACACTGTCATGAGTGGACACTCAGGCTGGGGTAGGCTTTCTGGTGATACACTGTCATGAGTGGACACTCAGGCTGGGGTAGGCTTTCTGGTGATACACTGTCATGAGTGGACACTCAGGTTGGGGTAGGCTTTTCAGTGACACACTGTCATGAATGGACACTCAGGCTGGCCTAGGCTTTCTGGTGACACACTGTCATGAGTGGACACTCAGGCTGGGGTAGGCTTTCCGGTGATACACTGTCACGAGTGGGCACTCAGGCTGGGGTAGGCTTTCCGATGATACACTGTCATGAGTGGACACTCAGGCTGTGGTAGGCTTTCTGGTGATACACTGTCATGAGTGGACACTCAGGCTGGGGTAGGCTTTCTGGTGACACACTGTCATGAGTGGACACTCAGTCTGGGGTAGGCTTTTCAGTGTTGCTCCTGACAACTCACCCACGCTCCTGGGTTCGACCTCAATAAACTGATTGATTCTCGGAGCTGGACAGGGATGGAATCTTTTCTTTGGTCTGCTTGTCTCTGTCTCTGTCTGGGGTGCTTGGAAACAGACCCCAGGAGTTCACACAGCAGTGTCCATGTGATCACCCACAGACACTCTCGTGTGAATGTGTGACGTACTTTTTCTTTGCATCTACAACACACCATGGAGGAAAACACAATCATAGCCTCATGGAGCGTGCGCTGCAGTGGGGAGATGCACAGGATGCACTGTGAATAAATAAGGACGACGTCCTGTCAGGAGGTGGCAGGAGCTGTAGGGAAGGTGGTCAGAGGTAGGTGTGCCAGCCAGGAAGGGCTGCGTAACAGGTGCTCACGTGGCCTTGTCTGGAGGGTGATGTCTGGGGAAAGAGCTGAAGATCATGGGAAATTTCTCTGCAGCATCTGGACCTGGTTCTTTCCAGGCTGTGGATCCTGCAGGGCAGATGCACTGAGGCAGGAGCATGTCTGCGTGTTCTGGAGGAATAAGGAAGCTGCTGCCTGGAGCAGAGTCACGGAGAGGAGGAGAGGCTGGAAGGTCAGAGCTCTCCTCACAGTGACAGGAGTCAGGAGAGGGCTGAGCAGAAGAGGAAAGAGAGCAACTTCTCTTGTCAAAGGATCTGGTAATGAAGAGGCTTCTATTTCTGCTGTAATAGCAAATAGAACATAGCAAGGTGGAGATCCGGCAGCGGGAACCTGGGGAACCAGTGGCTGCTCCTGCTGCGGACGCTGGTTCCTGATCTGATCAGGAAGGATGGGGAAGGGATGGCATCCTGGATCCACTCTGCAGGTAGACTGCACAGCTCTTCCTCATGTCTAACCCTGGGTGTGCTGAAGAGGAGTCACATCACCCAGGCCTGCAGACTGTACAGGGAGGCACTTAGGTCATCAGTGGAGCACTGAGGCTGCAGGTCCACTTAGGGATCCTGCAAGAAGGACTGAGCCTGGAGTTCAGTGTCAGGGACATGACCAGACCCTGGCCAGCTGATGACACAGTTCAGGTGCAGCACCTAGAAGGCTCCAGACATCCTGCACACAGAAATGCCCTGGAAGTCAGCTGAACATGCAGTCAGGTTGCAGTGGAGTGAGCGGTTCTGGAGCTGCTTGTGGGGGGTCACACTGTCAGGAGCAGGAACGTCACCGGGGTGCCCAGGCTGGGTCAGCCTCACCTGTAGGTCATCTTTAATAACTGACCCCTTGGGCTTGTGTCTAACAGTCCTCAGAGTGAGATGGGATCCAGGAGAGGCCTGAATGTTTTCTACCAGGCACCAAGCATCCTGGTCGCTCAGCCCTGAGGACCAGTGAGGCCAGTGTCAGAGCGTCCACCTGGGGAGAGGTCTCAATGCAGTTACAGGTGGCTCGTCCACCTCGGGGAGAGGTCTCGATGCAGTTACAGGTGGCTCGTCCACCTCGGGGAGAGGTCTCGATGCAGTTACAGGTGGCTCGTCCACCTCGGGGAGAGGTCTTGATGCAGTTACAGGTGGCTTTTCGTCACAGACAGGAGAGAGGAGGAAGGACATCATCTTCAATCAGGAGAGGAGACACTAGGGATGGAGCTGTTCCCTCCCATGTCCAGCAGGTGGAAGATGCAGGAAGCCGCTAACAGCTCAGCACAGAGAGCGCACAGCTCTGACACTGCCGACCAGACTCAGTGCTTGAACCAAAGAGTGGGATCTGCATTTTCCATTTGTTCCCAAAATTCTATCTGCGTGTCTCTAGGTAACTGGAGGGCTAGCTTCTCTCTGGGTGAGGCCACGGGACTGGGCTCCAGGCATCAGCAGACCCACAACACCAGGTCTGTCAGAGCCCACTCCAGCCGCCACTCCCACTGCTGGACACTGGGTCCTTGGCTGGGGCGCTGTCACTGCTCCCGGTGCCTGGACCTCACCGCTGCCACTCAGGCCCTTGTGCCAGTGTCTCCTGCTCAGCACCAGCCTGGGTCTCACCTCCTGCTCAGCGTGGGCATGTGGTCTTCTGCTGGGTGGACCTGAAGCCTCATCGCAGGGTCTCTGGAGAGATGAGTAGGTGGTGATGAGGAGCACGTAGGCAGGGGGACTATGCTGCGGTGCTGCCCTGTCCCAGCACCTCTGGGGGCCACCATCCTGCCCTCCAGCTGCCATGGGACACAGCATCCTGCCATGTCCTGCTATCCTGCTGAGCATCCTGCTGCTGATGGCGTGGTGGGCATTCTGTGTGGCTTCTACTTTCATCTAAATTCAAGGTTCCAGAGGAAGTGGGGGGAGACCTATCAGGAAGGAGAGCATGAGCCTCCAGGGTGTGAACCACAGGTGGACTAGAAATAGAAGTGGACATTAGAACTTCACCAACTTACTTCAGTTAATTCTTTACATAAGCACAAGTGTTGTGAGATTAGATAGGAAATTAATATATTCTGTGATACAAAGGAAAAAAAGGATGAACTGTGTATGGATGATTGGTCCACCCTCTACTCCAGCATGGAGCCCAGGCAGCCAGGAAACAGGACACTTGGGGTCTCTTCTCCTCCTGTTTCCAGGACGCAGCTGTGTCCACTCCTGCTTCAGACAGGCTGGAAACTGCCCAGGCTTCCTCACAAGAGCCAGACCCCTGTTGGTCCCTATTCCTCACCATCAGACCCAAAGCTCAGCTCCTGTCCCCTCCTCTGATGTCACTCCCCAGCTCTGCTTCATCTCAGGAGGGAGGGCTCTGACTCTTCAGAGCAGATCAGCCCCACAGGGTCAGCCCTGAATGCTGTCCCCAGCTGTGCAGGGCCAGTGCTGTCCCTGTGACTTCTGCCCTGATGCAGGACTGGAAGCCTCAGGAGCTCTGGGGAAGAAGGGAAAGCTGCGTGTCTGCTCCGTGGGAGAAGCCCACCTCTGATTGCTTTCTGAGTCCTCTCTCCTCAGTCCTGCAGGTCAGAAGCAGCTGTTCTCTGAGGAAGAAAAGGCCTCAGGCCACTTTCCAGGACACTATCAGTGTCCCCTGAGACTGATCAGCAGAGCCACCACCAGGCAAGGGAGGGAAGGTGCTGAGGGCTGAGGGACAGGAAGGAATGGGGGTGGAACCCGCTGTGCTCCCCTCCTCTCAGTCCAACCATCCGATGCTGAGCGAGTTCTCAGAGACAGATCAACGCGAGGTTCCAGGAGCGCAGGGCCTCCAGCTGGAGGTCCTCTCAGTCACCGCATCCGTCCTTCTCCCAGGGGTGCAGTGCGGGCTCCTCGTGAAGTAGAAGCCTGTGCCACACCCTGCAATTACTAAGGTGCGGCCTAGCACAGGTGGCTTGTGGGAGTCCAAAGACCTGAGGACTGTGGACTGCGACCCAGAGCCCCGACATCCGCAGCACACTGGGTGTCCCTTCCCTAGAGAAGCCAAATAACGTCCCTGTGGTCACCGGTTATAAATTGATGGGGACCCGCCTGGATCCAGATTGTTCCAGAGTCTCCAGAGAGGGAGCGATGGCGCGCCTCCTCTGGCTGCTCACCGCCTCCCTTGCCCTGCCACGGACCCCTGCGGGTGGATGTGGGGTCGGGAGGGAACCCGCCTCTGCGGGGAGGAGACATGGCGCAGCAGGATGGGGGCCCATGGCGACCCAGACCCTGCTGCTCCCCAGCTGGGCTGCGGGGCTCCTTCTCCACCCGGAGCCCAGTCTACTCCCGGCCACGCCCCTGTCCCGGTTCTCACCGGCTCCACCCCCCAGGCTTGCACTTGCTGTGGTGTTTCCACACCGCTGTATTAGCCGGGCCTCGGGGAGCCCCGATTCATCTCCATCGCCTACGTAGACGACTCCCAGTTCGTGGGCTTCGACTGGAAGGATCTGAGGATGGAGCCGCGCGTGGGTGGAGCAAGAGCCGGAGTACTGGGAGCAGAACACGCAGGTCCTCAAGGGCATCACACAGACTTTCCGTGGGATTATGCGGAAAGCACTGCGCTACTACAACCAGAGCTAGGACGGTGAGTGACCCCGAGTGGGGGGTCACGGCCCTCCCACGGCCCCATGGACTGCCAGAGTCTCCCGGGTCCCCAGGTCTGAGGTTCGCTGCGAGAAGAGCTGCAGGACCAGGACAGGTTTTGGTTTCATTTTAGGTCTAAATCTGCTTGTGTCCGTGGGGGCGGGGCTAACTGTCGGGGTGGGGCCAGGGCCTCACACCCTCCAGTGGATGTGTGGCTGTGATGTGAATGCCCACAATGCCCACGGGCGACTGTGATGGCAAAGACTACATCTCCCTGAGCAGGCTGGTTGGGCAGAGCGAAGCAGGGCCTACCTGGAGGAGGAGTGCGTGGCCATGTTGCTCAGATACCTGGAGAAAGGGAGGAGACTGCAGAGGACAGGTGAGGGGCTGCGGGGCAACTCCTCCACCTAAAGCCAGTGGATTTGAGGAGGGAGGAAAATGTGATTAGCTGGACATCTGCCTCTCTCGCATCAGGAGGGGGGAGAATAATGCTCCTGGGCTTCCTGATCCAGATCAGAGAGTGACTGTCCAGGGCTCAGCCTTCTCCAGCACAGTTCAGAGTCTCTCAGGACAGGAGAGAAGATCCTGAAACAGCCAGCCAGCAGTTCCCTTCCATCTGCAGCCCACTGTGAGCCATGGCCTCTCTCAGGCTGGGTTCTCTGTCCACACCCAGTGTCCTTGGAGGTCTGACTCCAGTGATGCTGAGTCCTCAGCCCCACCAGTCAGGACCAGGAGTCTATTTTTCCTGGTGTCAAACTTGAAGTCTCCCATCTGGGTTGGAGCACCCTGAATATAGGACTTTGCAAGGAGTAGATTATCCAGATGCCTGTGTCTAGGCTGCTGTGTGGGATTCCCACCCCTTCCCCACCCCAGTCCTCAAGTCTATTCCCAGCATGGTCACAGGAGCACTGCTGAGTCCCCAGGAAGAATACACAGCACCCGAACTTTCCACCCATTTCTTACAGACTCCCCAAAGGCACATGTGACCCATCACCCCAGACCTGAAGGGGGCATCACCCTGAGGTGCTGGGCCCTAGGCTTCTACCCTGAGGATATCAGCCTGACCTGGCAGAGGGATGGGGAGGATCTGACTAAGGACATGGAGCTTGTGGAGACCAGGCCTGCAGGGGATGGAACCTTCCAGAAGTGGGCAGCTGTGGTGGTGCTTTCTGGAGAGGAGCGGAGATACTCGTGCCATGTGCATCATGAGGGGCTGCCTGAGCCCCTCACCCTGAGATGGGGTGAGGAGGGGTGTGGGCACAGAGCCTGCTGTCAGGGAAAGCAGGAGCCCTTCTGGGGACCCTGAGCAGGGTCAGGGCTGAGAGCTGGGTCAGGCCCTCACCTCCCCTTCCCTTCCCAGAGCCTCCTCAGCCCACCGTCCCCATCTTGGCAATGCTGGCTGGCCCGGTGCTCCTTGGAGCTGTGGTCATCGGAGCTGTGGCTGCTGTGATGATGATGAGGAGGAACCAGGTGTGAGGGGCGGAGTCTGGGTTCTCTTTTCTTCTAGAAGTTTGCTCTGAATCATTAATGGAAGCCCCGCCCCACACATACTTTCCCAGCCTGGGTCTGTGTGCTGACACTCACTGTAAAGCACATGCAAAATGAAGGTCAGACTCATCACCATGAGGACTGTGGACATGGGGACCTGATTCTCAGAGGTCAGAGGTCAGAGAGGAAGGTCCCTGTGAGGGCAGACCTCCAGGAGGACAGTTCGTCGGTCCTTGCACCTCCTGTCCTCATGCGTCCTGACCCTTCCCTGGACCTGCAGTCACAGTTCTGGAAACTTCCTGGGCTTTACATCTTCCCTGGTCTCACAGTTTCTCTTCTCACAGGTGGAAAAGGAGGGCGCTATGCTCAGGCCCCAGGTCAGTGTGGGGAGCGGGATGATCCCTGAGGCCCTTGGGGTGGAGGTGGAGCCCATGGGGAGTCAGCCAGCCCATAATTCCTCCTCCCCCACATCCTGTCTGTCTTTGAGTGTGTCTTTCATTTCTTCACTGCGAACAGTGACAGTGTCCAGAGCTCTGACCTGTCTCTAGGTATTTATAAAGGTGACACCTGAGGGTCTGCATTGGGGGTGGCAGTGGGGACAGGACTGGGTCCCAGGGACCCTCAGAGTTCAGACCTTTGAGTGAGTGCTGGGATGTTGGGATGTCTTTATGGTGACTGTTGATGACTTGTTCTTCAGCTTGAGACAGCCGCCCTGTGGGACTGAGCACAGAAGCTGAGTCCAAGTCCCTCCCTTCTGACTGCAGAACCACTGGGTTCTCTGGACGGCAGTGTCTGACGATGTCTGCTTCCTCCTGTGTGTGCAGTGTGAAGAACTGGGAGACCAGTCCAGCCCTGCCCACCAGGACCCTGTCCTGCTCTGTCCTGTGTCCCTTCCACAGCCAGCCTTCCTGCTCCAGCACAGGGGAGCAGGGACGTCTCCACCCATGTCAACTCCGTGCTGCACTGAGCTGCAGCTTCTCACTTCCCCTGATAATAAGAATCTGAACATGAACTTGATTGGCAAATCCTTCACTGAGAGGTTGGTGGGTTAACTAAAGGAGGAAATGTCTGAAGTTTGGTCGAGGAAATAAATGACAGCCTTGAGAACCTTCTGGACTATGAGTTTGCTATCCTGTGTGTAAGGTGGGGCAGGAGGAGGCTGTGGGAGCCCAGTGTGGATAGGGCTGTGTCCAGCTGTAGCTCAGTGCACTGTGAACTTTGCCTTTGATGTGGTCACTCCTCAGCTCTGTCACCTCCTGGGCTCTTTTGTCCTGGTCACTTAGTAGGATCACATGCTGACAGAGTCTGTGGTCACAGGATGATGAGCAGCAAGGGCTCCCGTGTCCAGGTCAGCCTGGCTCCGGCCTGGCTGTGGCCTCAGCCCATCTTCTGTGTGTTTCTTGTCCTTAGTTTCTGTAGAGGACAGGCCTGGTCTTGTCCTGCACGTGGTGCTGCCCTCACTCTCCTCTGGGGAGTGTGACAGCAATAGGAGGGGACTTTCCTGTCATCATCCCCACCAGACCCAACAAGGCCCTGCACCCAGGAGACTGTGCACGAGGAGATGTTGTCGGAGTCCTGAGCTCCGCCCCCTTCCAGGCTGTCTCCTGGACGTCCTCTGCTTCCCCTGACCTTTCAGAATCTGACAGTGGGATCAGCAGAGGACGGATGCTGTGTCTCGTCCTGGTCAGGTCCTGATGGAGCTGTGTTCTCTGCTCAGCTCCCCCCCCCCCATCTGGGATCCTGGAGCTGCTCCACTGCTGCAGCTGAGGCCTCACAGCCAGCGTCCACTGCAGATGCGTGTTTAGTTAGCAAATAGATCAATCAAGGGCAGAAGGAAGGGGGAGAGGAGAGGGAGGGCAGCACTGTGGGAAATGCTCAGGTGACTCTGACCTCAGAGAACAGCAACTTTTGCTCAGCTGCCACAGAGCAGCATTTGGCCTAAGGATGCGTTAATGAAGGTAGATGCCTTGAAAAGGGAGGTGATTGTATGAAATTTTCGTCTGAGTTAAAACACTCCTGCTAGGGGCTGGAGAGATGGCTCATAAGAGCACTGGTTGCCCTTGCTGAAAATCTGAGTTCATTTCACAATGCCAACATGGAGGCTCACATCTGCCTAACTTTCCTGACGCCCTCTTCTGGCCTCCCCTGGCATTTTACAACATGGGTGCACTCACATACATGCAGGCAAAACACTCATACACATAAAGTACTAAATTAATAAACACATAAATAACCTGATGGCTGTGTATCAGTTACTGTGACATCTTCGTGATGGCTGTGTATTAGTTACTATGACATCTTCATGATGGCTGTGGATTAGTTACTATGACATCTTCATGATGGTGGTGTATTAGTTACTATGACATCTTCGTGATGGCTGTGTATTAGTTACTATGATATCTTCATGATGGTGATGTATTAGTTCCTATGACATCTTCATGATGGTGGTGTATTAGTTTCCATGACATCTTCATGACGGTGTATTAGTTTCTCTTCTGTTGCTGTGATAAACACAGTGACAACACAACTTGTGGAAGAGTTCACTGTGGCTTCTGCCTATAGAGGGATGAGAGTCCACCGTGGTGGGGAGGCAGCACGCATCAGGCATGGTGGCAGAAAGCTGGAGTCCCCAGCAAAGTGAAAGTGTGGTGGGGCTAAAACCTCTCAACCCCCACCCCTTCCCAGTGACACACTTCCTCCAGCAAGGCTGCCCTTCCCAGAGATGCTATAATCTCCCCAACAGTGCCACCAACTGAGGACCGAGTTCCATACCCAAGCCATAGCATTTCACTCCCTGGTCCCATAGGCCTGTGGCCATCTCAATGCAAGATGCATCCATCCAGCTTTAAAAGTCCCCGCTATCTTTCACATCTTCAACACTGTTGAAAAAGTCCAAAGTCTCTCCTTAGGCTCAAGGCAATGTCTTAATTGTGACCCTTGTAAAATCAGAAAGCAAATTGTATGCTTCCAATGACACAGAGTGAGGAAATACAGGACCAAAGCAAGACCTGAATCCCACAGGAGATTGTACCTGTCAACAGCCATCATGGGGGGAAGGCTTAGGTCTCACCCCTTCCTGGGGATCTTTTGGCAGCTAATGGTTGCTGGGGAGGGAAGACAGTGTCTTCAGCCGGGCAGCCGCTGTAGCTGCCCCTGCTCCTGTGAGCTTCCTACTGAGACTCCTGCATTGCAGATGCTGCAGGGGACCCCAGCTCTGTTCCCAACACCCACATTGCAGCACACAACTGCCTGTGACTCTAGTTCCAGGAGATCTGATACCCTTGTATGTCCTCCTCAAGAATCCACACACATGTGGGACACACACACACAAACACACACACACAGACACACACATGCACATAGAAATAAAAAAATCTTAAAAAATGAGGAACATTGCATTTCTTTTTAAAATTTTCCCACAGGGAGACGAGCGGCCTAGCCCGCCGAGCAGTGGCTTCTGCTCAAAGTTGCCTTCTCAAGTTCTGTCACTGCACAGGGCTTCTCCCAGGATCACCATGTGAGAGTCGCTGTCCAACCCAACCCTGCTGGGTTCCCACGTCAGAAGAGAGCTGGGAGAGGGCTGGGAGGCAGAGAACAGGACAGAGCAGAACATGCTGCACCCACTCTAGAGGGCCCAGCAGGGCAGACCACCCAGGAGGGAGCAGGGTGGGGCAGAGGGGCCAGAGGGGGAGCTTGGTCCACAGGCTCTGGGACGCCCTCAGGTCCTTCAGCTTTCATGAGGCTGAGCTCCAGCCATTGCTTCCTGGAGCTCTGCTGTCAGGGCTCGAACTCCACCAGAGTCTCAGTCTCCCAGTGCTGGCAGAGGTTGTGGAAAGTGAGTAAAGATAGAGGGGTAACAGAGTGGGCGCAATGACACTGAACATTTGCAACTGGCTTCCATCAGGAGTTAAGGAGGACCAAGAACACACCCAGCGTTCTTTCATCTACGTAGGTGCTGGAGCCTACAGACACTAGACTGCGCTGAGCTTATGGGCGAGCGTCTGAGGAGTCTAACAATGGCTGCTCCGCACTGCAGAGTCAAGGGCCTGCTAGTTGCTCAGTCCAGGAGGCTGCATGGCTCAGCAGCCCCAGTCTGCCACTGGAGGATTGGAGGAGTCCTGGAGGTCTTCTAGTCTTCAGGCTATGTTGGAATCTGAAGATATTGGTTGCACTATGAACAAAAGAATGCCATAGCAACAAGATGAACTCACCAGTGAGAGAGAAGGCAAGCAAGCAGAGACTGGGCCCTTCTGTCCTGTTGTCTACACACATGCCACAGCACTAGCATATGCAAAAAAAATGCAATAAAATGAAAAAACTTAAACGATAAAGCTTCAAGTACTAGAAACATCTCATTTTTCAGCTCTGACATCTAGCGTTCCAGCTCAGCTGAGCAAGGGCTGCCTGTGGTGAAGGCCTTGATTGTGAAGTGAACCCAGGTCCTGCACATATCAAGCATGGGCTCTACCACTGAGCTAAACCATCAACCCTAGTTTACACACAGAACAGCATGCACATGAGCACACATGCACACACACAATAAATAATAAATGTAATTTTAAAAGGGGGTAAAGAATATCTGTCTTGGGCTTCTTTGGGGCAGGGTTGGTCCAGGCTCATTTCTTTTCTTGGTTTGGCCCAGACAAGCTCAGACGGCAGGAGCCATGCAGCTGTGCCTGCCTGCTCTGGCCAGCATAGCTTGCTGGGTCACAGCGTCACAGCAGGTGCTGGAAGCAGCACATCTTCCTTCTTCTTCAGTCTGGAGGCTGGAGTGCTGGAGCAGGAGCAGGAGATGGGTCCTCACAGGCCTCTCTCCCTGCCGTGTGCAGGTGTCCTCCCCCTGCGCCCACAGGAGCAGCCCCAGTGCAGGCCTCCATCTGATCTCTGCTGTCGTCATTTCTCTTTATGATGATGCCTGTCCTGATAGAGCAAGGGCTTATTTTTCTCAGTCTCTCCCTTCAAGGCCCCTGCATCCAAGCATCATAGTGAATGAAGGGCAGCCAGGCCTTCATCCCAGGATTGTGGATGCAGTGCAGCCCGCTGCACAGCCCACACCTCCCTACCCCCTGTCCTTCGAACATCTTCAGTGTGAATAGACGCCCAGCTTATGGATCTCCTCACAGCAGCACAGCCACCCTCCATATCTGCAGGTTCTGAATCTGTGCAGTTAGACAACAATGGGAAACATTAGTGGAAAACCATACCTGCATGGAGCATGCACACACTCTTCTGCTGCTGTGCCCTAGACTGTATGGGACAGCTGTTGTTCTGATGTTCCTGAGTCAGGAATGGCTGTGATCCAGAGGCTGGAAGGCACCTGGGAGGCTGTGTGTGGGCTACATACAGACACTGCACCTCTTTGTAGAAGAGATTTGTGCATCTAGGGTTCAGTATCCTGGGGACCCTTGGATCATGGCTCCCAAGGAATGAGTGTTTTTGCACTCTCAGTATGGATTTGGAGACAGAGGCAGGAGCACTGAGTGCAAGCTCAACACTGCCACTGAGAGTCTCATGTCTCTGAAGTCCAGTGTCCCCACATCTCCCTGAGGGGCAGGAACCCCTGCATGGTGAGGCAAGCCTTTCTCCTGTCCTTGTCTCTGTCTTGAACCCTGAGCCCTGTGAACCATGCAGGGCTCCCATGCTAGAGCTGGCTTCCGGGCAGCTGCGTACATTCTGCTCAGGGCTCTGGGTGTGTGGCTGTGTGAGCTGCCCGTTTTTCTCACAAACATCCTAAGCATCTTCTCAGGCTGCTGCAGGCAAACTTGAAATGTGATCTCTGCACAGCTCTCAGCCCAGCACGTGGCAGCTGCGCTCACGCCCCACCTCGGGCAGATCCCCACCTCCAACTCTGAAGCCCACTGTCAATCTCACTGTGTGGTGGAGACCAGAGCCCCATCAGGTTGCTGCTTGGTACAAAACAGAGAAGTGTTTCCAAGAGAGATGGCCGGGTTCCCAGGGTCTGAGGGACGCCTTTTCAGCCTGGTGACATGCTTTGCCCACAGACTCCTGCCTGGAGAACCTATCCCCTGTGCATTGGGTGTACTTGTTTTTGAGATGGGGTATCCCTGTAGCCTCACCTGGCCCGGAACTGGCTATGTAGACCAGGCTGGCCCTGATCTCACAGAACTCCTCTTGCCTCTGCCTCCTGAGTGCTGGGACTAAAGGCATGTGCTACAACCCTGGCTCAGTTTTTTTTTTTCAAACTCAAATAGTAGTATTATTAGGTGAGCAGTTAAAATTTTTTTATGTGTATGTGTGTACTGTCTGCATGTAGGTAGGTGCACCTGTGTCATGCAATGCTTCGGAGGTCAGAAGAGGGTGTTGGATTCCCCTGGAACTGGAGTTAAAGACGGTACTTAGATGCCATGTGGGTTCTGGGAATTGAACCCCAGTCCTCTGGAAGAGAAGTCGGTGCTCTTAACTGCTGAACCATCACCTCTCCAGCCCTGTGAGCAGTTAATTTAATAATGAATCAGAGGCTGGAGTTCATTGAGAATCAACTAAAGGCAAACAGGCTGTCAACCCTCAGCCCCCTCAGCCCATGCAGATGGCTTTACTGAGCTGCAGCAGAGTCACAGCCACCTGAGGTCACCTTGATGAACTTTTCCACCCAGGGAAGCACAGGTGGATCTGTCCCCGGGTTGAGCATGGACTCAGCAAACACAGAGCACAAACTCCAAGTGTCCCTCAGCCAGCAGCCCAGTCCCAGCTCCTTCTCTCAGGCCCTTTCCCATCTGTGGCCCACAGGGAGAAAACTCCACATTGTGTATGTGGGAAAGAATGAGAGAGGACTCCTCAGGATTTACAGTGGAGATGGCTCAGTCTGGGATGTCTTGATGATGCATTCTCAGCCACCACGGGCACTGTCACTGGAGATGAGTTGTGAAATGCTTTGTTCACTGATGCCAGGTGAGGGTGGACAGGCCAACAGCAGTGGATGAGGAGGGAGGGGAGGGGTCTGCTTCTCCTGCTTGTCCTCCTGGGCCACATGGGCATGAGGACCCTGTTGCTGTCACTATGGGACTGGGAAGTCAGAGTGCCCGCCTCTGTGGTTTTTCCAGGAACCAAGATGTCATAGCTGCAGTTGGCAAGTGATTGTCACCAAGTAGGAAGCTCTCAGCTCAAAGGCAGGGACCGTTGAGTCCTAGGGGCCCATGCTGACTGCCAGGTGGGGTCTGACAACTTCTGGCCTCAGGAGCAGCTTCTGAGCATCTGGCCGGGGTCAGGCTCCTCCTTAAATGCTCACCCACAGCCCCATAGTGGAAACAACAAGGGACTGCGGCCAAGTCTCCATTCTCAGAAATGTTTTCATCATGGAAAGTTATGGGGTGCTGAGGAGGCAGTGACAGAAGGAGCCCAGCTCTGCTGATAGTTGGTCCCAAGCTCTGCGGTCTGTGGTGTCTGCCCTCCCTGGGGGGGGGGGCATCATGAATGACTGGTGTCCCCAACTGCTTCACTTGTGTAGTCTGTTATGCGGCAGTGGGTAGCTGGCACCGTTTCTGAAGAGGATGAACAATCAGGCTTTTTCATTTGTTCTAAGTCATATAAGATGGTAGACATGACATTTGGCTTCTGTTTATGAATTAAAATTATTGGGGGTTGGAGAGATGACTCAGTGGCTGAGAGTGCTGACTGTTCAAAGTACTCACATGGCAGCTAACAACCGTTCCTAACTCCAGTTCCAGGGGATCTGATGCCTTCTTCTGACCTCTGCGGCATTGCATGACACAGGTAGATCTGTGGATCTACATTCAGACAGTATATTCATACACATAAAAAAACAACTCTTCTAATAATGTTGCTTTTTAATTTTTTTTGTTAAAATTTTTGTTAAGTTTTTATTTAGTTTAGGGACTTGACGAGGTTGGGCGTGCTTTTGTTTTTGAGATAGGGTCTCACTCTGTTGCCCAGGCTAGTCTAGAACTCCTGTGCTCAAGCAGTTCTGCTGTCTCATCCTCCCAAGTGCTGTAACTACAGGCAGATGGCACCATATCCAGCTTATAAAGTTTATTATGCTTTTCTTGTTGCTGGGGCCATTTTTAAAATAAATACTATCTTTCAGATTAAAACAGTTTTAAAAGTAGAGAAAATGGTTTATGTTCTGAACTTTGTATTAAAGTGTAAACTATAGATCATGCATCTTGTCTAATTCTCTAGCCCACAAAATGGCTTAAATCAAGATGAAGATAGTGACGACTTGTGCATTTAATTCATGATTTATTTAGTTTTAAAATATTTTTATTTTTAATTATTTATTATTTTTGTGTGTATGAATGTACTATCTGCATGTAGGTCTGTGCACCTGTGTCGTGCAATGCCTCAGAGGTCAGAAGAGGGTGTCGGATTCCCCTGGAACTGGAGTCAAAGACGGTTCTCAGCTGCCTTGTGGATGCTGGGGATCAAACCTGGGTCCTCTGCAAGAGCAGTCAGTGCTCTTAACCGCTAGGCTATCTCTCCAGCCCAGGTCGTGAAGATTTTCAAGAACCCCATGCAGCATCTAGGCTCTGACTCCCAGTCACCAGCCAGGAAGCTGAAGGCTTAGGAGGAGGAGGCAGAGGCCAGGGCGGCAGTGGGAGAAGGGTGGAAGCCACTGCAGGAGTAGCTCAGGTCTGCCCAGAGACCCCGGAGCCCTGGGTGTGATCCCCCTCAAAGCTCAAGTCTTGGCCGCCCCCTCTCTTCTGGAGCCCAAGTCCGTGCAATGTCCGTGTGGCCGATCCATAGTCCAGATGCTGGCCGGCTGTCCTCCCCTCGTCAGGCAATGTCCTCTGTCTAGATTGATGGAGTCAAGGCCAGAGCAATATACCCCACCTGGGGCAGCGGGCATGGATAGCTCCTTGGGACCCTGTAGGCGTCCCAATGCACCACACTGCAGAGGATTCTGAGCTCCCTGAGCTCTTGGGGTGCCAAGTTGTTGGGGTGCTCCTACTGAAGTACCATGCTGGAGAGGATAGCGTCCAGTGCTCCATGGTGGAGGGGGAAGCGCCTGCATCTGAGGATCATAACTCTGCAGACAGATCAACTCTGGGTTCCAGGACCTGCAACACTTCCTGTTGCACATGATCTAAGTCACCACATCCCACCCTTCACCCACACACGCGGGCTCCTCACCAAGACCCACGCCCAGAGCCTGAGCAACACGCAGATAGGGATGGATGCCTCGTGCGGGTTCAAAGACTTGAAGACGGTGGACGCAACTGGACAGTACTCAGCCATGAGATCGGGTGAGGTCCCTGCAGGCTTCGCTCTCCTGGATCCTGCTGGGTCCTGCAGGATCTTCCTGAACGCAGTGCAAAGAGGCTCCCAGGGTTCTGGTCCTGGCGTGCAGCTGGGACACGGGTTCCCTGGCTGCTGCCTTGCAGGACAGCCTGGCCACTGTGGACTGAGAGCAGCTGGGCCCACATGCCTGACTCCCGTGGGTGAGGCTTCAAGGATCTTTCCAGAGAAAGGGGAAGAGGGCTCCGGGGAGCGGCAGCAGGGCCATGACTGACTCTGCTCCACAGGCGGGGAGAAGATGAAGTGGGCGTGTGAGCAGGGACAGCCTAGGGAAGAGGAGGGTCACCAGCGTCCCTGCTGGCTGAGTGACCTGCCAAGAGGTCCTGCGGCTCCGGCCAGTGATGGCACAGTGCGCTCTTCCCTCCTGAAGCCCATGCACGGAGACTCTGTCTTGTGCTCTGGATTGTGGGCTGAGGGGAACGGCAGAGTCACTGTCCTGTCACTCTCTCTCTAGAGGAGACACAGAACCCCAGAGATGCCCACCATGAGGCGGCCTCTGTGGGAGCGAGGCCTGGTCCTCCTGCCATCCTGCTGCGCCACCATCCTGGAGCTGGACAGCTGGGGACAGCTGGATCCTGTCCACCCCAGGTCCTTGGCAGGCCTGGAGACACAGGGTACGAATGACCTTGCTGGCGGTCAGTAAAGGGGACGAAGACCCTGAGGAGACCTCTCCCACAGCACGTTCTCACAGTCTGTCCATCCCTTGGTTCTGTCTGCTCCGGGGGAAATTTCCTGAAGGAAACTCAGGAGGAGGAAACCCTCTGCATCTCCTCCACAGACCTTTCCTGTCATTGCAGCATGTGGCCAGCAGAGGGTGCACAAGCGATCTCGTTCTGTCCTGGTTTCCTCCTCTCCACCAGGCAGAATCAGGACCTGAGCTGCAGGGAGGGAGGAGGGGCCTGAGGGAAGGGAGAGCACAGGGGAGAAGGCTGTCCTCTGAGCTGGGGAGTCTTTGCAGGGAGGGAGCACATCAGAGTGCACAGACATGGCTGAACAAGCCAGAGAGTTTGCAGTGGATCCTCCTGACTTCCCAGCCCTGGGCTGCTGTTTTTTTCTTTCTTTCTTTCTTTCTTTCTTTCTTTCTTTCTTTCTTTCTTTCTTTCTTTCTTTCTTTCTTTCTTTCTTTCTTTTTTTTTTTTTTTTTTTTTCGAGATACGGTCTCTGGAGCCCCGGCTGTCCTGGAATTCACTCTGTAGACCAGGCTGGCCTTGAACTCACAAAGATCTGCCTGCCTCTGCATCCCAAGTGCTAGGATTGAAGGTGTGCGCCACCACACCCGGCTAGAGCTTCTGTTTCTTTACTGAGTCTCAGGAGTGCTGAGGGGTCAGCACAGAACAATATTGTCTTTTTGAAGATACTGACATTGGTATTGGCAAAAAGAAAAGAAGTAAAAAAATGAATGAAAGGAGAAAAAAGATTAGCATGCAAGGTCATCCACTATGAGATTTATTTCAAGAAGGGTGGGGGGCATGATGATGGCTCAGCAGACAAGGATGCTCACTGTACAGGTCTAATAACCTGAGTTCAATCCACATTAGGTGGAAGGAGAAAAACTCCAGAGTTTCCTCTGATGTCCACAAGCTCCTGTGCAGGTTTGCACACACACACACACACACACACACACACATCATGCACACACACCCAGGAACAATACTCTTTCAAATGAGGTTATTGTAGTTGGAATAGGAAGAGAGGTGCATGAAGATTGGTCGTTGATGGCTACAGCTGACCTCAGGGCTTTTGGACTTCCTGGATTCTTCTCTCCATTTGTGTGTGAGATTAAAATGCCCTTATGAGGTTAGAAAGCAAGAGTCCCTGTACCATTGAGCTGGTGAGGGCATTGCATGTGCTGAGACATCAGAGAGGCCAGCTGTAATTTCAAAGCAAATCTACAGTAAAAGCAGATTTAATGTGAAGTCATAGACACGAGGTTCCCTTAGCTGTCCCAAGTCTCCTTGTTTTCCTCCTCTAACTTTGGTTTGGTCACTGCAGGGAGGTCACTGTACTGTGAGTCAGGTCCTCAGACACTTGGATGTGACCTGTAGCAGGAACTTCTCTGTGACCTGTAGCAGAGCAGGGGACTGGCTCTGGGGTGGGGGCAGGAAGAACACAGGTGAGGGTTGCACTGTCAGAGAGTGTGACAGGAAACAAGCACCATGGACTTGGGTCCTGTTCCCTCCCTCCCCAGGAAATTCTGTGTGATCAGGTCAGTGCTTCAGCTGGGCGCATGTGAGCAAGGATGCAGACCCTCATATGGTCAACCCTGTCCATGTCCACAGAAGGACAGAGCATGCGTGTGACGGCTAATCTTGGTTGTCAACCTGTCTGGATCTGGAATGAACTTTAGAGACTTCCTTGATGGGACTGAAGCCAGAAGACCCACCCTAAATATGGGTGCTGCCTGCTTTTGGCAGCCCATGTAAAAGGTCATGACAGAAGGACCCAGTCTCCTTCCCTGCTTGCCTTCTCTCTCAGTGGCAAGTTCATCTTGTTGATGTGACCTTCCTCCACTGAAAGTAGATCCAACTTCTTCAGACTCCAACATAGACTGAAGACTAGCAGATCTCCAGGAATCCTCCAGGCCTTCAGTGCCAGATTGGGACTGCTGAGCCATCCAGCCTTGTAGACTGAGCAACTGTCAGATTCTCATCCACCCCAGGATGGCACAGTCATTGTTAGACTACTCAGACTGTATTCTGTAAGCCAATCTAATAAAGGAATATATATAATATTCATTTTACCAGTTCCTTTAGAGAACCCTAATACAGTGTATGGACAGAGTGTGACCATCTCCTAAGAGAAGAGACACTGAGGATCCAGATGGAAGTACTGATTCTCAGATACCATCCTAGAAAGCATCCCTGTCAGCAGTCACTGCACATACACTTCCTGCTGCAGCTGGCAGAATGTCCGGGAACATTCCAGATCATGCTGAGGCATGAAGTGGAGTCACTCAGAGCTTCATGAGTCTCTTCTCTGAGAACATTTTGATAATCACATACTTTTATTTTTGAAAGTTTTAATTAATTAATTTCTGTGTTACGTGTTTGAGTGTTCTGCCTGCATGGACAAAAGTTCAGGACATGTGTGTGATGCCAAGGAGACCAGAAGATGTCATCAGATCCCCTGGAGATGGACTTTGGAGGGTTGTCAGCCACCATGGGGGTTCTAAGAACTGAACCTGAATCCTCTGTAAGAGCAACTAGTGCTCTTAACCACTGATCCACCTCTCCAACCCCACTAATTTTGTACTTGTTTTTAAACTCTTTCTTGCAAAAGAAGACCTGTATATTATATAACCATCAGCCACCCCCAACTCAGACCTTCCTATTTACACATAGAGCCCTGACCCCATGTGTAATTACACAAGTTAAAAGTCGCCATAACTTTTAATTGTTTCTAGGAGTTATGTCAACTTTTAATTTGTGTAATGTAAAAATTCTCTACAAAATACTCACAAGCCACATACAGACTCACATTAAAAAGCTCATCCAGCTGGGCATGGTGGTGCATGCCTTTAATTCCAGCAATTGGGAGGGGGAGGCAGGCAGATCTTTGTGAGTTCAAGGCCAGCCTGGTCTACAGAGTAAGTTCCAGGACAGCTGGGACTACAGGGAGACCCTGTCTCAAAAAGACCAAAAAAAAAAAAAGTGTTCAACGTCGCTAATAATTAAGGAAATGCAAATTAAAACCACTTTAAGATATCATCTCATCTTACCACAAAGATACATGCACAGCCATGTTTATTGAAGATCTCTTTACAATAGTAAAGAGCTGGAACCAACCCAAGTGCCCCTCAACTGATGGGTGGATAGAGAAAATGTGGTACATCTACACAATGGAGTTCTATGCACTGGTGAAGAAAGATACATCATGAGCTTTACAGGTAAATGGATGGAGCTAGAAGATATCATGCTGAGTGAAGTAACACAGTCCCAGAGAAACAAACGACAAACAGTATCCCTCATCTGTGGATGCTAGCGCCAGTTACTTAATTGTGTGGCAAACTGAGCAACATCAATGTGATCTGAAAACAACTGTGCTCTTATATTGTGAATCCATTAAAATAAAAAAAAAATAAATAAATAATAAGGAATCTAACTGGAAGGTGATAGAAGATAATATACCTACCCCCATAGCAAACCAAGAAATCTTAGAAATCCACAAAAGTCTAGGACACATTGGAACTCATGGCTTATTCCAATGGTTTACTAAAAGAAACCTCCCAGTTACTTGGCAACTTTGTAAAAAGGTCATTAAATCATGTCCTCACTGCCCAAAGACTGAGACTAGATTTAGGCATAGAGAATCAGTTGTAAAATATAAACCTGACAGATTCAATTACTTATTACAAATTGATTACATTAGACCCCGAAAGAAAGGCAAGAATATGTCTGCACTATAGTGGATACATTTTCAGGAGTAGGAATGGCTAAACGTCCACCTAAACCAAACCAAATAGGAACATTATACACATTACAGTGTCGGAGTGCTAGATATGGCCTACCTCAAATTACAGAATCAGATCAAGGTACACATTTCACCAGACTAATTGTCCAGGAATAGGAATAGACAAGAATGATGGATGTAATGTGGAATATTCATTTAGCATATAACCCACCTGCTGCAGGATCATTTGAAAGATTTAATGGAATGTTAAATAAGGCAGTTACAACTACACAAGGACATACCAATAAAGAGAGCACTAGAAATAGCTTGCTATGAACTGAATAGCAGGACAAGATTAAATAGGGACAGTCCTCACAAGGAAATTTTTCCTCCAGACTTAGACCCCACCTTACCTCCTATACCCTCAGGACCCCGCATGTGCAACATACAAAGGCATTTATTATGGTAAATGTAAAGAATGGGACAAGGCTACTGTTACATTTTCTCCTATATCAAAGACCATAGTCAGTGGAGATGAGATTGACATAGAAGAGACAACCAACTTCCATGAAAGGAACCCCTCTTGTGTCACTACACAGAAATATGGAGGAATGTTACAACAGCCTCCTAAATTTTCCCAGCAAGTTTCAAGGAAATTGAGAAAAATTTTCTGCTACCTTAAAGTCAGTGGAACTAGGAAGCAATTTGCTATGTCTCTGGGCAGTGAGAAAGCAGATAAAATTAACATGCAATACAATCTCTTTGACTGCCTAACAGCAGCAGAGAGTAAATTCTTGTTTGCATTTTTTGCCCTGTGGACGTGGCAAATGTTGCCTAGATTTGACTGGACTCTTAATAAAACTTCCCGCATGGCCAAGGAAGAAGGGTATGAATAGCCTTCATAGGAAGGGTTTGAATATACTGAGGAGAACAGTGAAGAAGAGGACACAACTCCTACATCCACTGTAAACACTATCAACCCATGTAAACCCATGGTGTGGCAAAATTGTATATTTGATGATGATTTGAACAGGCTAATACCCCTCACACATATCCAAACATAGCCACCTATTCCAGAACCATTTGGTAATGAATAGCCAGACTGGGCAAAGAATAACTTTTTGGGGGAAATGGAGTGAATATAAAAAGGAAACAACTACTTTGTTTTGTGTGGCTGACTTCCCAAGTTTACCTTATTATGGAAGATTTGAAATACTTACTTCTTTCCAGGGGATGGTGAAGAATATTTGCTTCCCCCCACCATATCTAACTAGACAAAAATCTTGGCATTAAGAACCCAACATTACAGATTCCCAATTGTGATCACCGACCCATTACCACAGCCATTTCCCTCCCACTATGTGAAACAAATAGGAAAAAACCATAAGAGATGCTCTATAGCAAATGCAGTGTGTTTTGGAGGGACAGCTGCAAACCCAATCGTGGATCTGAAAAATAGTACATCCTCTACTACAGAGACTTCAGGCTTCCCAGCTATATTCTGTTACCTTATGAGCTACAGACAAAATTGGTCAAGGGAATTAGGGTTACCTCCTTAGACACCTTAAGAAACCCAGCAAAATTAGTTCCTCGGGCTGATTATAGCTCTTTAGGACTGAGAGTGGCAGATGTCACTTGGACAAACAATAAAACATCATGTGGGAGAATAGACAATCACAATGCCCACTTTCTTTTAATAACACCTGTTACACACATAATATTAACCTAAACTTAACCAGCCTCGGAGTAAAGTGGCATACAGGAATGAACATAACTACTGGATGGACAGGAATACATTTGCAGCAAAATATTTCTGGTTCCTCCTCCTCTAATATCACACATAATGACACAATATTATATGAAAAACTTAAATGGGTTAAAGTATATGCTACTAATAATAGTAGGACACAAATCTTTAATGTCACTAATGCTTACATGGCTGAGGAGTTCCACAAAATCCTTACTACCACCAAGAACAAGGGAAAATCAAATTGTGCCTTGTTTGTGAATGTATCTGGTCCAACCTTACAAGAAAGAATAACTATTCATAATTTGGACTGTTTGGGAGAAAATAAGGTTTTTCTCACATGTGATATTCATGGCTCACTTAACAATGCATCAGCCCACTTCCCAATGCCATTAGACTCGGAAGCAAAAAATGCAACTGTGCAGTTCCCAAAATCCACCAAACAATTTGGCAACAGAATAATAAATATTACAGCCTGGAACTATACTAGATAACGATTGGATTATAAGTTTCCAGCACTAGATGTTGATGTCTTGGCTGGGGAAGCATGCCCCAACCAACTGACAAATTTATGTCCCAGATGCTGATATCTGAGGCAGACTGCAAAACTGTGGAATGGTGGAAAACTGCAGGAATGGATTTAGATAACATTATAACATGTGGACATCCTGGAATGCCCTATTTATGGTATATGATGGTATATGATAATGCCTACACCCCAACTTAAGGAATGGGGAGTATGGGACTTGATAGCCCACAAACCATTGTTGCTGAACATCTCATGGGATTCAGACACACAAGAATATATGACTTCCTGGGATAAGGTGCATATCCTCCTAACTTCATGGAAAATTTGCCACATCAAGGATGGATCTGATACCCCATGGTTTGTCCACAGAGGTGGATATGACAAAGAATACCCACTGGTTAGTGTTCACTTTAAACCCAGTATTATATTTGGTTCTGAATAAAGAATAATCTTTTTAACAGTTCCTATGTCTATTAGTCAATTCAAGAAGGTAGTTTTACTGGTTTTATAAGAGATTACCTCTATAATAGTTGTCTCCAATTTACAGCTGGAGATCAACAGCTTAAACAGTCCAATAATATATGAAGAAATTGATGATGTAATAAGCAGCCTCCCAACCAAAAAATGCCCAGGCTCAGATGGTTTCACAGCAGAATTCTATAAAATATTTCAAAAAGACCTACAACCATTACTACTCAAGGTGTTTCGAAGGATACAATTGGAGTGAGTTCTCCCAGATTCCTTCTGTGAAGCCAGTATCACACTAATACCAAAACCAGGCAAAGATGCAACCAAAAAGGAGAACTATAGACCCATCTCCCTAATGAACACAGATGCCAAAATTCTAAACAGGATACTGGAAAATCGCATACAGACGCACATCAAGAAGATCATCCATCATGACCAAGTTGGATTCATACCAGAGATGCAGGGATGGTTCAACATACGAAAATCAATAAATATCATCAAGCATATAAATGGACTGAAAGACAAAAACCACACCATCATCTCAGTTGATGTGGAGAAAGCCTTTGACAAAATTCAACATCCCTTCATGTTTAAAGTCCTGGAGGGAATTGGATTGGAGGGATCATTCCT
>VZQC01004029.1:77080-100249 GCA_009823505.1 Rhizomys pruinosus
GTGTAGCTCTTTCTATGATAGGATTAATCACTCTAGGGTCTTTTAACTCCATTTCTATGTCAGGCTTCTTTTTTTTAAATCTAGGTAATTTCTCCCTTACTAGCTAGCAGGTCCTTCAGAAATGGATAGCTTCCTGAACCTTTTGATTAGCTTATCCATGTTGCCAATGAGTATAGGAATTTCACTTCCTTTTTTTTTTTTTTTATGTGTATGAGTGTACTGTCTGCATGTAAGTAGGTGTACCCGTGTCGTGTAATGCTGCAGAAGTCAGAAGAGGGCGACAGATTCCCCTGGAACTGGAGTTAAGATGGTCCTTAGCTGCCATGTGGGTTCTGGGAATCGAACCCATTCCTCTGCAAGAGCAGTTGGTGCTCTTAACCGCTGAGTCACCTCTCCAGCCCCCACTTTCTTCATTTATTTATTTATTTATTTATTTATTTATTTATTTATTTATTTATTTTTATTTTTGGTTTTTTCGAGACAGGGTCTCCCTGTAGCTCCAGCTGTCCTGGAACTCGCTCTGTAGACCAGGCTGGCCTTGAACTCACAAAGATCCACCTGCCTCTGCCTCCTGAGTGCTAGGATTAAAGGCATGCACCACCACGCCCCGGAGCTTCCTTCTTCTTAATACACCACTTTAGATTACTCCAATTGACACCTTCTTAATTAATTCTGTAAATTTCCTATCTGCTCTCCTCGGTATTCTTTTGCAAGCCAATTTTTCATTTGTTCCTTTCCTTTACCAGCAGTACTTGGTAAACACATGTGAGTAAAAGCAAAAAGTAGAAAGCCAATTGTGGTGTTAGAGTCTTTTTACAATGTAATTCTGCCAAATGTTGTGAGCACTCCTTAAGGGAATTTCAGACAATGGCGAATAACCACAGACCTTGCTGTGGGTTTCACATGCTTTCTTATACACACACAAACATACATACACAAACTATAGCTACCAATCAGTCCTTAAGGAGTTCAGGATCCAATCTTAGTCGAGGGCCACTCCGGTTTCAGGTGAGACAGCACGCTGGGTCAGTCGCCTTGGTCTGTTCAGGCAGACCAGAAAGCAGCGGCCGCAGGAGCCTGGAGAGGGCCCCAGCCTCAGTCTCTGGAGTCCGGAGAGCAGGAGGCACGGGCTGTGGTCATGCACCAGGGTCTCACATACATTCAGTGTAGACCTGCCATGCGTCTGCCTGCTGTCAATTCAGTCTCTGTTTTTATGCTGAGTTTGAGGTCCTGGGTGGCGTCTTATCTGTTTCCTGTAGACCTGTCACTTTATTTACAAGCGCTCACACTCTAATTCAGAAAAACAAGTTCTAAAACAACATCAACTCTTCAAAACATGTCTATACATTTCATCCATCAAAACATAGTCTTCGCTTCTTCACAAAATGGAGGTTCAATTACAAAAATGGATACTTATGCTATATCATCTATTACTTTACATAAAATCTGAGGTACCTCTTTGGTTAGGAACACCCGCTCCTTCCCCACCCTGAGCCAGGCGCCTGCTCCGCATCCTGGTCCTTGGTCTCACCGTGCCTCCCCCCAGGCTCGCAGTCGCAGTTCGAGACCTCCTTGTCCTGCCCGGCCTCCGGGAGCCCTGGGTTATGGCAGTCGGCTACGGCTACGTGGACGACACGCATTTCCTGCACTTCGACAGCGATGCGGAGAATCCATGGATGGAGCCGCGCGGGAGCTGTGGGTGGAGCAGGAGGGGCCTGAGTACTGGGAGAGGGAGACTCAGAGAGCCAAGATCACTGCACAGAGAGACCGCCTGAACCTTCGGAACCTGCGCGGCTACTACAACCAGAGCGAGGATGGTGAGTGACCCCGAGTGACCCCCCACGTCCCCACCGACGGCCTGACTCGCCCGGAGTCCCCAGGTTCGAGGTTCGGTCGGAGGCTGCAGGACCCTCGGGGACCTGCAACCTGGAAGAGCCTCAGGATCTAGAGATGGTTTTGGTTTCAGTTTAGGTATAAAGGAGCCGGTGGGCTGGGCGGTGTGGGCGGAGCTGACCGCGGGGGGCGGGGCCAGGCTCTCACACCTTCCAGTGGAGGTCTGTCTGTGAAGTGGATCCCCAGCAGCACCGCCTTCTACGTGGGTACGACCTGTTCGCCTATGATGGCTCTGATTACATCACACTGAACAACGACCTGCGCTCCTGGACAGCAGCAGACTTGGAAGCTCAGATCACCAGGCGCAAGTGTGAGGAGGCTGCTGAGGCAGAGAGGCTCAGGGCCTACCTGGAGGAAACATGCGTGGAGTCGCTCTTCAGAAACATGGAGAAAGGGAAGGAGACTCTGCAGTGCTCAGATAAGAGAGGCCACGGGGAAAATCCTCCAACTGCCTCCGCTGGGGCTCATGTCTCTCAGGAGGGAAGAAAATGGGGTCAGCTGGACCTGGGCCTCTCTCTTGTATTCGAGGCTGCTGTGACACTATTCCTGGGAGATGTGAACAACGACTACGACCCCAGATAGAGACCTGACAGCAGACCAAAGTAGGGATACCACCAGAGTCTAAGTTGGTGAGCTATCGCATTTATTGGGGTTGCTTACAGAAGTGTGGGTGAGGGGTGACTTACAGGAGCAGAAATCACTTACAGACAGTTGCAGCACCAGAACCACCCACCATGGTGACAGCTCACAGAAGCTGGTGACCTGGAGCCCACTGCACAGCTTGCAGGCAGCTGGACAGGATGGACAGTGTCCTCTGCAGACAGCTGGGCTGGGCTGTGGTCTCTCAGTCCTTATAGAAGCTGGGAGAGAGGAGCCCAGGGAATGTGCTCAGTTTCAGGGCGTTCCTGAAGCTCCTGAGCTCTGTGATTCTGAGTTTTATTCAGCTGCCCTGCAGGATGGGATGTCTCCTCCCTTCAGAACATCCTAATCTCACGGCCCTTCCTTCCAAGATGGAATGATTTACCTTGAAGGGATTTACTTCACAGCAGAGGGGAAGATGCTCCTGGGTTTCCTGATCCAGATCAGAGAGTGACTGTCCAGGGCTCAGCCTTCTCTAGGACAGTTCAGAGTCTCTCAGGACAGGAGAGAAGATCCTGAAACAGCCAGCCAGCAGTTCCCTTCCATCTGCAGCCCACTGTGAGCCATGGCCTCTCTCAGGCTGGGTTCTCTGTCCACACCCAGTGTCTTTGGAGGTCTGACTCCAGTGATGTGGAGTTCATAGCCCCACCAGAACAGGACCGGAAATACATTTTTCCATCTGGGAAACCTGGAGTTTCCCATCCTGGACTGGCTCACTCTGATTATAGAATTTACCAAGCAGTAGATGATCCAGATGCCTGTGTCTAGGCTGCCATGTGGGAACTACACCCCTCCCCCACCCCAGTTCTCAACTTTATTCCCAGCATGGTCACATGAGTACTGTTGAGTCCCCAGGAAGAGTATAAAATGTCTGAACTTTCCACCTATTTCTCAGAACACCCTGGAGACACATGTGACCCATCACCCCAGACTTGGAGGGGATGTCACCCTGAGGTGCTAGGCCTTGGGCTTCTACCCTGCTGAGATCTCCTTGACATGGGAGAGGGATCTGGAGGACCTGATCCAGGACATGGAGCTTTTGGAGACCAGGCCTGCAGGGGATGGAACCTTCCAGAAGTGGGCAGCTATGGTGGTGCTTTCTGGAGAGAGCAGAGATACACATGCCATGTGCATCATGAGGGGCTGCCTGAGCCCCTCACCCTGAGATGGGGTGAGGAGGGGTGTGGGCACAGAGCCTGCGGTCAGGGAAAGCAGGAGCCCTTCTGGAGACCTGAGCAGGGTCAGGGCTGAGAGCTGGGTCAGGCCCTCACCTTCCCTTCCCTTCCCAAAGCCTCCTTAGCCCATCGTCCCCATCTTGGCAATCGCGGCTGGCCTGGTTCTCCTTGGAGCTGTGGTCATCGGAGCTGTGGTGGCTGCTGTGATGAGGAGGAGGAAGAGCACAGGTGGGAGGGGCAGGGTCTGGGTTCTCTCTACTTCTACAAGTTTGCTCTGAATCATTACTGGAAGCCCCGCCCCACACATACTTTCCCAGCCTGGGTCTGTGCTGACACTCACTGTAAAGCACATGCAAAGTGAGGCACAGACTCATCACTGTGAGGACTGTGGACATGGGGACCTGATTCCCAGAGGTCAGAGGTCAGAGAGGAAGGTCCCTGTGAGGACAGACCTCCAGGAGGACAGTTGATCAGTCCCTGCCCCGCCTGTCCTCATGCCTCCTGACCCTTCCCTGGATCTGCAGTCACAGTTCTGGAAACTTCCTGGGCTTTACATCTTCCCTGGTCTCACAGTTTCTCTTCTCACAGGTGGAAGAGGAGGGAGCTATGCTCAGGCTCCAGGTCAGTGTGGGGAGCGGGATGATCCCTGAGGCCCTTGGGGTGGAGATGGAGTCCATGGGGAGTCAGCCAGCCTATAATTCCTCCTCCCCCACATCCTCTCTGGCTCTGAGTGTGTCTTGTCATTTCTCCACTGCAGGTAGTGACAGTACCCAGAGCTCTGAGCTGTCTCTGGAGGCTTGTGAAGGTGACACCCGAGGGTCTTGCATTGGGGGTGGGCAGCAGGGACAGGGCTGGGTCCCAGGGACTCTCAGAGTTCAGACCTTTGATTGAGTGCTGGGATGTTGGGATGTCTTTATGGTGACTGTTGATGACTCTTGTTCTTCAGCTTGAGACCGCTGCCCTGTGGGGACTGACCACAGAAACTGAGTCCAAGTCCCTCCCTTCTGACTGCAGAACCACTGGGTTCTCTTTGGGCGGCAGTGTCCGAAGATGTCTGCTTTCTCCTGTGTGTGCAGTGTGAGCAGCTGGGAGACCAGTCCAGACCTGCCCACCAGGACCCTGTCCTGCTCTGTCCTGTGTCCGTTCCACAGCCAGCCTTCCTGCTCCAGCACAGGGGAGCAGGGGCGTCTCCACCCATGTCAACTCCGTGCTGCACTGAGCTGCAGCTTCTCACTTCCCCTGATAATAAGAATCTGAACGTGAACTTGATTGGCAAATCCTTCTCTGAGAGGTTGGTGGGTTAATTAAAGGAGGAAATGTCTGAAGTTTGGTGGAGGAAGTAAATGACGGCCTTGAGAACCTTCTGGAGTATGAGTTTGCTATCCTGCGTGTCAGGTGGGATGGGAGGACGCTGTGGGAGCACAGTGTGGATAGGGCTGTGCCCAGATGGGGCTCAGTGCACTGTGGGGTTTGACATGGTAACTCCTCAGCTTTGTCACTTCCTGGGCTCTTTTGTCCTGGTCACTTAGTAGGACCACATGCTGACAAAGTCTGTGGTCACAGGATGATGAGCAGCAAGGGCTCCCGTGTCCAGGCCAGCCTGGGCTCCGGCCTGACTGTGGCCTCAGCCCCATCTTCTGTGTGTTTCTTTTCCTTAGTTTCTGTAGAGGACAGGCCTGGTCTTGTACTGCACGTAGTGCTGCTCTCACTCTACTCTGGGGTCCCCGAGTGTGACAGCAATAGGAGGGTACTTTCCTGTCATCGCCCCACCAGACCCAACAAGTTCCTGCACCCAGGAGACTGTGCACGAGGAGATGGTGTCGGAGTCCTGAGCTCCGCCCCCTTCCAGGCTGTCTGCTGGACATCCTCTGCTTCCCCTGACCTTTCAGGATCTGACAGAGGGATCAGCAGAGGATGGACGCTGTGTCTCGTCCTGGTCAGGTCCTGATGGAGCTGTGTTCTCTGATCAGCTCCCCTCCCTCCCTCATCTGGGATCCTGGTGCTGCTCCATTGCTGCAGCTGAGGCCTCACAGCCAGCGTCCAGTGCAGATGCATGTTTAGTTAGAAAATAGATCAATCAGTCAGGGATAGAAAGAAGGGGGGGGGAGGAGAGGGAGGGCAGCATTGTGGGAAAAGCTCAGATGACTCTGACCTCAGGTGACAGCAACTTTTGCTCAGCTGCCACAGAGCAGCATTTGGTCTAAGGATGCATTAATGAAGGTACATGCTTCGAAAAGGGAGGTGATTGTATGAAAATTTCCTCTGAGTTAAAATACTCCTCCTAGGTGCTAAGAGCACTGGTTGCTCTTGCAGAAAACCTAGGTTCATTTCACAACACCCACATGGAGGCTCACATCTGCCTAACTTTCCAGTTCTAGGAATCTGACACCGTCTTCTGGCCTCTGGCATTTTATAACATGAGTGCACTCACATACATGCAGATAAAACACACACATAAAATAATAAATTTATAAACACATAAATAACCTGATGGCTGTGTATTATTTCCTATGACATCTTCATGGTGGTGATGTATTAGTTACTATGACATGATCATGATGGTGGTGGATTAGTTACTATGACATCTTGATGATGGTGGTGTATTAGTTACTATGACATCTTCATGATGGTGGTGTATTAGTTACTATGACATCTTCATGATGGTGGTGTATTAGTTATTATGACACCTTCATGATGGTGCTGTATTAGTTATTATGACATATTCATGATGGTGCTGTATTAGTTACTATGATATCTTCATGATGGTGGTGTATTAGTTTCTGTGACATCTTCATGATGGTGCTGTATTAGGTACTATGACATCTTCATGATGGCTGTGTATTAGGTACTATGACATCTTCATGATGGTGCTATATTAGTTACTTTGACATCTTCATGAGGGTGGTGTAATAGTTATTATGACACCTTCAACATGGTTCTGTATTAGTTATTATGACATGTTCATGATGGAGGTGTATTAGTTACTATGACATCTTCATGACGGTGGTGTATCAGTTAATATGACATCTTCATGATGGTGCTGTATCAGTTATTATGACATCTACATGATGGTGGTGTATTAGTTACAATGACATCTTCATGATGGTGCTGTATTAGTTAATATGACATATTCATGATGGCTGTGTATTAGTTATTATGATTTCTTCATGATGGTGGTGTATTAGTTAATATGACATCTTCATTATGGTGGTATATTAGTTACTATGGCATCTTCATGATGGTGGTGTATTAGTTACTATGGCATCTTCATGATGGTGGTGTATTAGTTACTATGGCACATTCATGATGGTGCTGTATTAGGTATTATGACATTTTCATGATGGTGGTGTATTAGTTATTACGACATCTTCATTATGGTGGTATATTAGTTACTATGACATCTTCATGATGGCTGAGTAATAGTTATTATGACCTCTTCATGATGACTGTGTATTAGTTATTATGGCATCTTCATGATGGTGGTGTATTAGTTATTATGATGTGTTCATGATGGTGGTGTATTAGTTACAATGACATCTTCATGATGGTGCTGTATTAGTTACTATGACATTTTCATGATGCTGGTGTATTAGTAACTATGACATCTTCATGATGGTGCTGTATTAGTTACTATGACACCTTCATAATGGTGCTGTATTAGTTATTATGACATATTCACGATGGTGCTGTATTAGTTACTATGATATCTTCATGATGGCTGTGTATTAGGTACTATGACATCTTCATGATGGTGGTGTATTAGTTACAATGACATGTTCATGATGGTGGTGTATTAGTTATTATGACATCTTCATGATGGCTGTGTACTAGTTACTATGACATCTTCATGATGGTGCTGTATTAGTTATTATGACATCTTCATGATGGTGGTGTATTAGTTACAATGACATCTTCATGATGGTGCTGTATTAGTCACTATGACACCTTCATGATGGTGCTGTATTAGTTACTATGACATATTAATGATGGTGCTGTATTAGTTACTATGACACCTTCATGATGGTGCCATATTAGTTATTATGACATCTTCATGATGGTGGTGTATTGGTTACTATGACATGTTCATGATGGTAGTGTATTAGTTATTATGGAATCTTCATGATGGCTGTGTACTAGTTACTATGACATCTTCATGATGGTGCTGTATTAGTTATTATGACATCTTCATGATGGTGCTGTATTAGTTAATATGACATCTTCTTGATGGTGGTGTATTAGTTACTATGACATGTTCATGATGGTGGTGTATTAGTTAATATGACATTTTCACGATGGTGCTGTATTAGTTACTATGACACATCCATGATGGTGTTGTATTAGTTATTATGACATCTTCATGATGGTGCTATATTAGTTACTATGACATGTTCATGAAAGCTGTGTATTAGTTATTATGAAATCTTCATGATGGTGGTGTATTAGTTACTCTGACATCTTCATGGTGGTGGTGTATTAGTTACTATGACATCTTACTGATGGTGGTGTATTAGTTACTATGACATCTTCATGATGGTGCTGTATTAGTTACTATGACATCTTCATGATGGCTGTGTAATAGTTACTATGACATGTTCATGATGGTGGAGTATTAGTTACAATGATATCTTCATGATGGCTGTGTACTAGTTATTATGACATCTTCATGGGGGTGATGTATTAGTTACTATGACATCTTCATGATGGTGGTGTATTAGTTACTATGACATCTTGATGATGGCTGTGTATTAGTTATTATGACATCTTCATGATGGGGGTGTATTAGTCACTATGACATCTTCATGATGGTGGTGTATTAGTTACTATTACAAATTCCTGATAGTGGTGTATTAGTTACTATAACATCTTCATGATGGTGGTGTATTATTTACTATGACATCTTCATGATGGCTGTGTACTAGTTACTGTGGCATCTTCATGAGGGTACTGTATTAGTTACTATGACATCTTCATGATGGTGGTGTATTAGTTACTATGACATCTTGATGATGGTGGTGTATTAGTTACTATGACATCTACATGATGGTGGGTTAATAGATGGTATAACACCTTCATGATGGTGGTATATTAGTTACTATAACACCTTCATGATGGTGCTGTACTAGTTATTATGACATATTTATGATGGTGGAGTATTATTTTCTGTGACATCTTCATGATGGTGCTGTTTTAGTTACTATGACATCTTCATGATGGCTGTGTATTAGTTACTATGACATCTTCATGATGGTGCTGTATTACTTATTTTGACATCTTCATGATGGTGGTGTATTAGTTACTAAGAAGTCTTCATGATGGTGGTGTATGAGTTATGATGACACCTTGATGATGGTGCTGTATTAGTTATTATGACATATTCATGATGCTGGTTTATTAGTTACTATGAAATCTTCATGATGGTGTTGTATTAGTTACTATAACACCTTCATGATGGTGCTGTATTAGGTATCATGACATCTTCATGATAGTGGTGTATTAGTTACTATGACATCTTTATAGGGCTGTGTATTAGTTATTATGATATATTCATGATGGTGGTGTATTAGTTACTATGACATTTTCATGATGGTGGTATATTAGTTACAATGACATCTTCATGATTGTGGTGTATTAGTTACTATGACATGTTCATGATGGTGGTGTATTAGTTACTATGACATCTTCATGATGGTTCTGTATTAGTTACTATGACATCTTCATTGTGGTGGTGTATTAGTTACTTTGACATCTTCATGATGGTGCTGTATTAGTTACTACAACATCTTCATGATGGCTGTGTATTAGTTACTACGACATCTTCATGGTGGTGGTGTATTAGTTACTAAGACATCTTAATCATGGTGGTGTATTAGTTACTATGACATCATCGTGATGGGTCTGTACTAGTTACTATGACACCTTCATGATGACTGTGTATTAGTTTCTATGACATCTTCATGATGGTGGTGTATAGTTACTATGACATCTTCATGATGCTGGTGTATTAGGTACTATGACACATTCATGATGGTGCTGTATTAGTTATGTCATATTCATGATGGTGCTGTATTAGTTACTATGACATCTTCATGATCATGTTGTATTAGTTATTACGACATCTTCATGATGGTGGTGTATTAGTTTCTATGACATCTTCATGATGGTGGTGTATAGTTACTATGACATCTTCATGATGCTGGTGTATTAGGTACTATGACACCTTCATGATGGTGCTGTATTAGTTATTATGTCATATTCATGATGGTGCTGTATTAGTTACTATGACATCTTCATGATCATGTTGTATTAGTTATTACGACATCTTCATGATGGTGGTGTATTAGTTGCTATGACATCTTCATGTTGGTGGTATATTAGTTACTATGACATCTTCATGATGGTGGTGTATTAGTTACAATGACGTCTTCATGATGGTGGTGTATTAGTTATTATGACATCTTCAAGGTGGTGGTGTATTAGTTACTAGGAAATCTTCATGATGGTGGTGTACTATTTACTGTGACATCTTCATGATGGTGGTGTATTAGTTACTATGACATCTTCATGATGGTGCTGTATTAGTTACTATGACATCTTCATGATGGTGGTGTATTAGTTACTATGACATCTTCATGACGAGTGTGTATTAGTTACTATGACATCTTCATGATGGTGGTGTATTAGTTAGAATAACATCTTCATGATTGTGGTGTATTAGTTACTATGACATCTTCATGATGCTGGTGTATTAGGTTCTATGAAACCTTCATGATGTTTCTGTATTAGTTATTATGTCATATTAATGATGTTGCTGTATTAGTTACTATGACGTCTTCATGATGGCTGTGTAGTAGTTATTATGACATCTTCATGATGGTGCTCTATTAGTTACTATGTCATCTTCATGATGGTGGTGTATTAGTTATTATGACATCTTCATGATGGTGGTGTATTAGTTCCTATGACATCTTCATGATGGTGGTGTATTAGTTACTGTGACATCTTCATGATGGTGGTGTATTAGTTATTATGACATGTTCATGATGGTGCTGCATTAGTTACTATGACATCTTCATGATGGTGGTGTATTAGTTTCTATGACATTTTCATGATGGTGCTGTATTAGTTACTATGACACCTTCATGATGGTGCTGTATTAGTTATTATGACATATTCACGATGGTGCTGTATTAGTTACTATGACATCTTCATGATGGCTGTGTATTAGGTCCTATTACATCTTCATTATGGTGGTGTATTAGTTACTATGACATGTTCATGATGGTGGTCTATTAGTAATTATTACATCTTCATGATGGCTGTGTACTAGATACTATGAAATCTTCATGATGTTGCTGTATTAGTTACTATGACATCTTCATGATGTTGGTGTATTAGTTACTATGACATCTTCATGATGGTGCTGCATTAGTTACTATGACACCTTCATGATGGTGCTGTATTAGTTATTATGACATATTCATGATGGTGCTCTATTAGTTACTATGACACCTTCATGATGGTGCTGTATTAGTTATTATGACATCTTCATGATGGTGGTCTATTAGTTATTATGACATGTTCATGATGGTCGTTTATTAGTTATTATGACATCTTCATTTTGGCTGTGTACTTGTTAGTATGACATCTTCATGGGGTGCTGTATTAGTTACTATGACATCTTCATGATGGTGGTGTATTAGTTACTACGACATCTTCTTGATGGTGGTGTATTAGTTACTATGACATGTTCATGATGGTTGTGTATTAGTTAATATGACATCTTCATGACGGTGTTGTATTAGTTACTATTACACCTCCATGATGGTGTTGTATTAGTTAATATGACATCTTCATGATGGTGCTCTATTAGTTACTATGACATCTTCATGATGGTGGTCTATTAGTTACTATGACATCTTCATGATGGCCATGTGTTACTTACTATGACATGTTCATGATGGTGCTGTATTAGTTATTATGACATATTCATGGTGGTGCTCTATTAGTTACTATGACATCTTAATGATGGCTGTGTATTTGTTATTATTACATCTTCATGATGGTGCTGTATTAGTTACTATGACATCTTCATGATGGTTCTGTATTAGTTACTATGACATCTTCATGATGGTGGTGTATTAGTTACTATGACATCTTCATGATGGTGGTGTATTAGTTACTATGACGTCTTCATGGTGGTGTTGTATTAGTTACTATGACATCTTACTGATGGTGGTGTATTACTTACTATGACATCTTCATGATGGTGCTGCATTAGTTAGTATGACATCTTCATGATGGCTGTGTATTAGTTACTATAACATGTTCATGATGGTCGTGTATTAGTTACTATGATATCTTCATGATGGCTGTGTATTAGTTACTATGACATCTTCATGGGGGTGCTGTATTAGTTAATATGACATCTTCATGATGGTGGTGTATTAGTTACTATGACATCTTGATGATGGTGGTGTATTAATTAATATGAAATCTTCATGATGGCTGTGTATTAGTTAATACGACACCTTCATGATGGTGCTATAGTAGTTATTATGACATCTTCATGATGGTGGTGTATTAGTTACAATGACATCTTCATGATAGTGCTGTATTAGTTACTATGACATCTTCATGATGCTGGTGTATTAATTAATATGAAATCTTCATGATGGTGGTGTATTAGTTACTGTGACATCTTCATGGTGGTGGTATATTAGTAATTATGACATCTTCATGATGGTAGTGTATTACTTACTATGACATCTTCATGAAGCTGGTGTATAGGATACTCTGACATCTTCATGATGTGGTGTATTAGTTACTATGACATCTTCATGATGGCTGTGTATTAGCTATTATGACATCTTCATGATGGTGGTGTATTAGTTTCTATGACATTTTCATGATGATGCTGTATTAGTTAACATGACATCTTCATGACTTCTGTATATTAGTAATTGTGACATCTTCATGATGGCTGTGTATTAGTTATTATGACATCTTCATGATACTGTGTATTAGTTATTATGACATCTTTATGATGGTGGTGTATTAGTTACTATGACATCTTCATGATGGTGCTTTATTAGTTACTATGACATCTTCCTGATGGCGGTGTATTAGTTACTATAACATCTTCATGATGGTGGTGTATTAGTTACTATGACATCTTCATGATTGCTGTGTATTAGTTACTATGACATGTTCATGATGGTGTTGTGTTAGTTACTATGACATGTTCGTGATGGTGGTGTATTAGTTACTACTATACCTTCATGATGGCTGTGTACGAGGTACTATGACATCTTCATGATGGTGCTGTATTAGTTACTATGACATCTTCATGATGGCTGTGTATTAGTTATTATGATATCTTCATGACTGTTGTGTATTAGTTACTATGACATTTTCATGATGGTGGTATATTAGTTACTATGACATCTTCATGATGGTGGTGTATTACTTACAATGACGTATTCATGATGGTGGTGTATTAGTTACTATGACATTTTCATGATGGTGGTGTATTAGTTACTATGACATCTTCATGATGGTGGTGTATTAGTTACTATGACATCTTCATGATGGTGCTGTATTATTACTATGACACCTTCATGATGGTGCTGTATTAGTTATTATGACATATACATGATGGTGCTATATTAGTTACTAGGACACCTTCATGATGGTACCGTATTACTTATTATGACATCTTCATGATGGTGGTGTATTCGTTATTATGACATGTTCATGATGGTGGTGTATTCGTTACTATGACATCTTCATGATGGTGGTTTATTAGTTACTATGACATATTCTTGATGGTGGTGTATGAGTTACTATGACATGTTCATGATGGTGGTGTATTAGTTATTATGACATATTCATGATGGTGCTATATTAGTTACTATGACACCTTCACGATGGTGCAGTATTAGTTATTATGGCATCTTCATAATGGCTGTGTACTAGGTAATATGACATCTTCATGATGGTGGTGTATTAGTTATTATGACATCTTCATGATGGTGGTGTATTAGTTACTATGACATCTTCTTGATGGTGGTGTATTAGTTACTATGACATGTTCATGATGGTGTTGTATTAGTTGATATGACATCTTCATGATGGTGCTGTATTAGTTACTATGACACCTCCATGATGGTGTTGTGTTAGTTAATATGACATCTTCATGATGGTGCTGTATTAGTTACTATGACATGTTCTGGATGGCTGTGTATTAGTTATTATAACATCTTCATAATGGTGGTGTATTAGTTACTATGTCGTCTTCATGGTGGTGTTGTATTAGTTACTATGACATCTTACTGATGGTGGTGTATTAGTTACTATGACATCTTCATGATGGTGGTGTATGAGTTACTATGACATCTTCATGATGGCTATGTACTAGTTACTATGACATCTTCATGGGGGTGCTGTATTAGTTAATATGACATTTTCATGATGGTGGTGTATTAGTTACTATGACATCTTGATGATGGTGGTGTATTAGTTACTATGACATTTTCTTGATGGTGGTGTACTATGTACTATAACACCTTCATGATGGTGGTGTATTAGTTACTATAACACCTTCATGATGGTGCTGTACTAGTTATTATGACATATTTATGATTGTGGTGTATTATTTACTATGACACCTTCATGATGGTGCTATAGTAGTTATTATGACATCTTCATGATGGTGGTGTATTAGTTACAATGGCACCTTAATGATAGTGCTGTATTAGTTACTATGACATCTTCATGATGCTGGTGTATTAGGTATTATAACATATTCATGATGGTGGTGTATTAGTTACTGTGACATCTTCATGGTGGTGGTATATTAGTAATTATGACATGTTCATGATGGTGGTGTATTAGTTACTATGACATATTCATGAAGCTGTTGTATAGGTTACTCTGACATCTTCATGATGGTGGTGTATTAGGTACTATGACATCTTCATGATGGCTGTGTATTAGATATTATGACATCTTCATGATGGTGGTGTATTAGTTTCTATGACATTTTCATGATGATGCTGTATTAGTTACTATGACATCTTCATGACTTCTGTGTATTAGTAATTATGACATCTTCATGATGGCTGAGTATTAGTTATTATGACATCTTCATGATGGTGGTGTATTACCTATTATGACATCTTCATGATGGTGGTGTATTTCTATGACATTTTCATGATGATGCTGTATTAGTTACTATGACATCTTCATGACTTCTGTGTATTAGTAATTATGACATCATGACTACTGTGTATTAGTAATTATGACATCTTCATGATGTCTGTGTATTAGTTACTAAGACATCTTCATGATGGTGGTGTATTAGTTACTATGACATCTTCCTGATGGTGGTGTATTAGTTACTATAACATCTTCATGATGGTGGTGTTTAGTTACGATGACATCTTCATGATTGCTGTGTATTAGTTACTATGACATCTTCATGATGGTGCTGTATTAGTTACTATGACATCTTCCTGATGGCGGTGTATTAGTTACTATAACATCTTCATGATGGTGGTGTTTAGTTACTATGACATCTTCATGATTGCTGTGTATTAGTTACTATGACATGTTCATGATGGCGTTGTATTAGTTACTATGACATGTTCGTGATGGTGGTGTATTAGTTACTACTATACCTTCATGATGGCTGTGTAGTAGTTACTATGACATCTTCATGATGGTGCTGTATTAGTTACTATGACATCTTCATGATGGTGGTGTATTAGTTACTATGGCACCTTCATGATGGTGCTGTATTAGTTATTATGACATCTTCATGATAATGGTGTATTAGTTACTATGACATGCTCATGATGGTGCTGTATTAGTTAATATGACATCTTCAGGATGCTGGTGTATTAGTTATTATGACATCTTCATGATGGTGGTGTATTAGTTACTGTGACATCTTCATGGTGGTGGTATATTAGTTACTATGACATCTTCATGATGGTGGTGTATTAGTTACTATGACATCTTCATGATGGTGGTGTATTAGTTACTATGACATCTTCATGATGGTGGTGTATTAGTTACTATGACATCTTCATGATGGTGGTGTATTAGTTACTATGACATCTTCATGATGGTGGTGTATTAGTTACTATGACATCTTCATGATGGTGGTGTATTAGTTACTATGACATCTTCATGATGGTGGTGTATTAGTTACTATGACATCTTCATGATGGTGGTGTATTAGTTACTATGACATCTTCATGATGGTGGTGTATTAGTTACTATGACATCTTCATGATGGTGGTGTATTAGTTACTATGACATCTTCATGATGGTGGTGTATTAGTTACTATGACATCTTCATGATGGTGCTGTATTAGTTACTATGACATCTTCATGATGGTTGTGTATTAGTTATTATGACATCTTCATGATGGTGGTGTATTAGATACTATGACATCTTCATGGTGGTGGTATAGTAGTTACTATGACATCTTCATGATGGTGCTGTATTAGTTAGTATGACATGTTCATGATGGTGTTGTATTAGTTACTATTATATCTTCATGGTGGCTGTGTACTAGTTACTATGACATCTTCATGATGGTGCTGTATTAGTTACTATGACATCTTCATGATGGTGGTGTATTAGTTACTATGACATGTTCGTGATGGTGGTGTATTAGTTACTATTAGATCTTCATGATGGTGGTGTTTAGTTACTATGACATCTTCATGATTGCTGTGTATTAGTTACTATGACATGTTCATGATGGCGTTGTATTAGTTACTATGACATGTTCGTGATGGTGGTGTATTAGTTACTACTATACCTTCATGATGGCTGTGTAGTAGTTACTATGACATCTTCATGATGGTGCTGTATTAGTTACTATGACATCTTCATGATGGTGGTTTATAAGTTACTATGGCACCTTCATGATGGTGCTGTATTCGTTATTATGACATCTTCATGATAATGGTGTATTAGTTACTATGACATGTTCATGATGGTGCTGTATTAGTTAATATGACATCTTCAGGATGCTGGTGTATTAGTTATTATCACATCTTCATGATGGTGGTGTATTAGTTACTGTGACATCTTCATGGTGGTGGTATATTAGTTACTATGACATCTTCATGATGGTGGTGAATTAGTTACTATGACATCTTTATGATGGTGGCATATTAGCTATTATGACATCTTCATGATGGTGGTGCATTAGTTTCTATTACATCTTCATGATGGTGCTCTATTAGTTACTATGACATCTTCATGACTTCTATATATTAGTAATTATGACATCTTCATGGTGGCTGTGTATTTGTTATTATGACATCTTCATGATGACTGTGTATTAGTTATTATGACATCTTCATGACGGTGGTGTATTAGTTACTATGATATGTTCATGATGGTGGTGTATTAGGTATTATGACATCTTCATTATGGTGTATCAGTTACTTTGACATCTTCATGATGGTGGTGTATAGTTAATATGACATCTTAATGATGGTGCTGTATTAGTTACTCTGACATGTTCATGATGGTGGTGTGTTAGTTACTATGACATCTTCATGATGGCCATGTGTTAGTTACTATGACATCTTCATGATGGTGCTGTATTAGTTATTATGACATATTCATGATGGTGCTCTATTAATTATTATGACATCTTAATGATGGCTCTGTATTAGTTATTACATCTTCATGATGGTGCTGTATTAGTTACTATGACATCTGCATGATGGTGGTGTATTAGTTATTATGATATCTTCATGATGGTGCTGTATTAGTTACTATGACGTCTTCATGATGGCTGTGTATTAGTTATTATTACATCATGATGGTGCTGTATTAGTTACTATTACATCTTCATGATGGCCATGTGTTAGTTACTATGACAGCTTCATGATGGTGCTGTATTAATTATTATGATATATTCATGATGTTGCTGTATTAGTTACTATGACATCTTCATGATGGTGGTGTATTAGTTACTATGACATCTTCATGATGGTGCTGCATTAGTTACTATGACACCTTCATGATGGTGCTGTATTAGTTATTATGACATATTCATGATGGTGCTTTATTAGTTACTATGACACCTTCATGATGGTGCTGTATTAGTTATTATGACATCTTCATGATGGTGCTGTATTAGTTACTATGACATCTTCATGATGGCTGTGTATTAGTTACTATGACATCTTCATGATGGTGCTGTATTAGTTACTATGACATCTTCATGATGGTGGTGTATTAGTTATTATGACATCTTCATGATGGTGCTGTATTAGTTACTATGACATCTTCATGATGGCTGTGTATTAGTTACTATGACATCTTCATGATGGTGCTGTATTAGTTACTATGACATCTTCATGATGGTGGTGTATTAGTTATTATGACATCTTCATGATGGTGCTGTATTAGTTACTATGACATCTTCATGATGGTGGTGTATTAGTTACTATGACATCTTCATGATGGTGCTGTATTAGTTACTATGACATCTTCATGATGGTGGTGTATTAGTTACTATGACATCTTCATGATGGCTGTGTATTAGGTACTATGCCATCTTCATTATGGTGGTGTATTAGTTACTATGACATGTTCATCATGGTGGAGTATTAGTTATTATGACATCTTCATAATGGCTGTGTACTAGTTACTATGACATCTTCATGATGGTGCTCTATTAGTTACTATGACATCTTCATGATGGTGGTGTATTAGTTACTATGACAACTTCATTATGGTGCTGTATTAGTTACTATGAGACCTTCATGATGGTGCTGTATTAGTTATTATGACATATTCATGATGGTGCTGTATTAGTTACTATGACACCTGCATGATGGTGCCATATTAGTTATTATGACATCTTCATGATGGTGGTGTATTAGGTACTATGACATGTTCATGATGGTGGTGTATTAGTTATGACATCTTCATGATGGCTGTGTACTAGTTACTATGACACATTCATGATGGTGGTGTATTAGTTACTATGACATCTTCAAGATGGTGGTGTATTAGTTACTATGACATCTTCTTGATGGTGGTGTATTAGTTACTATGACATGTTCATGATGGTGGTGTATTAGTTAATATGACATCTTCATGATGGTGCTGTATTAGTTACTATGACATGTTCATGATAGCTGTGTATTAGTTATTATGACATCTTCATGATGGTGGTGTATTAGTTACTATCACATCTTCATGATGGTGCTGTATTAGTTACTATGTTATATTCACGATGGCTGTGTACTAGTTACTATGACATCTTCATGATGGTGCTGTATTAGTTACTATGACTTCTTCATGATGGTGCTGTATTAGTTATTATGACATCTTCATGATGGTGGTGTATTAGTTATTATGACATCTTCATTGTGGTGGTGTATTAGTTACTATGACATCTTCATGATGGTGCTGTATTAATTATTATGACATCTTCATGATAGTAGTGTATTTGTTACTATGACATCTTCATGATGGCTGTGTATTAGTTATTATGATATCTTCATGATGGTGCTGTATTAGTTACTATGACACCTTCAGGATTGTGCTGTATTAGTTATTACGACTTCTTCATGATGGTAGTGTATTAGTTGCTATGACGTCTTCATGTTGGTGGTATATTAGTTACTATGACATCTTCATGATGGTGGTGTATTGGTTACTATGACATTTTCATGATGGTGGTGTATTAGTTATTATGACATCTCCATGGTGGTGGTGTATTAGTTACTATGACATCTTCATGATGGTGGTGTATTAGTTACTGTGATATCTTCATGATGTTGGTGTATTAGTTATTATGACATCTTCATGATGGTCGTGTATTAGTTACTATGACATCTTCATGGTGGTGCTGTATTGGGTACTATGACATCTTCATGATGTTGATATATTATGTCCTATGACACCTTCATGATGGTGCTGTATTAGGTATTATGACATCTTCATGATGGTGGTGTATTAGTTACTATGACACCTTCATGATGGTGCTGTATTAGTTAATATGTCATATTCATGATGGTGCTGTTTTAGTTACTATGACATCTTCATGATGGCTGTGTATTAGTTATTATGATATCTTCATGATGGTGCTGTATTGGTTACTATGACATCTTCATGATGGTGATATATTATTTCCTATTACACCTTCATGATGGTGCTGTATTAGTTATTATGACATCTTCATGATGGTGGTGTATTAGTTATTATGACATCTCCATGGTGGTGGTGTATTAGTTACTATGACATCTTCATGATGGTGCTGTATTAGTTACTATGACATCTTCAGGATTGTGCTGTATTAGTTATTACGACATCTTCATGATGGTGGTGTATTAGTTGCTATGACATCTTCATATTGGTGGTATATTAGTTACTATGACATCTTCATGATGGTGGTGTATTAGTTACTATGACATCTTCATGATGGTAGCATATTAGTTATTATGACATCTCCATGTTGGTGGTGTATTAGTTACTATGACATCTTCATGATGGTGGTGTATTAGTTACTGTGACATCTTCATGATGTTGGCGTATTAGTTACTATGACGTCTTCATGATGGTGGTGTATTAGTTACTATGACATCTTCATGATGGTGCTGTATTGGTTACTATGACATCTTCATGATGGTGATATATTATTTCCTATGACACCTTCATGATGGTGCTGTATTAGTTATTATGACATCTTCATGATGGTGGTGTATTAGTTAATATGACACCTTCATGATGGTGCTGTATTAGTTAATATGTCATATTCATGATGGTGCTGTTTTAGTTACTATGACATCTTCATGATGGCTGTGTAGTAGTTATTATGACATCTTCATGATGGTGCTCTATTAGTTACTATGACATCTTCATGATGGTGCTGTATTAGTTACTATGACATCTTCATGATGGTGGTGTATTAGTTATTATGACATCTTCATTATGGTGGTGTATTAGTTACTATGACATCTTCATGATGGTGGTGTATTAGTTACTATGACATCTTCATGATGGTGGTGTATTAGTTACTATGACATCTTCATGATGGTGGTGTATTAGTTACTATGACATCTTCATGATGGTGGTGTATTAGTTACTATGACATCTTCATGATGGTGGTGTATTAGTTACTATGACATCTTCATGATGGTGGTGTATTAGTTACTATGACATCTTCATGATGGTGGTGTATTAGTTACTATGACATCTTCATGATGGTGGTGTATTAGTTACTATGACATCTTCATGATGGTGGTGTATTAGTTACTATGACATCTTCATGATGGTGGTGTATTAGTTACTATGACATCTTCATGATGGTGGTGTATTAGTTACTATGACATCTTCATGATGGTGGTGTATTAGTTACTATGACATCTTCATGATGGTGGTGTATTAGTTACTATGACATCTTCATGATGGTGGTGTATTAGTTACTATGACATCTTCATGATGGTGGTGTATTAGTTACTATGACATCTTCATGATGGTGGTGTATTAGTTACTATGACATCTTCATGATGGTGGTGTATTAGTTACTATGACATCTTCATGATGGTGGTGTATTAGTTACTATGACATCTTCATGATGGTGGTGTATTAGTTACTATGACATCTTCATGATGGTGGTGTATTAGTTACTATGACATCTTCATGATGGTGGTGTATTAGTTACTATGACATCTTCATGATGGTGCTGTATTAGTTACTATGACACCTTCATGATGGTGCTGTATTAGTTATTATGACATATTCATGATGGTGCTGTATTAGTTACTATGACACCTTCATGATGGTGCTGTATTAGTTATTATGACATCTTCATGATGGTGGTGTATTAGTTATTATGACATGTTCATGATGGTCGTTTATTAGTTATTATGACATCTTCATGTTGGCTGTGTACTTGTTAGTATGACATCTTCATGGGGTGCTGTATTAGTTAATATGACATCTTCATGATGGTGGTGTATTAGTTACTACGACATCTTCTTGATGGTGGTGTATTAGTTACTATGACATGTTCATGATGGTTGTGTATTAGTTAATATGACATCTTCATGATGGTGTTGTATTAGTTACTATGACACCTCATGATGGTGTTGTATTAGTTCATATGACATCTTCATGATGGTCATGTGTTAGTTACTATGACATCTTCATGATGGTGCTGTATTAGTTATTATGACATATTCATGATGGTGTTCTATTAGTTACTATGACATCTTAATGTTGGCTGTGTATTAGTTATTATTACATCTTCATGATGGTGCTGTATTAGTTACTATGACATCTTCATGATGGTGCTGTATTAGTTATTATGACATATTCATGATGGTGGTGTATTAGTTGCTATGACATCTTCATGGTGGTGGTGGTGTATTAGTTGCTATGACATCTTCATGGTGGTGGTATATTAGTTACTATAACATCTTAATGATGGTGGTGTATTAGTTACTATGACATCTTCATGATGGCCATGTGTTAGTTACTATGACAGCTTCATGATGGTGCTGTATTAATTATTATGATATATTCATGATGGTGCTGTATTAGTTACAATGACATCTTCATGATGGCTGTGTATTAGTTATTATGACATCTTCATGATGGTGCTGTATTAGTTACTATTACATTTTCATGATCGTGCTGTATTAGTTATTTCGACATCTTCATGATGGTGGTGTATTAGTTGCTATGACATCTTCATGTTGGTCGTATATTAGTTACTATGACATCTTCATGATGGTGGTGTATTAGTTACAATGACATCTTCATGATGGTGGTGTATTAGTTATTATGACATCTTCATTATGTTGGTGTATTAGTTACTATGACATCTTCATGATGGTGCTGTATTATTATGACATATTCATGATGGTGCTGTATTAATTACTATGACACCTTCATGATTGTGCTGTATTATTTATTACTTCATCTTCATGTTGGTGGAGTATTAGTTGCTGTGACATCTTCATGGTGGTGGTGTATTAGTTAAAATGACATCTTCATGATGGTGGTGTATTAGTTACTATGACATCTTCATGATGTTAGTTTATTAGTTATTATGACATCTCCATGGTGGTGGTGTATTAGTTACAATGACATCTTCATGATTGTGGTGTATTAGCTATTGTGACATCTTCATGATGGTGGTGTATTAGTTACTATGACATCTTCATGATGGTGGTGTATTAGTTACTATGACATCTTCATGATTGTGTATTAGTTACTATGACTTCTTCATGATGGTGGTGTATTAGTTACTATTACATCTTCATGATGGTGGTATATTAGTTATTATGACATCTTCATTATAATGGTGTATTAGTTACTATGACATATTCATGATGTTGTATTAGTCATTATGAGATATTCATGCTCTATTAGTTATTATGACATCTTTTTTTTTTTTTTTTTGGTCTTTTC
>VZQC01004029.1:103060-129331 GCA_009823505.1 Rhizomys pruinosus
TGTACTAGTTACTATGAAATCTTCATGATGGTGCTGTGTTAGTTACTATGACATCTTCATGACGGTGGTGTATTAGTTACTATGACACCTTCATAATGGTGCTGTATTAGTTATTATGACATCTTCATGATGGTGGTGTATTAGTGACTATGACACCTTCATGATGGTGCTGTAGTCATTACTATGACATCTTAATGATTGTGGTGTATTAGTTACTATGACATCTTCATGATGGTGCTGTATTAGTTACTATGACATCTTCATGATGGTGGTGTATTAGTTATTATGACATCTTCATGATGGTGGTGTATTAGATACTATTACATCTTCATGGTGGAGGTATAGTAGTTACTATGACATCTTCATGATGGTGGTGTATTAGTTACTATGACATCTTCATGATGGTGGTGTATGAGTTACTATGACATCTTCAAGATGGTGCTGTATTAGTTACTATGACATCTTCATGATGGCTGTGTTTTAGCTATTATGACATCTTCATGATGGTGGTGTATTAGTTTCTATGATATCTTCATGATGTGCTGTATTCGTTACTATGACATCTTCATGACTGCTAGGTATTAGTTATTATGACATCTTCATGATGACTGTGTATTAGTTATTATTACATCTTCATGATTGTAGTTTATTAGTTACTATGACTTGTTCATGATGGTGGTGTATTAGTTACTATGACATCTTCATCATGGTGTATCAGTTACTATGACCTTGTCATGATGGTGGTGTATAGTTACTATGACATCTTCATGATGGTGCTGTATTAGTTACTATGACATCTTCATGATGGTGCTGTATTAGTTACTATGACATCTTCATGATGGTGGTGTATTAGTTACTATGACATCTTCATGATGGTGGTGTCTTAGTTACTATGACATCCTGATGATGGTGGTGTATTAGTTACTATGGCATCTTCATGATGGCCATGTGTTAGTTACTATGACACCTTCATGATGGTGCTGTATTATTTATTATGACATATTCATGATGGTGCAGTATGTTACTATGACATCTTCATGATGGCTGTGTATTAGGGATTATGACATCTTCTTGATGGTGCTATATTAGTTACTATTACATCTTCATTATGGTGGTGTATTATTTATTATGACATCTTCATGGTTGTGGTGTATTAGTTGCTATGACATCTTCATGGTGGTGGTATATTAGTTACTATGACATCTTCATGATGGTGTCGTATTAGTTACTATGACATCCTCATGATGGTGGTGTACTAGTTACTATGACATCTTCATGATGTCTGTGTATTAGCTATTGTGACATCTTCATGATGGTGGTGTATTAGGTTCTATGACATTTTCATGGTGGTGCTGTATTAGTTACTATGACGTCTTCATGATGTCTGTGTATTAGTTATTACGTCATCTTCTTGATGACTGTGTATTAGTTATTATGACATCTTCATGATGGTGGTGTATTAGTTACTATGACTTGTTCATGATAGTGATGTATTAGTTACTATGACATCTTCATTATGGTGTATCAGTTACTATGAGATCTTCATGATGTTGGTGTATTAGTATGACATCTTCGTGATGGTGCTGTATCAGTTACTATGACATCTTCATGATGACTGTGTATCAGTTATTATGACATGTTCATGTTGGTGGTATATTAGATTCTATGACATCTTCATGATGGTGCTGTATTAGTCATTATGTCATCTTCATGATGGTGGTGTATTAGTTACTATGATATCTTCATGATGGTGGTGTATTAGTTACTGTGACATCTTCATGATGGTGCTGTATTAGTTACTGTTACATCTTCATGATGGCTGTGTATTAATTACTATGACATCTTCATGATGGCTGTGTATTAGTTACTATGACATCTTCATGATGGTGGTGTATTAGTTACTATGACATCTTCATGATGGTGCTGTATTAGTTACTGTTACATCTTCATGATGGCTGTGTATTAATTACTATGACATCTTCATGATGGCTGTGTATTAGTTACTATGACATCTTCATGATGGTGGTGTATTAGTTACTATGACATCTTCATGATGGTGGTGTATTAGTTACTATGACATCTTCATGATGGTGGTGTATTAGTTACTATGACATCTTCATGATGGTGGTGTATTAGTTACTATGACATCTTCATGATGGTGGTGTATTAGTTACTATGACATCTTCATGATGGTGGTGTATTAGTTACTATGACATCTTCATGATGGTGGTGTATTAGTTACTATGACATCTTCATGATGGTGGTGTATTAGTTACTATGACATCTTCATGATGGTGGTGTATTAGTTACTATGACATCTTCATGATGGTGGTGTATTAGTTACTATGACATCTTCATGATGGTGCTGTATTAGTTACTATGACATCTTCATGATGGTGGTGTATTAGTTACTATGACATGTTCATGATGGTGGTGTATTAGTTACTATGACATGTTCATGATGGTGGTGTATTAGTTATTATGTCATCTTCATGATGGTGCTGTGTTAGTTACTATGACATCTTCATGATGGCTCTGTATTAGTTACTATGTCATCTTCATGATCATGGTCTTTTAGTTACTATGACACCTTCATGATGGTGCTGTATTAGTTATTATGCCATCTTTATGATGATGGTGTATTAGTTACTATGACATCTTCATGATGGTGCTGTATTAGTTACTATGACATATTCATGATGGCTGTGTATTAGTTACTGTGACATATTCATGATGGGTTTGTATTAGTTAGTATGACATCTTCATGATGGTGGTGTATTAGTTACTATGACATCTTCACGATGGTGCTGTATTAGTTACTATGACATCTTCTTGATGGTGGTGTATTAGTTACTATGATATATTCATGATGGCTGTGTATTAGTTACTATGACATCTTCATGATGGTTCTGTATTAGTTACTATGATATCTTCATTATGGTGGTGTATTAATTACTATGACATCTTCATGATGGTGGTGTATTAGTTAGTATGATGTCTTCATGATGGTGGTTTATTAGTTATTATGACATCTTCATGATGGTGCTGTATTAGTTACTATGACATCTTCATGATGGCTGTGTATTAGTTACTATGACATCTTCATGATCGTGGTCTATTAGTTACTATCACACCATCATGATGGTGCTGTATTAGTTATTATGCCATCTTCATGATGGTGGTGTATTACTTACTATGACATCTTCATGATGGCTGTGTATTAGTATGACATCTTCATGATGGTGGTGTTTTAGTTACTATGACATCTTCATGATGGTGCTGTGTTAGTTACTATGACATCTTCATGATGGTGGTGTATTATTTACTATGATATATTCATGATGGCTGTGTATTATTTACTATGACATCTTCATTATGGTGGTGTATTAGTTACTATGATATCTTCATGATGGTGGTGTATTAGTTACTATGACATCTTCATGATTGTGGTGTATTAGTTACTATGACATGTTCATGATGGTCGTGTATTAGTTATTATGACATATTCATGATGGTGGTTTATTAGTTTCTATGACATCTTCATGTGCGTGTATTAGTTTCTCTTCTGTTGCTGTGATAATCACAGTGAGAACAGAACTTGTGGAAGAGTTCACTGTGGCTTCTGCCTATAGAGTGATGAGAGTCCACCATGGTGGGGAGACAGCATGCAGTAGGCATAGTGGCAGGAAGCTGGAGTTCCCAGCAAAGCGAAAATATGGTGGGGCTAAAACCTCTCAACTCCCACCCCTTTCCAGTGACACATTTCCTCCAGCAAGGCTGCCCTTCCCAGAGATTGTATAACCTCCCCAACAGTGCCACCAACTGAGGACCGAGTTCCATACCCAAGCCACAGCATTTCACTCCCTGTTCCCATCAATGCAAGATGCATCCATCCAACTTTACAAGTCCCTGATGTCTTTCACAGCTTCTACACTGTTGAAAAGTCGGAAGTCTCTCCTTAGACTCAAGGCAATGTCTTGTGACCCTTGTAAAATCAGAAAGCAAATCATATGCTTCCAATGACACAGAGTGAGGGAATACAGGACCAAAGCAAGACCTGAATCCCACTAGAGATTGTACCAGTCGACAGCCATCATGGGGGAAGGCTTAGGTCTCACCCCTCCTAAAAGGATCTTTCAGCAGCTAATGGTTGCTGGGGGAGGGAAGACAGTGTCTTCAGCGGGGCAGCTCCTGTGAGCTTCCTACTGAGACTCCTGCATTGCAGATGCTGCAGGGGACCCCAGCTCTGTTCCCAACACACACATTGCAACACACAACTGCCTGTGACTCTAGTTCCATGAGATCCGATACCCTTGTGTGTCCTCCTCAGGAATCCACACACATGTGGGACACACACACACAAACACACACACACAGCCACACACATGCACATAGAAATAAAAAAATCTTAAAAAATGAGGAACACTGCATTTCTTTTTAAAAATTTCCCACAGGGAGACGAGCAGCCTAGCCCGCCGAGCAGTGGCTTCTGCTCAGTTGCCTTCTCAAGTTCTGTCACTGCACAGGGCTTCTCCCAGGATCACTGTGTGAGAGTCGCTGTCCAACCCAACCCTGCTGGGTTCCCACGTCAGAAGAGAGCTGGGAGAGGGCTGGGAGAGGGCTGGGAGGCAGCATACAGGACAGAGCAGAACATGCTGCACCCGCCCTAGAGGGCCCAGCAGGGCAGGCCACCCAGGAGGGAGCAGGGTGGGGCAGAGGGGCCAGAGGGGGAGCTTGGCACCTGGTACAGCTCCTTGATCCACAGGCTCTGGGACACCCTCAGGTCCTTCAGCTTTCATGAGGCTGAGCTCCAGCCCTTGCTTCCTGGAGCTCTGCTGTCAGGGCTGGAACTCCACCAGAGTCTCAGTCTTTGAGTGCTGGCAGAGGTTGTGGAAAGTGAGAAAAGACAGAGGGGTAACAGAGTGGGCATAATGACACTGAACATTTGCAACTGGCTTCCATCAGGAGTTAAGGAGGACCAAGAACACACCCAGCGTTCTTTCATCTACGTAGGTGCTGGAGCCTACAGACACTAGACTGCGCTGAGCTTATGGGCGAGTGTCTGAGGAGTCTAACAATGGCTGCTCCGCACTGCAGAGCTGAGGGCCTGCTAGTTGCTCAGTCCAGGAGGCTGCATGGCTCAGCAGCCCCAGTCTGCCACTGGAGGATTGGAGGAGTCCTGGAGGTCTTCTAGTCTTCAGGCTATGTTGGAATCTGAAGATATTGGTTGCACTATGAGCAAAAGAATACCACAGCAATAAGATGAACTCACCAGTGAGAGAGAAGGCAAGCAGGCAGAGACTGGCCCTTCTGTCCTGTGGTCTACACACATGCCTCGGTACTAGCATATGCAAAAAAATGCAATAAAAATGAAAAACTTAAACGATAAAGCTTCAAGTTACTAGAAACATCTCATTTTGTAGCTCTGACATCTTGAGTTCTGGCTCAGCTGAGCAAGGGCTGCCTGTGGTGAAGGCCTTGATTGTGAAGTGAACCCAGGCCCTGCACATGTCAAGCTTGGGCTCTACCACTGAGCTAAACTGTCAACCCTAGTTTACACACAGTACAGCATGCACATGAGCACACATGCACACACACAATAAATAATAAATGTAATTTCAAAAGGAGGTAAATAATATCTGTCCTGGACTTCTTTGGGGCAGGGTTGGCCCAGGCTCATTTCTTTTCCTGGTTTGGCCCAGACAAGCTCAGAGGGCAGGAGCCATGCAGCTGTGCCTGCCTGCTGGGTCACAGCGTCACAGCAGGTGCTGGAAGCAGCACATCTTCCTTCTTCTTCAGTCTGGAGGCTGGAGTGCTGGAGCAGGAGCAGGAGATGGGTCCTCACGGGCCTCTCTCCCTGCTGTGTGCAGGTGTCCTCCCCCTGTGCAGGGGACCCCTGAGGTCAGAGATGTCAGATCCCCTGGAGCTAGAGTTGCAGCAGTTGTCAGTCATCCGACGCGGCTGCTGGGAGCTGAACTCCAGGGCTGGAAGAGCAGCATGTGCTCTCAGCCATGGCGCCGTCTCTCCAGCATCGATTGCTGTCAAATCAATGTGTGCTTTCCTGTTTATAAATATTGACCTAAAAAATGGAGACAAAAGCTAAGGATGGTCACAGGGAGAAAAACGTGACATTCAGAAGCGGGACTTCAGGGTCCTTCAGGACTTGAAAGTATCAGGAAACAGTCTGGTGGGTCCACTGGATGTATTGGGTGTTAGAAGGATTTAAGATGCAGGATGGAAGTTGGACTCCAGGGCCCAAGGATCTTGAAATGGGGAGGGTGGGGGTGTCCTCAGAGGTCAGTGTGGATGGACACCTGGGAGCTGGGACAAGAAGGGGTCCAACCAAGTAACCCAGGAGAGAGGAGGTCAGACTCTGTGGAGGTCAGGCTCTCCACTGCATTGATGGTCTTCAGACTCAAGCTGAGTCCTAGGCTCACGCCAGCCTCCAGGAATGATTCTCAGCAGTCATCCTCAGAGAAGCCTTCCACCAGGGCCCGGTCCTCTGTGTTCACTGAGGCAAACAGGATAACTTTCTCATTCCATGTGTTTCTGCAAATGAGTTTTCAGCAGATTCCCTTCCAGAGTGCAGAGTGCAGAGGCCCAGCGCTGGCTTCCAGAGTCAACAAAGGAAAGAGAGTGTGAAAAGGAAGACAACCCTTTCCTCAGATCCATGTGACAGCTGTTGTTAGGACCAGGTCAGAAAAGTTAATCTAGTTGAAGCAGGTCTGGTGCCCATGACTACCTTAACCACAAGAATACAGTCCGACCCTGAGTTCCCAGTTCCCACAGCCACCTGAGGTCAGGATGAACTTTCCCAGCCCTGGAGGAGTGCTTCCCACCCCCTAAGAAGCCCATTCCTCTCCAAGGGGCTTCCCGATGCTAAACACAACCAATCAGCTTAAAGGTCACCACTGCTTGCATTGTGTTTCTATAGCCAGGCAATTGTGTATGTATGATGTCATCAAATTCCTCTAGTTTGTGGTTTTTGTCTTTAAAAATTCTCTGTAACAGACAGTGGAGGTTGCGCTCATCCCTGCGTGGAATGGTTTGCATCCCTGACACATCAACAATTGGCTCCCTTGATGTGTCTTTTTTGTGTTTTCTTTTTTTTTTTAATATTTTATTATTATTTTGTATGTGTATGAATGTACTGTCTGCATGTAGGTTTGTGTACCCGTGTCGTGCAATGCCGCGGAGGTCAGAAGAAGGTCTCGGATTCCCCTGGAACTGGAGTTCCAGTCGATTCTCAGCCGCCATGTGGGTGCTGGGGATCGAACCCGGGTCCTCTGCAAGAGCAGTCGGTGCCCTTAACCACTAGGCCATCTCGCCAGCCCTGATGTGTCAGTTTTCTTAATTGGGTTCTGGTGCACCAGCAAATTAAATAAATTTTGTATTAATCTGTGGCCCGTCCTTGGTTTCTTTTGTGAGTGTGGCAGTTTGAGTCCAACACTGAGGGTGGGGCTGGGAGGAAGCCCCCATCTCATTTGGGCATTGGCTTAATCCTCAAGAGGCCCAGGGGCAGAATAGATGGTGCCCACCCCTAGAGACGGGGACAAGCCAGGACCCCATCGCTTCTTGGCCACATGGATGGCTTCCAGGCTGCGGAGAGCTGGAGCACTTAAACTGGAGCACCAGGAGCCAGGCCGCCCCTGCAGAAGGGCCGTGCGGGAGTGACAGCGCCCAGAGCTCCACAGCTGGAGCCGGAAGACCCACGTCTGTGCGCCTTCACTCTGAGGTGAGCGCCTTCTCCAGAGAAGATCAAGTTCCAGGAACTGCACAGCCGCCAGCTGGAGATCCTCCAAGTCGTCACCTCTGGCCCTTCTTCCCCCAGTGCTGGCTTTCGACCAAAATCCACGCCCTAAAGCAGGTGTAGATAGCTTGATCCGGTCCACAGATCCGAGGACTGTGGACTGTGACCCGAGACTGCTCCGCCGGCATGCGGTCTCCATTTTTAAAAATCCAGGCAGACTCGCCCAACTCAAGACTCTGAAATCACTGGTCTCCAGGATGAGGGCCAGGGCGCCCTGTGTCCTCCTCTGGCTGCTCACAGCCGCCCTGGTCCGGAGCCCAGCTCCGCCCCCAGCGGCGTCCCTGTCCCGGGTCTCACCTCCCCTCCCCCCAGGCTCCCACTCGTTGAGTTATTTCCACACCGTGGTGTCCCGGCCGGGCCTCGGGGAGCCCCGGTTCCTCGCCGTCGGCTACGTGGACGACACGCAGTTCGTGAGCTTCGACAGCGACGCGGAGAATCCGAGAATGGAGCCGCGAGCGCCGTGGATGGAGCAGGAGGGGCCGGAGTACTGGGAGAGGGAAACGCACACCGCCAAGAGACACGCGCAGACTTTCCTTGAGATCCTTGGGACCCTGCGCAGCTACTACAACCAGAGCGAGGACGGTGAGTGACCCCAGGTCGGAGGTGAGGGTCTTCCACGTCCCTACGACAGCCCAGCCCAACTCACCCAGGGTCCCCAGGTCCAAATCTGCCAGAGGATTAGAGACCTGCGGGAACACTGGACCCAAAGAGGTCAGGGGACTTGGGCTAGGTTTCTACTTTAGTTTGGGGCCATATCTGGCTTGTGGGCAAAGCTGACCTCAGGGGCGGGGCCAGGCTCTCACACCTTCCAGTGGATGTGCTGCTGCGTTGTGGATCTCCATGGGCTCCTTCTCCGCGGGTATGAGCAGTATGCCTATGATGGCAAAGATTACATCGCGCTGAACCCGGACCTGCGCACCTGGACTGCAGCAGACGAGAAGGCTCAGATCACCCAAAGACACTGGGAGGAGGCTGGTGCTGCGGAGCGACACAGGGCCTACCTGGAAGGGGAGTGTGTGGAGAAGCTGCTCAGATACCTGGAGAATGGGAAGGAGACTCTGAAGAACACAGGTAAAAGGGGCCTAGGGGAGACTTCTCCATCTGCATAGGACTGGTGCGCCTGGCTCCTGAGGAGGGAGGAAAACGGGGTTAGCTGGAGATCCTCCCCTCTTGCATCAGGAGGGGAAGATGCTCCTGGGTTTCCTGATCCAGATCAGAGAGTGACTGTCCAGGGCTCAGCCTTCTCTAGGACAGTTCAGAGTCTCCCAGGACAGGAGAGAAGATCCTGAAACAGCCAGCCAGCAGTTCCCTTCCATCTGCAGCCCACTGTGAGCCATGGCCTCTCTCAGGCTGGGTTCTCTGTCCACACCCAGTGTCTTTGGAGGTCAGACTCCAGTGATGCTGAGTCCTCAGCCCCACCCAGTCAGGACCAGAAATTTATTTTCCACGGGGAAAACCTAGACTCTCCTTTCCTGGACTGGAGCACATGTATTCTAAAAATTTCCAGTGAATACATTATCCAGTTACCTCTGTCTAGATTGTTCTGTGGGGTTTGCACCTCTCCACCACCTCGGTTCTCTGGTACATTCCCAGCATGGTCACATGAGCGCTGCTGAGTCCCCAGGAAGAAAGAAAAATACCTGAATTTTCCAACTTTTCTCTCAGATCCTCCAAAGACACATGTGACTCATCACCCCAGACCTGAAGGGGACGTCACCCTGAGGTGCTGGGCCCTGAGGTTCTATCCTATGGAGATCACCCTGACCTGGCAGAGGGATAGGGAGGACCTGACCCAGGACATGGAGCTTGTGGAGACCAGGCCTGCAGGGGATGGAACTTTCCAGAAGTGGGCAGCTGTGGTGGTGCCTTCTGGAGAGGAGCAGAGATACACATGCCATGTGCATCATGAGGGGCTGCCTGAGCCCCTCACCCTGAGATGGGGTGAGGAGGGGTGTGGGCACAGAGCCTGCTGTCAGGGAAAGCAGGAGCCCTTCTGGGGACCTGAGCAGGGTCAGGGCTGAGAGCTGGGTCAGGCCCTCATCTCCCCTTCCCTTCCCAGAACCTCCTCAGCCCACCGACCCCATCTTGGCAATGCTGGCTGGCCTGGTTCTCCTTGGAGCTGTGGTCATCGGAGCTGTGGTGGCTGCTGTGATGAGGAGGAGGAAGAGCACAGGTGGGAGGGGCAGGGTCTGGGTTCTCTCTTCTTCTAGAAGTTTGCTCTGAATCATTAATGGAAGCCCCGCCCCACACATACTTTCCCAGCCTGTTTCTGTGTGCTGACACTCACTGTAAAGCACATGCAAAAGGGAGGGACAGACTCATCACCCTGAGGACTGTGGACATGGGGACCTGATTCCCAGAGGTCAGAGGTCAGAGAGGAAGGTCCCTGTGAGGACAGACCTCCAGGAGGACAGTTGGTCAGTCCCTGCACCTCCTGTCCTCATGCGTCCTGACCCTTCCCTGGACCTGCAGTCACAGTTCTGGAAACTTCCTGGGCTTTACATCTTCCCTGGTCTCACAGTTTCTCTTCTCACAGGTGGAAAAGGAGGGAGCTATGCCCAGGCCCCAGGTCAGTGTGGGGAGCGGGATGATCCCTGAGGCCCTTGGGGTGGAGATGGAGCCCATGGGGAGTCAGCCAGCCCATAATTCCTGCTCCCCCACATCCTGTCTGACTTTGAGAGTGTCTTGTCATTTCTTCACTGCAGATGGTGACAGTGCCCATAGCTCTGACCTGTCTCTGGAGGCTTGTAAAGGTGACACCCAAGGGTCTGCATTGGGGGTGGCAGTGGGGACAGGACTGGGTCCCAGGGACTCTCAGAGTTCAGACCTTTGAGTAAGTGGTGGGATGTTGGGGATGTCTTTATGGTGACTGTTGATGACTCTTGTTCTTCAGCTTGAGACAGCCGCCCTGTGGGGACTGAGCACAGAAGCTGAGTCCAAGTCTCTCCCTGCTGACTGCAGAACCACTGGGTTCTCTTTGGGTGGCAGTGTCTGAAGATTTCTGCTTTCTCCTGTGTGTGCAGTGTGAAGAGCTGGGAGACCAGTCCAGCCCTGCCCACCAGGACCCCTGTTCCTGCTCTGTCCTGTGTCCCTTCCACAGCCAGCCTTCCTGCTCCAGCACAGGGGGGCAGGGACATCTCCATCCATGTCAACTCCGTGCTGCACTGAGCTGCAGCTTCTCACTTCCCCTGATAATAAGAATCTGAACGTGAACTTGATTGTGAGCTGTAGTCCAGCTCCAGCAGGTTCAGTTCCTGAAGTGGGTGGTCGCCAAGGCAGCAAAGAAATTAATCAAATAAGACACAAGAGTCTCTTTAACAATAAAGATCTTAATTTTTCTCACTTTAGTTCCTTGTTTGCTCAACCTGTAAGTCTTTTGTGGCTGGTGTAGCTTTGTTTCATATCTTGTTTTTATTCTGGTCATTGTTTTCCTCAGTTTCTGTTTTTAGCACTTTCTGCTAAGGTGATTTTCTCAGGGCTACTAAACTTTGAGTCAGATCACTAGAATCCACTGTTTTACTGGACTTAGTTTCACTTTGCCCTACAATCCTCCTTTTTAGTTTAAACCTGACAAAGAAATCAAAATTTCTTTCTTTACTTGGGCATTCTGTGCATAACACAGTTTCTGTAGAGTTCTAAATTACTTCTATATCATGCTTTTAAGTTGTGTACACAGTGCCATTATTTCTCATAAATTACTCATTTCTAGAAAAGGCAAAAGTGTCAGTTCCACTCCTTGAGGCAGAAGCAGGTACCCTAATTGCTAGAAAGCTGAAAGTCAAGCAGGCCAGAAAAATAAGAATATGATAGGAGAATTATTAAAAACCAAGCTCCACTGGAGAGCAGACTTCAACCAGATGAGTCAGGTCACTGGAACTTTGTCAAGCAGTGAACCTTTCACGAATGGCTCCACCATCTCTCCCTTCTTTATTTTTTAATTGAAAAGTTTCAAGTTCCAAGGCAAGATTTTTGATGGTCTTAACTAGTTGTCTGTGATGACTGGAAGGAGAAAAGCAAGAATTAATATGATAAAGAGAATTATTCCTAGATTAGTAAAAAATGACCAATAATTGTTGTAACATAAGAACGCACAGCCCCAAGGAATCAATCTGAGACCTCCTGAATAAAGGAAGAGTTCAAATGAGGTTTTCCAATATCAGAAATTTTTTGATGCAATTCATTAATATCCACAGTAAGGTCAGAGTTGTTACAAACTCCTTGTAGATGAGCTTTAACTTGTTCCTAATTATGTAAAGAATCACTGTATGGCAAAAGAGTGACACAAATCCATTCAAAACTAGAATGACACTGAACTGATAACCTTACTTTAATATTATTTAACTGATTTCCTATAAAAAGGACTGCTTCTTCTAAAGCATTTATTTTATCCTGGATTTCTTGCCTACATATTCTTGTAACATGAGGGCTACGGAAACATTACTTGAAAGTTATACAACATGGCATGTAGTATGAATTTATACTATGGCATATAATGAATATAATACTACGGCAGTGGTAGAAATGGCAAAACTTTCAGGCAGCCACAAAATGTTTAGGTCTAGTGAAAAAGTGAGCTACCATGTCTAAAACTTGTAAGTCTGTATCATCATACCAAGGAGTACTTAAGTTAACAGGAAGCAAAACTTAGGGTGGTTGTCTTAGAATTACATAAACATTGCAAGAGTTTTTGTCTCTAGAAATACAATTTGTAAGAACATAGCCATTGCAAATAATTTTATATGAACCTAAGGGCATAAAAATATTCATTTGTCCCTCAATGTCTTTATGAAGAATAGCAAATGGATATCCAACACAGGCCTTGACAGGCTTTTCCCTCAAACCTGCTTTTGGACATGAGGGTGGATGGAAAGGCATACCTGAGAGTTTTTATTCCATAGGCTAAGACTGATTAATCTCAAACAAATTCTAACTTGAATCAATCATTGAACATAGGCAGTACATCGTTCATGTAAATCCAATTAGTAGTTATTTATGCCCATCTTTTGTACAGCCCAGAGTTTTTTTTTAACCCAGAGTTTTTAAAGAGTACAATTTTTGTATGCACAAGCATGTTGTTGATCAGATAAGAGTCCAGCCCATATTGTTGTGACCTCATGATTCATCCCAATCTCCTCAACCCTTACATTCTACCATGTCCCCTCTTCTGAGTCTGGTCCCTTGGCTTTGGGGACAAAGGGAAAAGGTGGATGAGAAGTAAAACAGTCTATTTTTCTTTGAGGTATCCTTTTGGACTCCAGACAGTTCAGGTATTTCTTTTCATGGGTTGGCAGTTTATCCAGGGATTTCCTTTTAATTCTGGAAACAAGCTTCATTAAGATATACCATAAACAGTTGTTTTAATTAAAATAGAGAGATGTCTGAGGCTCATGACTCAAGTAGGCTGAGGTTTTTCTTTTTCTTTTGATGTTTAGATGAGCCAGCTTCTCTCTGATATTTTTTGATCCATCCTGTACAGTTCAAAGGTGTACATTTTTGCCATTTAGGTTGGTGGTGCTTTTACCTGTGGAAACATACAAGCTTTCTCCCATAGTTAGTTTTAAGATTTCAAAATTGAAAATTTATCAAAAGGTTTGGAGTAAAGAGTTTTCTAACTATATACCAGAGGGAGTCTTAACCCCCTCCTCTTTTTTTTTTTAAATATGTATATTCTTTTGTCCCATAAATTTTTCAAAGGTAGCATTATACATACCTATAGACAGGAACCAAGCTGTAAAATTTTATTAAATTTACCCAAATTGATTATTATTAGACTGTATACTGTTAATTTAGGAAGGCAAAACTTAATCTTTTTAGTTAAATTATTATGTAAGTAAAAGAAATGTTATAGGTAATACTGGGTAATAGAGAACATTTGTGTACATTAATCCTAAAGTTATTGTTGGAAATTTAGTACAAATTAGAAGTAAAACAAATATTATTGAGTTTGTATTTTCACTTAGTTTAAATGTATTAGTATTTTAAGAATATCCAATCAATTTTATTTAACATAGTCATATTAACTTTTACTGTCTTAAATACCATATAATATGCAGACAAAGCTTGGGCAAAGTTGAATGGCTGTCAAATAAATTTTGACCAGATGTACATCTTGCTTCTTAAAATTATTTGACTAGACTGTGATTTCAGAGAAACCAAGTCCATTACTTATATTGTTTATTTTGTATTTCTGTGTAAATCTCTACTGAAATACCTCTCTATATAAATGTATAATACTTTTTTGAACATATTGTTTTAAACTACAAACCTTATAGAATAAGTTTTTTGTGACCATTCCCCTCTAAGCTCTTGGAGGTGCTTTTGTCCCAGGCCTGACATGAAACCTTGTTTAAAAGATGCCTTACCTAGTTGTCAAATGCTTTACAGGCAAGACACATTTGATTTTACTTTAAATTATATCTGAAATAAGATTATTTTAAAAAACTATTTTATATCCTTAAAGTTATAACTCTATTTTCCTTAACACTATGAGAATTTGTTCAATCTCTCTCTCAGGCACTGGAGGAGCGTAACCAGTAGGTGACAGCATATACCCAGCAAAGCATTCAAATGTTACCATACATGTATAATCTCATTAGTAATTTTTAACAAAGACATGTAGATTACCCAAATAACCATAGATGCTTAATTATATTTATAGGTCTGAGTCTGAGCGGAAAGGGCCAATTTCAGCTCAGAGGCAGTCTTCCACTGGCCTCATAATAGTAGTATCATACATTAATAATTTGTAGGAACTGTCAACATTAAACATATACTAAAACATAAGTACACATACTCACAGACATATGTGCACACACACATACATACACATATACATACACATGTAATAAAGAAAAAATTAAGTTGACATGTGAGAGAGAAGTTACATTATTAATACTCAATGAGAAACATAAACTTATTTTTACAATTATGTTGTAGAGTCTTTTGCTGTAGGGGTATTTTATCCAATTAGAATATTTGTTTTAGTAACATAAACATCTGAGATCCATATTTAAAAACTGCTTCCTTTAATTCCTTAATCAATTTGTAAGGTATAGGTTCCCAAACTGGGTCCCTATCCTAGTCATATATAACAGGGAAGCATCTTAGAAAAGACTCTCCAGCCTTTGCAACTTCTTAAGCAGCCCCACTAAATCCAACTGCCCCTGGATATTTTTTCTTTCTTTGTTTAATTTTTACCTTTTTCTTATTAAGTCTTTGATTGTGATAAAGAGGAGGCCATTCTTCATTATGGTACTTTGCAGTTTCCCATCCCAGATCAGCCTCCTCTTCTGAGGACAGCTGGTCATCATCATCATCACTTTCTCCCTCATCTGAAGGGGAGTCTAATAAATTAACTAAGGAACCCCTGCTTAAGGGAGCTTTATCCACTGATCTCTTAGTGGAGGGTTCTGTAGCTCCATATCCTTTAAGGAGTGATGTTCTTTCAGAAGCATCTCCAGAGGCAGGGACCTCTGTAGGATCTAATGTCTGCTTAATCAATCCCCATAAAGAAAATGCTTGTACTGGTATAGCTTCTGGGCCATTGTCTGTATACCAAGCTTTTATTTCCTGTTCTACTTTCTCCCATATCTTTAAGTTTAAGGTTCCTTGTTCCAGGAACCAGGGGTTAACAGTTTGGACAAACTGCAAAAAGTCAGAAATATGTTTCTCTATTACTTTAATTCCTTTATTTTTCATGGAATGTCTTAATATCTCAGTGAACAGCCTATGTTCCTTTGACTCGGCCTGTCCCACATTCTCACACTTTCCACCTCCCTCTCCCAGCCCTATCTCTTACCGAGGGGTCTGCAGCAACCTCGGTGGAGTCCTCATTGAGACAAAAAGCAATTATAGGGGGGAAACTTAGCCAATTCAGTTCCTGATCCGAGCACCACTTGCTGGAGTCCAGCTCCAGCAGGTTCAGTTCCTGAAGTGGGTGGTTGCAAAGGAGGCGAAGAAATTAATCACATAAGACACAAGAATCTCTTTCTTTTTTGTGACCTGATGAGCATCTATCTTCCCTGCTCCTCTGCAGAGGACCTCTTGGGTTTTTCACTCTGCCGATTTCTTGACCTAAGGATCAGAGAGCTTTTGCTTTCTCTGATCCTGTGCAGAGGGCCTTTCGGGTTTGCCACTCTGCCGATTTCTTTTCTTCTCTTTTTTCTTCTCTGCTCCTCAGGTCCCAAAGTTTATTTTCATATGCCCTAAAACTAATACATGTTATGAAAGTCTAAGCTAATGATGAAAAAATAACCCAACTTCCCCATAAATATTTTTCAGAAAATTCACACTTGAAATTATTCTTAACATCAAAACAGTAAAACAATCAATAATGGCACAATCATTTAGTTGAGACATCGAGAAAGTGAAACAATAGTACAGCCATTCAGCTAAGCAATTTAACAGTTTTGCAGCAAAGTGAAGTTAATAATTAACTTTTAACTCTAAGGACTCTATTCTTTATGACTTGTGGTTACATAGATGCTGGACAGTGTAAAAAATGAGTTTTAAAGCTTTAACAATAGAGAACTTTTTCTCACTTTAGTTCCTTGTTCGCTCGACCTGTAAGTCATTTTGTGGCTGGTATAGCTTTGATTCATATCTTGTTTTTATTCTGGTCATTGTTTTCCTCAGTTTCTGTTTTTAGCACTTTCTGCTAAGGTGATTTTCTAAGGGCTACTAAACTTTGAGTCAGATCACTAGAATCCACTGTTTTACTGGACTTAGTTTCACTTTGCTCTACAACCCTCCTTTTAGTTTAAATCTGACCAAGAAATCAAAATTCCTCTCTTTACTTGGGCAATCTGTGCATGGCACAGTTGCTGTAGAGTTCTTAATTACTACTGTATCATACTTTTAAGTCGTGTACACAGTGCCCATATTTCTCATAAAGTACTCATTTCTAGAAAAGGCAAAAGTGTCAGTTCCACTCCTTGAGGCAGAAGCAGGTGCCCTAACTGCTAGAAAGCTGAAAGTAAAGCAGGCCAGAAAAATAAGAATTAATATGATAAGGAGAATTATTAAAAACCAAGGTCAACTGGAGAGCAGACTTCAACCAGACGAGTCAGTTCACTGGAACTTTGTCAAGCAGTGAACCTTTCATGAATGGTTCTGCCAATTGTGCAAATCCTTGACTGAGAGATTGGTGAGTTAATTAAATGAGAAAAATTCTGAAGTTTGGTGGAGGAAATAAATGACAGCCTTGAGAACCTTCTGGAGGATGAGTTTGCTATCCTGTGTGTCAGGTGGGACAGGAGGAGGCTGTGGGAGCCCAGTGTGGACAGGGATCTATGTCTAGCTGGTGCTCAGTCCATCAGGGGCTTTGACATCATCACTCCTTAGCTCTTTCACTTTCTTAGCTCTTTTGTCTTTTTCAGTTAGACGGGTCACATGCACACACACACACAACACACACACACACACACACACACACACAAACACAAAATCTAATTTCAAAAAAGGGGGAAAGAATGTCTGTCCTGGGCTTCTTTGGGGCAGGGTTGGCCCAGGTTCATTTCTTTTCCTGGTTTGGCCCAGACGAGCTCAGATGGCAGGAGCCATGCAGCTGTGCCTGCCTGCTCTGGCCAGCACAGCCTGCTGGGTCACAGCGTCACAGCAGGTGCTGGAAGCAGCACATCTTCCTTCTTCTTCAGTCTGGAGGCTGGAGTGCTGGAGCAGGAGCAGGAGATGGGTCCTCACAGGCCTCTCTCCCTGCCGTGTGCAGGTGTCCTCCCCCTGCGCCCACAGGAGCAGCCCCAGTGCAGGCCTCCATCTGATCTCTGCTGTTGTCATCCCTCCTTTATGATGATGCCTGCAGATGGCTTTAATGAGCTGCGGCAGAGTCACAGCCACCCGAGGTCACCTTGATGAACTTTTCCACCCAGGAAAGCACAGGTGGATCTGTCCCTTGGTTGAGCATGGACTCAGCAAACACAGAGCACAAACTCCAAGTGTCCCTCAGCCAGCAGCCCAGTCCCAGCTCCCTCTCTCAGGCCCTTTCCCATGTGTGGCCCACAGAGAGAAAACTCCACATTGTGTATGTGGGAAAGAATGAGAGAGGACTCCTTAGGATTTACAGTGGAGATGGAGTCAGTCTGGGAAGTCTTGATGTCGCATGCTCAGCTTCCATGGACACTGTCACTGGAGATGAGCTGTGAAATGCTTTGTTCATTAATGCCAGGTGAGGGTAGACAGGCCAACGCAGTGGATGAGGAGGGAGGGGAGGGGTCTGCTGCTGCTGCTTGTCCTCCTCAGGCACATGGGCATGAGAGACGTGTTGCTGTCACTAGGGGACAGGGAAGTCAGAGTGTCTGCCTTGTGGTTTTTCTAGGAACCAAGATGTCTTGCAGTTGGCAGGTGGCTGTCACCAAGTAGGAAGCTCTCAGCTCAAAGGCGGGAACCGTTGAGTCCTAGGGGCCTATGCTGACTGCCAGGTGGGGTCTAACAACTTCTGGCCTCAGGAGCAGCTTCTGAGAAGTTAGCCAGGGTCAGGCCCCTCCTTCAATGCTCATCCACAGCCCCACAGTGGAAACACAAGGGACTGTGTCTGATTCTCCATCCTCAGAGATGTTTTTATTGTGGAAGGTCAGGGGGTGCTGAGGAGGCAGTGACAGAAGGAGCCCAGCTCTGCTGACAGCTGGTCCTATGCTTTGTCCTCCATGGTGTCTGCCCTCCCTGAGGAACTCCCAGGTGAGCCAGCTGCAGAGACCATCCATCCCCGTTCCCTAAGAAGGACTCTCACCACTCTAGTAGCTGCAGGGACCATCCATCCCCGTTCCCTAAGAAGGACTCTCACCACTCTAGTAGCTGCAGAGACCATCCATCCCCGTTCCCTAAGAAGGACTCTCACCACTCTAGTAGCTGCAGAGACCATCTATCCCCATTCCCTAAGAAGGACTCTCACCACTCTAGTAGCTGCAGGGACCATCCATCCCCATTCCCTAAGAAGGACTCTCACCACTCTAGTAGGCACAGAGACCATTCATCCCCATTCCCTAAAAAGGACTCTCACCACTCTAGTAGCTGCAGGGACCATCCATCCCCGTTCCCTAAGAAGGATTCTCACCAGTCTAGTAGCTGCAGGGACCATCCATCCCTGTTCCCTAAGAAGGACTCTCACCATTCTAGTAGGCACAGAGACCATTCATCCCCATTCCCTAAAAAGGACTCTCACCACTCTAGTAGCTGCAGGGACCATCCATCCCCATTCCCTAAGAAGGACTCTCACCACTCTAGTAGGCACAGAGACCATTCATCCCCATTCCCTAAAAAGGACTCTCACCACTCTAGTAGCTGCAGGGACCATCCATCCCTGTTCCCTAAGAAGGACTCTCACCACTCTAGTAGGCACAGAGACCATTCATCCCCATTCCCTAAAAAGGACTCTCACCACTCTAGTAGCCTCAGAGACCATCCATCCCCCTTCCCTAAGAAGGACTCTCATCACTCTAGTAGCCGCATGCCAGGTTTGTGGGAGAAGACTCAGAGGAGACCACAGGTCTTGGGGTCCAGATGGGGCTCCCCAGAACCTAGGGCTAGGTGCTCTTCCCACCAGGCCTCCCAGGTGCATTGTCCCCTGTATTCTCCCCCGCCCCTTTGCCCTCTGTCCCCCTTCTGCTCCTCCCAGGAAGCCACCTTTCCTCTCTGCACTGTTCTGGGACCCCAGGACTCACTCAGGCTTTCTCTGTGCTGACTGGGTGCTGTGTCAATCCAGAAAGAAATGGGAGCAGCCCAGAGGCAGCCTGCCAGTGTAAGACAGCACAACCCTGGGGTGAATGAGAATCAGGAGGCCTGAGAAGATTTAGATGGTGACATCACTGTTACCCCACTCTGGACAAAGGAAAGAGGAACTTGCACATGGGTGTAAAGCAGGATTCCAGAGTGGGAAGGCCGGGAGGGAGCTGCCTTCTGTGTTCTGCACTGCTCTGTGGTGCAGCTGCAGCCATGCACACAGTGGGTCTTCAGATTCCTACATGTGAGGCAGGATCTGCACCCACCCCTCTGCGGCCTCCTGGGGACTCAGCACCAAGATGATCCCCTAGCTGCTGGGTAGCTGTGCTGCTCTAAGGCAGCTCCTACCTTCCACCCTGCAAGAAGGAGCCACAGCCAGACTAGCCCTGAGCTTGGTCCTCAGCCAGCCCAGCCTCCAATGTCCTCTGAGTGCTTGTCCAAGGACAAGGTGCTGCTGTTGTCCAGGCTGTGCAGCGCTGACAGTGCCACCTGCGCCCTGTGCCTGGACTGCTGCCTCCTGTTCCCTCCTCTCCAGTTTGCTGGGCTGTTCACAAGGATCTCAGAAATGTACCTGTAAGTGGCTTCACTTGACCAGCTGTCAGGCCGACATTCTGCGGAGCCGGCACCACATGGGCAGTCAGGAGCAGACCTGGTTGGCACTGCCTGGTACAGGAAGGTCAACTAAGGCACAAGTTCATCCACAGGTGTCCCGAGTCTCTGACTCCCTGATCTCCATAAGACCCCAGCCAGAGGTTACTTCTTCCAGTACCCTGGGTCTTCAGAGAAGGACAAACAGTCCAGTTTGCTGTGGACCTTAGGGACCCTGGCCTTCCCCCACACCAAGAAGAGCCTCCACTGTGTTTGCCTTCCACATCTTTCCATCGCTGGATCTCTGCAGTAAAGGAAAAGGAGATGTCCCCACACCTTCTTGATGGGATTCCTGGCAGCTTTTGCTCTTCCACAGCTTACAAAACCATCCCAGGGTCTGGAGAGATGGCTCAATGGTTAAGAGCCTCACTGCTTTCCCAGAGGAGCTGGGTTCGATTCCCAGCACCCAGATGGTGGCTAACAGCCATCCATAACTCCAGTTCCAGGGATTGACACTGTCTTCTGACCTCCGCAGGTATTGCACAACACAGTGTACTTACATATATGCAGGCAATTAACTCGCATGCATAATATAACAGTGACAAAAAAATACTAAAAACAATCCTCAGCAAATAGTCTGGAACAGCTCACCCTATGCCAGAACTGTCCTCAGGAAGACTGAGCCTCTCAGAACTGTGTCCAGCTGTAGAAGTTGACCATGGACACCCAGAATCCTGGGAGAGGCTGCTGCCTGCAGCTGCCCCAGAAGAGGACCAGGACTCAGGGGCTGAGGTCAAAGTTGAAAGCAGAGGGGACCTTACCCCCTCCTCATCCGTGCTGTCCTTGGGCCTTGTCCTGTCCAGCTCCTCCACAGACCTGAGTTGTCCAGGTGAAGCCAGGCCTGTGCTGGACGCTGCAGCCCAGGCTGCTGTCAGAGCCTGCTGCAGCCCTTGGAGTGAGGCTTGAACACCCAGGTTTCCAGAGAGACATTCCTGTGAGTGGTGCAGTGTCAGGAGTGAAGAGGTGACAGTGACTTTGTCCTGAGCAGCTCTGCAGATGTGCAGGTGAGTGCTTTGTGGGAGGAAGGCCGCTGGCCATGTCCCTCCTGTGAGACAGACAGACAGACAGACAAAGAAGGGAAGCTGTGCACACAGCAGAGTGCTCCTGAGAAGGTAGTTAGCTCAGCTTGAGGAGCAGGACAGGTCTCTCTTCGTTCTCCTGTGACAGACACTGCTGCTGCCTGCCCCTGGCAGGGCTGCCCCCAGCACCGCCTCATCCAGACGCCAAGCTCCCCTGGAGTCCTGTCAGTTTCCCTGGTATGTCAAAGCAGTACTCTGAGGCTCTGGGGGTCTTAAGTTTGCATAATAGTCAGTGTAGTGTGTGGGGTAGCAGAGAGCCAAGGAGGAAGCTGACTCCAGCCCCAGCCATGACATGGTTTCTGAGGGAAACCCAGGATGGCCTCAGACATACATGCCTGGGTCAATGGGACAGGGGATGTCCTGAAAGGGCCAGAGAGCTTGCTGACTGCATTAGAAGCAACACTTGGAAGTCAATAAGTCCTTGGTGGTGGGGCACAGGAGCCAGTGCTGATGGTAACAGTTGATATCCCAGAGACAGCACCATCTGGAGCTCAGTGGCCTGTACTCTGGAAGACACTATCACACTAGGTGTTTGTAAGCAAGGCTTGAAAATAAGACTCAGGTTGGTGAGCTGCCCCAGGACAGGAAGTGCCCAGGAAAGCCAACTCCATGAGCTCTTCCACAGTGGCTGTCCCTAGGCTCCTTCTTCTCAGGGTTCTGTTCTTTTTGGTCTTTAGCTGCAGCTCATGTATCCTTAATCATTCAGTGTAGATGCAGCATCGTGCCCCAGGACCAGGCAGGTATTCCCCAGCTGCTGAGTGCAAGGAGCCAGAGTCCACTTCTTCCAGACTTACTTCCAACGCTATCAAGGGGGGGAGCGAAACCCTGAACATTAAGAACTATCTCCACACTGCGTGGCACCCTCAAACCTGAGAAGTGTGAGGTGCTAACCCACCTCTTCCAAGATGTCTCACTAAGGGTGCACTGGGGATTCGATAGTCTTGGCTTCTGTCTTCCCAACGATGCTTTTAAGATCCTGTACCAGCCCCCAGTCCACCATTCACCTTGGCCCCTTTAGAGTCCTTTATGGTCTGCCCTTCCTCCAGGCAGACTTCTTACTTTTTCCAGTGACTCATTATCTGTCTTCGTGTTGTGTCGCTGGGAAAGATGATGAAGGCCACCATTGAGAACCACAATAAGCACAAGCCCAAGCCTGACTCCACGTTTGGAGGATCACCTCATATTAACCTGGGGAGTCAGGTCTATCTTAAAACCTATGACAAGATAAAAAGCAACTAGAAGCTGTCGGCACCAAACCCTACCATCCTCCTTGCAGCTCCAGCTTAAACGTCCTCTCTTCACACCTTGCTGCAGGTTGAGAGTGAAATCTTGTAAATGTTGTCTTTTTTTTTTTTGGTCTTTTTGAGACAGGGTCTCCCTGTAGCCCCAGCTGTCCTGGAACTTGCTCTTTAGACCAGGCTGGCCTTGAACTCACAAAGATCCACCTGCCTCTGCCTCCCAAGTGCTAGGATTAAAGGCGTGCACNGCCAACTTTTTCTTCTATCACCTTCAGAGTTTTGGGTATCAGGTTGTAATCTTTGATCCACTTGGAGTTGATTTTTGCACAAGGTGAGATTAGGGGTTTAATTTTGTTCTTCTACAAATGGTGATCTAGTTTTGCCAACACCATTTTCTGAAGATGCTATCTTTCCTCCACTGAACATTTTTGATCCCTTTATCAAATATAAGATGGCTGAAATTATATGAGCTCAAGTTTGGATATTCAATTTTGTTCCAATGGTCAACGGGTCAGTTTTTGTGCCAGTACCCGGCTGTCTTTATGACTATAGCCCTGTAAAATAGCTTGACGTCTGGTAAGGCAATCCCCCTGTATTGCACTTTTCTCTCAGGGTTGCTCTAGCTATTTGGGTTTTTTTGTTTTTCCAAATAAATTTAAGGATTTTTTCCAAGTATGTGAAAAAGCTCATGGAGATTTTGATTGATATTACATTGAATCTGTATATTGATTTGGGTAGAATGGACATTTTTACAATATTAATTTTTCCTATCCATGAGCAGTGGAGGTTTCTACATACTTTGATGTCATCTTCAATCTCCTTCAGGGTTTTAAAATTTTTGTTTTAGATGTCTTTGGTTATGTTTATTCCCAGGTAATTTTTTGAGACTATTGTGATAGGGACATTCTCCTTATATTTCTTCTACAGTTGTTTTTTGCTGGTTTAAAGGAAGGCTACTGATTTTTCTAGTTTTATTTTGTATCCTACCAATTTACTGAAACTTTTAATCATTTCTAAGAGTTTTCTGGTGGAGTTGTTAGCATCCCTTATGTAAGCTATCATATCATATGCAAACAGGGATACTTTGACTTCTTTTCTGATTAGTACTCCTTTAATTTCCTTTTCTTGCCTTATTGCCCTAGCTAGCATTTTAAGCACTGTCTTGAAGAGGAGTGGCGAAAGGGGGCAGCCTTGCTGAGTTCCTGCCTTTAAATGAAATGCTTCTAATTTTTCTCCTTGTAGGATGATGTTGGGAGTGGGTTTGCTGTATATGGCTTTAACTCTGTTAAGGAATGTTCCTTCCAGTCTAATTCCTTCTAGTAATTTAAGCATGAAGGGATTCTGGATTTTGCCAATGGCCTTTTCTGTGTCAAAGATGATTGTATGGTTTTTGTCTTTCAGTCCATTTATGTGTTTTATGATATTTATTGATTGATGTATGTTGAACCATTCCTGCATCTATGGTATGAATCCAACTTGGTTATGATGGATGATCTTTTTTGATGTAGGCTTGTATGTGATTTGCAAGTATTTTGTTGAGAATTTTTGCATCTGTGTTCATTAATGAGATGGGTCTATAATTTTCTTTCTTGTTTGTGTCTTGGCCTGGTTTTGGTATTAGAGTGATGCTAGCTTCATAGAAGAAATTTGGGGGATTTCCCTCTGTATTCTTCTGAACAGTTTGAGTAGTAATTGTTGTAAGACCTCTTTAAATGTTTTATAGAATTCTGCTGTGAAAACATCTGGGCTTGGGCTTTTTTAAGTTGGGACATTTTTTTTTTTTATTACATCTTCAATTTCCTCAAGTATTATGGGTCTGTTTAAGTTGTCAGTCTCTTCTTGGTTAAGATTTGGTGAATCCCAGGATTTCAGATATTCATCCATTTCTCATAGGTTTTCAAATTTAGTAGAGTATAGACTTTCTAAACCAAACAGCAGCTGCACAGGAAATAAGGTCAACAGTGGACAAGTGGGACCTCATCAAACTCAAAAGCTTCTGTATGGCCAAAGAAAGAATCAAGGAAGTGAAGAGAAAACCCACAGAGTGGGAGGAAATTTTCACCACTGATACATATGACAAAGCATTAACATCCAGAATATATAGGCTACTTACAAAACAAAGAAGTAAGAAAACAAGTGAACTACCCAGAAGATGGAATAATGAGCTGAACAGAGACTTCACCAATAAGGAAGTAAAGATGGCTGAGAAACATCTTAAAAAGTGCTCAACATTGGGGCTGGAGAGATGGCCTAGCAGTTAAGAGCACTGACTGCTCTTGCAGAGGACCCAGGTTCGATCCCCAACACCCACATGGCAGCTAAGAACCATCTTTAACTACAGTTCCAGGGGAATCCGAAACCCTCTTCTGACCTCCGTGGCATTGCACGACACGGGTGCACAGACCTACATGCAGACAGTATATTCAAACACATAAAAAATAAATAAAATTTTTTTAAATGTTCAACATCATTAATAATTAAGGAAATGCAAATTAAAACCACTCTCAGATATCATCTCACTCCAGTACGGCTAGCTAAGATCAAGAAAACAAAAGACAACAAATGCTGGAGGGGTTGTGGGGAAAGGGGAACACTCATCCACGGCTGGTGGGAATGTAAACTTGTACAACCACTATGGAAAGCAGTGTGGAGAACCCTTAAAAGACTCGGAATGAGCCTACCACCTGACCCAGTCATACCATTCCTGGGTATATACCCAGGAGTGGTATGACTGGGTATACACCCAAAGACTCATCCTACCACAAAGATACATATCCATGTTTATTGCAGCTCTCTTCACAATAGCAAAGAGCTGGAACCAACCCAAATGCCCCTCAACAGACGAGTGAATGACAAAAATGTGTACATCTACACAATAGAGTACTATTCAGCGGTAAAGAAAGATGGCATTATGAACTTTGCAGGTAAATGGATGGAGCTCGAAGCCATTATGCTGAGTGAAGTAACAGAGTCCCAGAAAGACAAATGGAGAATGGTTTCCATCATTTGAGGATGCTAATACCAAATCCCCCAGACAAAAGGCAAGCTGAAGACATTATGGTTACATTTCTGTTTATCTGAAAGCAGCTATGTTGTTATGTGAATCTCTCAACGACTCTAGAATCTACCCACCAATTATTTTCAGACTCTGTAATTACTATATATGGGTGGAGAGTATGTATCCATATTTTAGAGTAATATAAAATTAATTGAGGAAAAATGTGAATTCCTAAACATTAAAAAGAAGACTGAGAGAAAAATACAGGATGGTTATGGCAGAATGCATGATCTGGGATGGGGTGGGGTGGGATGGGGGAAGGGAAAGGGGAATATGCCTGAACTGAACTGAAAAACAATGCTTGAAATACACAAAACATCAATTTAAAAAATCATCTTCTTCCAATAAAATCTTTTTCTTTGAAAAAAAAGTGTCTTGAGTGGTGATGGGTGTGGTGGTTTGAATGTGTGTCCCCCATAGGCGCTAGTTATTCAGACGTTTGTCTCCAGCTGGTGGCGCTGTTTTGGAGGTCTTGGGGTGTGCGGCCATGCTGCAGGAAGTGTGTCACTGGGGGCAGGCTTAGTGAGCTTAACAAGCCTCGTGCTCTACAGTTGCTTCCTCTCTGCTTCCTGTGCTCTTTGCGAGATGTGACCCTCGGTTTGCTGCTCCAGATCCAGCCGCCACGCCTCCCGCCACAATGGACTCTAATTCCCTGGAACCGCCAATCATAAGCTCAAATAAACTCTTCCTTTTATAAGTTCCTTGGTC
>VZQC01004029.1:130278-189570 GCA_009823505.1 Rhizomys pruinosus
GTGGAGAGAGATGAACTCAGAAGCTCGGCTGGCCTTCTCCTCCACACGAGCTGGGAGCCACGTCCACAGCAGGTCTTCCCAACTCAGATGAACCTCTCTACAATCATATAGACACATCCAGAAGTACGTTTCCATGGTGATTCCAAGTCCACTCAGTTTCAACTTTCACACACACCAAAATTAAGAGCAACTTTCACACACACCAAAATCTCATAAATGAGCTCCTGATTCCTGATTTGTAGGACACCGTGTGCTTAGGGAGCCCAGGGAGACCTTGCTGGGTCTTGGCTGAGAAGACCCAGGATTTGGTTCTGCTGGCCTCAGCCCTGTGCCCAGGTAGAGCCAGCATGTGGCTCTCAGAGCTCAGCAGTGAAGGGGTGGCTGGAAACAAACGGAAGATGAGGCCCAGGGAGGAGACAGAAGGGAGGACTGGAGAAGTAGGAGGTGAGGAAAGAAACAGAGGACAGAATTCTGTAAAACTCCAAGATACATTTTTACAGACACATCTCAGAGCCCCAGAAGGCTCCTTTACATTGATAGTGAGAACATTCTGTGTGGCTGCCTAAACCTAACACAATGAAGTTTCTCAGCAAAATATGAGCAGTGCTCAACATGAATGTTTGACCAAGCAGGGAAAGCCTAAGATCTGCTGAGGGGGGCTGGGCTGCTGTGGGCAGGTGCAATCTGAAGTGACCTGAGAGTCCAGCTCTAGTGGATGCAAATGGTGAGGGCTGTGCTGCCCTGTGACTCTGTGCACTGCTCCACTTTTATCCAGGATTTCACTTTCCACAATCTTAGTTACCTTTTGTTAACAGAGGTCTGAGAGTACTGTCAAACATACCAAAAATAAATAACAAGTACATTTTAGATATTCGACCATTCTGACTAATAGGATTAAATCTCTGTCAGTCTGTCCACCTAACACAAGCCCCGTCCTCTGTCCAGTGTCCACACTGCACACGCTGCACAGACCTGAGTACTGACAGCCAGCCAGGTTCAGATCCACTGTCCCACTGACCTGGGCCAGTCATCGTCCTCATATCATCAGCTCCTCTGTCATCTCACATCATCACAGTGTGTGTGTGTGTGTGTGTGTGTGTGTGTGTGTGTGTGTGTATGTGTGTGTATGTGTATGTGTGAGAGAGAGAGAGAGTAGAGAGAGAGAGAGAGAGAGAATCACTATTAATGGGCTCCTATTACATTATTTTGGTATCATTATTCTGCTTTATAATTAATTGCTGCTCATTTCTTACTGTGCCTGATTTATAAATAAACATTACCACAGAATTGTGTGTACAGAGGAAACATGGAGTGCAGACAGGGTTCAGACACTCACTGGGGTCTCTCCCCAGCAGAAAAGGGGGGCCACTCTATTGAAGCCTTGTCCTGGCTTCACACAAACTTGGCTCTGGAATGAAGATCGTAGTAAACACAACAATCCAGAGCCTCAGGTGCATTGTCTGGAAAGAACACTGAGGAGCGCCTGGAGTCTAAGCACAAGGGTGTTTTGACTCATTCCTGTGTGAACAGCACAGATTTTCCTCCTGCTTTGAGAACACCCATCTCTGCACTGCATTCCCAGGAGAATTCACTGCAGCCATCATACTGGGGTTGGGAGTTTGGGGAGGAAGAACAGCAGTTGCATCTGGCCTGATGTTTCTTGCTTGTTTTCATCAGATTCTGGCCAGGACTCGGAGACAGTGCTCTAAACCGCGCTGAGCACAGGTCCGGACAAAGTCCCAGGCTCCCATCAGTGACTTCACAGTCCAGGGCCCAGGCAGGTGCAGGATGGGAAGTCCAGACTTGCAGATTCACTTCTTGCTCTGCCAATGGCTGTCAGGTCCTTCTGTCAGGACAGTGATAGCAGCCTCACCTCACACTCCCATTGGCTGTGGGCTCCTAGAGAATGTTATCAAAGTCGCCTTCGCTCCAGGTAAACGCCTGTACTCGGGCTCTCCCCAGACTTGAGGATGGGGTCTGTGGCGCCAGGCACCCTCCTCCCGCTGCTCGCTGCTGCCCTGGCCCTGACCCAGACCCACGCTGGTGAGTTTGGGGTCCAGAAGGAAACTGCCTCTGGGGGAGAAGCGAGGGCGCCGCCCAGTGGGGACCCTGGCCCGCCCAGACCCTCTCTGCTCCCTCACCTGGGCGGCCTCGCCCCCTCCCTTCTCCATCGGAGCCCCCAGGCCCCTGCTCCCCCCCTTCTCTCACCATGACTCGACCCACTGTTGCTCTCTAGCAAGGCAAACCTCGTCGCCAGGTGTGTCTCTGCTTGCGTGGGCCCCCTCCCCGGGCCCAAGGCCTCGCGACTCTTGTCTTGCGAGGTGTGTTTTGGATCCAACGCCTCCCTGTGTAGACCTGGCCTTCAGGAGCCCCGGTTTATCTTTGTTGGCTACATGGTATTATTGAGCTTCGACAGCGACTTGGCGAATCCTAAAGCGGAGCCCCGTGAGTCCTGGACGCAGCTGATGGGGCCTGAGTTTTGGGAGCAGGAGCCCCAGNCTGTTTGCTATTCTGTGTATCAGGTGGGTCAGGAGGAAGCTGTCCAGTGTGGACAGTCTGTGCCCAGCTGAACTCAGTCCGTGTTGGCTTTGATGTGGCCATTCCTCAGCTCTGTTACCTCCTCAGCCCTTTTGTCTTTGTCACTTAGTAGGACCACATGCTGACAGGGTCTGTGATCACAGGGACACAGACATGGCTGGAGCCTTGTCCTGTCCAGGATGATGGTAGCAAGGGCTCCCGTGTCCAGCTCAGCCTGCACTCAGGCCTGGCTGTGGTCTCAGCCCCATCTTCTGCATGTATTGCTTATGTTTTGATTTCTAGAGGACGAGGCTTGTTCTTTTCCCACAGATGGTCCTGGTCTCACTCTCCTTCAGGGTCTCTGGGTGAGACAGCAATAGGAGGTCTCCTTCCTTTCATTGTCTCTATAAACACAAGGCCTTGAAGCCTGGAAACTGGGTTGAAGAGAGGAGTTTCAGACGCCTGATCGCCTGCCCTCCTTCCATGGCCTCATTGAGAGGGAGACCTGTGGAAAATATTTGAAGCTTGTAAGAATCTTCCTGGGGCATCTGGATCAAGTTCTTTCCAGGCTGTGGATCCTGCAGGGCAGATGCGCTGAGGCAGGAGCATGTCTGCGTGTTCTGGAAGAACAAGGAAGCTGCTTCCTGAAGCAGAGTCACAGAGAAGAGGTAAGGCCTGGAGGAGGCTGGAAGGTCAGAGCTCTCCTCACAGTGACAGGAGTCAGGAGAGCGCTGAGTAGAAGAGGACAAGCGCACAAGTTCTCCTGTGACAGAATCTTATGGAAGGAAGTCTGGCTGCTGTGCCCACAGGAACATAGCGAAGTGGGGAGCCAGGCCATGAGAAACCAAGAGAACCAGGTTGTGCCGCAGATGCTGCTCTGTCCTCCTGTGGGAGCCGAGGAGATGGGAAAGTGAGAGCCTCAATCCTGCCACAGATGGACGTTGCAGCTCTTCTGCATGGACTAAATCCAAGTGTGAGAAAGAGGAGTCAGGACAGTGCCCAAGGTGACAAACTGTGGAAGGGGGAAGACAGAGGTGTCATCAGCAGAGAGGACAGAGACCCAGGCATGTCCATTCGTGAGGAGGGACATGGAAGATGCTCTTCTGGAGATTTTGAGCTGGGAGGTCTACTGGAGCTTCAGGAAAGGCGGCCGGTTCTCATGGGAACACATGAGGATGGGACACTGGAGAGGGAAAGTTTGTGCTGGAGCAGAAATTTGACATCATAATAACGATGCTTGGACTTTGAGAGCTGCTGAGAGCACCGTGGGAGGGAGAGCTTCAGGAGAGAACAGGTCCAAATGGAGCCAAGAAATGATGCTATTCTGCTGCCCCTGGATGGAGCCAGAGACTGAGGAGACAGAGAGGCTGGAGGAGATGGAACTTCATTCAGTGACTCAAGAACAGAGAAGCCCGAGCCTCTGCTCAGGAACCAGCTCTGGACTCCAGGATCACAGATTGGGACGGAGAGGTGGGGACGACGGGCCGTCAGGTCTGCTCTGAAGCAGGTGAAGACCTTCAGGAGCTCCATCCTCCTTTCTCCCTCCTTTCATGGTCAGGTGACAGAGATGGCTGCCTTCCACCTTGTTTCTGCACCCAGTGGGACATCTGCAGGCCCAAGTGAGGAGTCAGCATTTCAGCAAGTTCCTGGAGAGGTTGCTGGGCAGCTGCGAGGACTGTGACCGCAGCAGGGGCATCTCTGCAGCAGAGCTCCCTGTCCTCCCTGGTGTACCCCTCCTCAGGGACTTCCTGGGTTTCCAGTTCCAGTGACCCACCCCATCCTGCCCATCCCTGAAGGACTTTCACCTCTTTAGTAGGTGCATGCCAGGTTTGTTCTCAGACATCTAAAGAGGATTGCAAGAAGAGACACCTCAGAGGAGACTAATCTTGGGCTGCAGGTGCAGAGGTCCCCAGGACCTACTCCTGTACCCCTTTCCCCCTTCTGCTCTGCTCTGTAGACTACTTTTCTCTCTCTCACTGGGTTTAGAGTCAGAATCTGTGCTCCTGACATTCCTAACAGCCAGGTTCCACCACAAGCCCTCAGCAAACCGATTGGAAGAACCAAATTAAAGGCCAGGTGTGGGGGGCACATGCCTTTAGTCCCAGAATTCAGGAAGCAGAGGCAGGCAGATCTCTGTGAGATCAAGGCAAGCCTGGTCTGCATAATGAGCTTCAGGCAGATGTGACACTGTCCTTGTTGTTCATCCCTACCTTCCCCCTGTGAGGATTCTTTCAAACTAATTCCCTTAGTGTTTGCTGTCTACAGTGTTTTCTTTGTCCCAGATTTTTTATCTTGCTATTATATTATCTGAAAAGATTTTTTTCTCTTTTTCTCCTGGAAAATAGTCCCTGGATATCAGATTCTGAGCTAGCAGGCACTCAGAATGCCATGCTTTCCTCAGCATCTATCTTGTGCTGCTTTGCTTGGAGACCGGAAACTCAGGACTGTCCATCGTCACTGACCTCCGTGTGATGAGTCATTTCTCTCAGTTGTTCTCCAGATAATGCTTCCTCCTGTCTTGGCAGTCCTTCTAGATAATATCTTAGGTGTCTATACTCCACTTGAAATTCAGACTTTCTTAAATCTCCAAGTTCAAGTATCTTACTTAAATATTATTCTTTTCTTGTTTAGTTTTGTTTTGTTTTGAGACAGGGTCTCCCTGTAGCCCCAGCTGGCCTGGAACTAGCCCTATAGACCAGGCTGGCCTTGAACTCATAGAGATATGCCTGCCTCTGCCTCCGAAGTGCTGGGATTAAAGGTTTGTGCCACCACACCAGGCTTAAAGACAGTTCTTAGCCGCCATGTGGGTGCTGGGAATTGAACCCGGGTCCTCTGCAAGAGCAGTTGATTCTCTTAACCACTGAGCCATCTCTTCAGCCCCCTAAATATTATTCTTATTGTGTATTTCTTTCCTATTCTCTCTCATCTCTTCTTGGATGGCAATGGCCATTGTGTGATGGGTTGGATGGGGTCGCCTGGCCTCTGAGGGTCTGTAATAGAAGACCCACAGGAGAACCCAACACAGAGTGTTTCTTCTCCCTCTTTTCTAAGAAAAAGTTTTTATGATGTATGTGTGTGTGTGTGTGTGCATGCGTGTGTGCATGCGCACACCTGTGGGTGCTCAGGTCAGAGGAGAAGTTGGATCTCATGCAGCAGGACTTCTGGGTGGTTGTGAGGAGTGCCAGGACTGGGCTCCACTCCTCTGGATAACGGGAAGCACTCTCAACCACTGAGCCATCTCTCCAGCCCCTCCTTGTCCCTCTTTCACACACAGGACACCACAACACTGAAGGCTCCAGAACTTCTCTATCATATTTGCAGCAACAATAAAATGACAGGATCAGAACAGAGAAACCAGTCCTAATACACCCACTGAACGGAGTCAGAATCCATGAGTACACTCCTTATTGTGTGGGCGCACAAGTAAATAAATTGAGGGAAAGGAAGGACTCTTCTTTAGTGTTGAGTCCCAGATTATAATTGTAGAGGAACAATGAGCTTCACAATGACTGCTCTGCAAACATGGGGGCAGAAACTGGTGCTGCAGAACCATGAGAGCTCCACTGAGCCAGGCAGTGAGGGGCTGCTGAGGGACAGGGTAGTACCAGGACAGTTGCAAAGTGACTATCCACAAGGTCCTTACCAGCCACTCAGCCCTGGAAAATGGTGCTCTGAGGAAGACATAACTGGGCCTCAAATTATTAACCAAGTCACCAAAGTGGCCCCATCCATCCTGGTGCATAAGATACCACAGCCTCTGGAGGATGCTCTGAGAAGGAAAGCATCACTCTGTCATCTTCCTGCCCAAAATGCATCATTTGAATCTCACCATAAGGTCAGATAAGGCTGAGGTGAAGAACTGTCTGTAAAATAAACTGCCTATCTCTAAGAAGTACCAAGACATTACAGACGGAAGTTGGCTGAGGAATGTTCTAGGTTCAGGGAGAGAATGGAACACAGGTGTGCATCTGCATCAGGTCCAGGACTGGAAAAAATGTCTGTAAAGAACATCGTTGTGCCCCACTGGGAAACTTTAGTACAGATGTTCATATTGAGTCAAGGTGAATAATCTTTATTTTGGTAATTGTGTTGGAAATCAAGGGAATTCTGAGGTTTTATTACCGAGACCACAGTTCTGACCAGCAAGGCCACCAATGGGAAAATGCATTTACTTTCTTTCCCTTCATGACCTCCCCTTCCTGCTGCACAGTCCATATGTGGCCTGTGGGAAGGACAGTTCCCGGGGAGGATAAAGGGAAGCGATGGTGAGCAAACGCCTTCCTTCATCGCCTCCACCACTTCCTTAGCTTCTGCCCTCCCTGTGCAGCTCTCCCTCCTCCACCCCTGGTCCGTGGGTCCTTCTTACTCCAGCCTGAACAACATGCAGACTGTCTCCTGGGGCCACTGCTCAGGGGAAGTGTGTCATCCTTTCCTGGAGGACAGGGGAGGAGGGAGGTGAGTATCTCAGCCTGGGCAGCAGGTGCAACAGGAATGAAGGGGGTGAGAGGAGAGTGTCTTCCACATGAAATGTGGCTGTGAGTGGTCACGGGTGACTGAGGACATTCCTTCATCTATATTTAAGAGGGCAGGGAGGAGCCTTGGGTCCAGGTACAGGAGGAAGGGCATGGCCAGCACGAGACATCCACCCCAGGCTCCTCTACAGAGCTCCCAAAAGTCAGGGCCATTTATACTATTCACCAGGCCTTGTGAGGCAGGAATGGGGGTTGGGAGTGTACAGGGATTTACGGAATATACAGGGAGCTGGTTGGGTCACCGAAACTGAGGTGTGTTCTCCAGATCACTACAAGAATGTGACAATGTTTTGCCCAAAGCATCCAAGGAAGAGCTGTGAGGCGGGTGGTGGGAAGCCAGCCGCCTGGCCTCACCCTGGGGGTCGTCAGTCTCTCCCAGGAAATTATCAGGGCTGAAACCGACTTCCTTAAATGATGCAGCCAAATGGAGTGCCCACAGCTCCCTACACCAAGTCCCAGCCCTGAGAAATCCCTAAACGAAATGTCCCCGAACACCACTGCTCCCCAAGCCTCTCACTCTGGTGGAGTGCTGACTCAGACCCAGGTCTCTAGGTGTCAGAGCTGATGTTCTGTTGTGGCTCCCAGGTCACAATGCATTGGGGCTGCCTCATTGGGGACCTAGGCTCATCTGCATGGAGTGTGACCCTGAGCAGTTCTCTGTGCCCTGGGACGCAGAACCCTGGGTCAGATCTCAGGGTGCCATTCAGGGGCAGGGCTACAGGGACCTGGAGTCCAGTGATTAGCATGTGAAATAATCCACAGTCTGGGATCTAGTTCATGAAGGGCCAAGAAAAGAGCTGGAGAAATGGCTCAGCATAGAAAGGAGCTTGCTGGGGCTGGAGAGATGGCCTAGTGGATAAGAATGCCGACTGCTCTTGCAGAGGATCTGGGTTCGATCCCCAACACTCACATGGCAGCTGAGAATGGCCTTTAACTCCAGTTCCAGGGGAATCCAACACTCTCTTCTGACCTCCGTGGCATTGCACGAACCTACATGCAGACAGTACATTCATACACATAAAAAATAAATAAAAATTTTAAAAAATCAGAGCTTGCTATGCGAGCCTGACAACAAGAGTTCAATCCCTGGAACCAAATAAAAGCAGAAAGAAAGAACCTAATTAACAGAGTCGTTCTCTGGCCTCCATATGCTTGCCATGACATGCTTACACAAGTGTGTATACATACACATACACACACATATCATGTATACATGAACAATAAATTTTTTTAATTTTTTTTATTAATTTTATTTATTTCTGTATGTGTATGAATGTACTATCTGCATGCAAGTTTGTGCACCCGTGTCGTGCAATGCCGCGGAGGTCAGAAGAGGGTGTCAGATTCCCCTGGAACTGGAGTTCTCCTGGAATTGGAGTTTCAGACGGTTCTCGGCCGCCATGTGGGTGCTGGGGATCGAACCCGGGTCCTCTGTAAGAGCGGTCGGCGCTCTTAACCGCTAGGCCATCTCTCCAGCCCCCGAACAATAAATATTTTTAAATGCTCCAGGGGTTGCGGAGGGGTTACAGGGAAGCTAGTGGCTGATGGCTATAGCTGAGCTCAGGGCTCACGCATCTTCCTAAATGCTGCACTCTCTGTGTGAGCTTTAGTGTCCTTATTAGTGTTAAATGGCAAGATCCTGAGTACTTCCAGGCTGGTGTGGGCATCACTGTGGTAGTCTGTATGCTGAGAATTACACAGTGTGCCTGCACAGAGCTTGTCCCCTCAGAAGGAAAAGGGACCTTCTGCCTGCATTCACCCGGCTCCCAGGGTCTGCATCCTGACTCTGTGTCTCTCACCCCCTTTCATTCATGGTTGGACCACGAAATTCCCCAGCAGGCCCAGGGGATTGACAACATCTGGCACCCAACTTGGTTTTTCCGGTCCCTGGTGCTGGTGAGGCACCCCCTTCCTTGATTGGTGAGTAGGCCCCTTTTTGTGTTCTTTGCTCTTTTGGCCATGCTAGGGTGAGCACCCGGCCCCCCAACCCCACACACACCCCTCTCCTCCCTTCCTATTTTCTGCCCTCATTGAAAATAACCTGGATTATTATCCCAACCCCTCCAAACTCCCTTCAGCTGCCCCTACTAGGGATACTCATTCACCCCCCACCAATATACCCTTGGAGGGGGGGCCCACGAAGCTCTCTCCCACCAGAGGGACTAGAGACATCTTGTTCAGCTGGCTGTGTCTTTTGGGTAAAAAAGAGCTCAATTTTTTCTTTTTACTTTCACTTTGGTTTTGATTAAACTCAAGTTTCTGGTCTGGGGCACTTGATTAGGAGAAACTGGATGCAGTATTGCTCCTTGAGCAGACATGGGGGACACCCCAACCCTCCACTGGTAGAGTGTGAACACGAGGTTCACCTCAGCAATCTGGAATCCGGGCAAGGGGTCTGGATTTTTGGTTCCGGGACTGACAGCGCCTCAGCTCCATGTGCGCAGTGTTTCCTCTCTTCGTCTGTTTATGGTAACTGTTCTTCCGTGTGTCTAAGCATGCTTCTAAGTTTTTGTGTGTGTTTGTAATTCGGTCATGTTGGTTCTCTCAAACAAGGTGGCCACTTCAAGTTTCAATCCTTTATGTGCACAGAATCATTCATTTTGGCATGCCAGACTAGATATGCATGTGCAAACATTAAAATATGGATATTTAAAAATGCATTTAAAGGCCTTAAATTTGGATACTGTAGACATCTCTAAAGTTATTGTCTCTGAGTCTATCAAATGCTTAACAACAGGTGGTAATTTTTTATAGGAATTAGCCTCTGAGTTGACTTTTAAGGATCCTATTTTCTAAAATGACATTTTGGTTTGTGTCAGCTTTCAAAAGGACTGTGTGAGGTAACTTGCTTGCTTTGGAATTATCTACTTTTTTGGAGACCTCTGCAGGACAAATTCTCTGGGTGGATGTATCCAGGATTTAGCATATCAACTAGCCTTTGGGACTGGGAATGAATTCTTGGACAGGGTGTGGTGGCACACACCTTTAATTCCAGTCCTTGGGAGGCTGAGGCAGGCAGTTCTTGAGCTCAAGGTAAGTCCATTTGGTCTTGTTTGGTGAGTTTCCATCCAGCTGCTACACAGAAACTCTATCTCAAAGGACCAGAGATAAACTGCCTCTTACTAGCTAGACTAACTGCATCAGCAGTTAGTCAGGAATCCTGGTCTGGTTTGGGAGGAGGTCTTTAGAGCTTGGGAAATTCCTGATATCTCTGGAGTGCCCACGTGGCAACCTTTCTGCTCTGCCAGAGACCAATCTTGGGGTCTAGCACCTGGATCAGTTGGGGTGCTGCATGGCTTCCATGGGTGCATTATAGGTGCTTGCCTCCAAGGTTGAGGGAGAGCAGTCTGGAGCAGCTTTGGGGCTCTGTTATGTTTCTGCAAGAACTTTTGAGCCTGTTTCCCTCCCTCCCTTCTTCCTCATGGGAGGAAAAGGGACCTCTCTGGGTCTGTGCCCTCCTTGCTGATCTGGGTGGCAACCCCTCTTGTGTGCTGTGTGTTTGCGTTGAGGAAGAGTTGGTCTCAGAGAACTGGGTGAATCAAATTCATGAAAACTGTACTTCACTCCATGCTTTTAGCCCCTGTTGGATGAAGGCATTACATAAAATTGTTGTGATCACTTTAAGATGTTAGAGCAGGCCTCTCACCCCAGGCTCCTGATGTTTTGAATGTGTATTTCAGTCTTTTTAAACTATGGAACCTCAGTTCAGCTTATGGGTAGGAACCTATTTGGAGGGTGTAAGTGCCTTAAGCCCTCATACTTAGTGAAATCTTATTCTGACATGCCTGATCAGAAATATAAATATTTTAATGGTGTAACTTGGGTACCCTAATATATATCATTCCAAACTCTCTACCAGCACTCAGGAGACTGAGGTATGTGTATTTCTTGATCTGGTTTTAGTGGTGTATTAGTCACTTTTCTGTTGCTGTGATAAAACCACCATGACCAATGGAACTTATAAAAGGAAGAGTTTATTTGAGACTATGATTGATGGTTCCAGGGAATTAGAGTCCATTGTGGTGGGAGGCATGGTGGCCAGGGCTGGAGCAGAAAGCTGAAGTTCACATCTCACAATGAGTACAGGAAGTCAAGAGAGAGAGAGAGAGAGAGTCTGAAGACTGCAAGGCTTGTTAAACTCACTAAACCGGCCCCCAGTGACATAACTTCCTCCAGCATGGCCACACCTTCTAAGATCTCCCAGAACAGTGCCACCAACTGGGAACAAAATGTCTGAATACTTAAAGCCTATGGGGGACACTCTCATTCAAACTACCACATTCCACTCCCTGGCCCCCATAGGCTCATGACCATATAAAATGCAAAATGCATTTAGTCCAAACTTAAAAGTCCCCATGTCTTTATCAGTCTCAATTCTATTCAAAAGTCTACTGTCCAAAGTAGTCTCTCTTCTGAGACTCAGGCTAATCTCTTAACTGTAATTTCCTATAAAATCAAAAGACAAATTATATATTCCTGTAGTAGTCACTTTTCTGTTGCTGTGATAAAACACCATGACCAAAGGAACTTATAAAAGGAAGAGTTTATTTGAGCTTACTATTGACGGTTCCAGGGAATTAGAGTCCATTGTGGCAGGAGGCATGGTGGCTGGAGCTGGAACAGCAAGCCGAGGGTCACATCTCACAATGAGCACCGGAAGCAGAGAGAGAGAAACTGGAGACCTAGTGGCTTGTTAAACTCACTAAGCCTGCCCCCAGTGACGTACTTCCTCCAGCACGGCCACACCTTCTAAGACCTCCAAGAACAGTGCTACCAACTGGAGACAAATGTCTGAATACTTAAAGCCTATGAGGGACACTCATTCAAACCACCACAACTCCCAACATACATTGGAACAGAATACACATTCCCATTTCAAAAGGGAGGAATAGAGGCATAGTGAGGAAATACTAGACCAAAACGAGACTGAAAACCAGCAGGTCAAACACCAAGTCCAGTAGCTCCATGTGCAATTTCTGGTACTTTACTTCCAAAGGGCTTAGATGGCTCAGCTCTTCCAGCTTTGCTTGCAACATACATCTCTTCCTTAGGCTGATACCACTCCCTGTATGCAGCTCTCCTTGGCAAATATCTTCAGCTCTGGCATCTCAAATGTCTTATTGGAGTCTCCACTGCCAACCAGGCTTCACATTCACGGTTTCACGCAATGGCCTATTAGGACCTTCTTTATTCAGTGATGCCCCTGCTGCACTCTGCCTGGACTTGGTGGCTCTCTGAAACTACAGAGGAAGAACTGATGGCCCCTTCACTCTTGCATCTTTCATGCCTCGAAAACCAGCACTACATAAATGAAACTGCAGAGTTTGGCTGCAAGTTTGGGATGGACCCTGACCTACTTCAACCACATTCACAACTTTTCTCTGCTCTTTCAGTATTTTCCTTTCAAAAGTTGGAGGCTTAGGGCTGGAGAGATGGCCTAGCAGTTAAGAGAGCCAACTGCTCTTGCAGAGGACCCGGGTTCGATCCCCAGCACCCACATGGCGGCTGAGAACTGTCTGTGACTCCAGTTCCAGGAGAACTCCAGTTCCAGGGGAATCCGAGACCCTCTTCTGACCTCCGAGGCATTGCACGACACGGGTGCACAAACCTGCATGCAGACAGTACATTCATACACATACAGAAATAAATAAAATTTAAAAAATAAAAATAAAAAAACAGCGAAGTTAAAAAAAAAAGTTGGAGGCTTAGCTGGGTATGTTCTTGCCCTGAAGGTACTGTTTCTATTGTTTACTTGTAAATCTCTAGGTCTCTCCTTAATCACTTTAATCTCACTCTTTCCATTGTTTACTTGTAAATCTCTAGGTCTCTCCTTAATCACTTTAATCTCACTCTTTCCATTGTTTACTTGTAAATAGCTAGGCCTCTCCTTAATCACTTTAATCTCCTTATCAAAGGGAGCCTCTCCTTCACATGCCTTGGCCCCACCTTTAATCTTCCTAGTGCACTTTTCAGATCCAAACTGTACATTCTGCGCTTCTTTCTGCCCCATTTGCTCTTTTTCACTGTGGATCTGTATAATATTCACCATTAATAGCCACACCACCATTTATACATTAAGCTGTCTTGAAATATCCTCTGCTGAAGAAATTAGTCCATTACTTTTCAACTTAGCATCAGGCAAGCATTGGGGCTGTGGGCACACTGCAGCCAGACTCTTTGACAAAATATTCCAGTTGCTGCCTAAGTCTTTATTTTCCTCTGGAACTACATTTTTTTGCAGCAATGCTTTCTTCCAGGCTTCTACTAGAATGGCCCAGTAAGCTCTGCTTACAGTAATCAACAGCTTTTCTAGCCCAACGTTCCAAAGTCTTCCACATTTCTCCAAACACCCACATGGTCTGGTTTTCACAGCTAACAGCCCACTCTCTGATACCAAATACTGTATTAGTCACTTTTCTGTTGCTGTGATAAAACCACCATGACCAATGGAACTTATAAAAGGAAGAGTTTATTTGAGCTTACAATTGATGGTTCCAGGGAATTAGAGTCCACTGTGGTGGGAGGCATGGTGGCTGGGGCTGGAGCAGAAAGCAGAAGTTCACATCTCACAATGAGTATAGGAAGTCAAGAAAGAGAGAGAGACTGGAGACTACAAGGCTTGTTAAACTCAATGACATACTTCCTCCAGCATGGCCACACCTTCTAAGATCTCCTAGAACAGTACCACCAACTGGGAACAAAATGTCTGAATACTTAAAGCCTATGGGGGACACTCTCATTGAAACCACCATAGGTGGAAAACTGATACCAGAATGGCCTGGGCCACCCATGTTTCTTGCCTCCAGGGGTGAGAGAGGGCAGCCTGGGATAGCTAATGGACTTTATTGTGTTTCCTATCTGTTCCCCCCTCCCCCTTCCTCCTCATAGGAAGCAAACATACTTCCCTGGGTTGGAACTGATGTCCTGATGGTCTGGCCACTCCTGGAAGTTCCCCAGCCAAGTATGGTGGGCCACACCTTTAATCCTACCATGCCTTCAATCCCAGCACAGCCAAAATGTTTTAAATAAACATTTAAAAGTGTTTATTTGGCCCATCTCATTTTCCATCTCTTATTGAGTTGGAAAAATTGAGTTAGGGATATTTATTACATTTGAACAGCACCCTGACTGCTCTGGTAACCACTTAGAGCCTCGGAGTGGCCCAGCCTCCATTGTAACTAGAGTTAAGATGAGAATGGACCCTAAACCACAGAAACACAGAGATCTCTGTGAGGCTGGAGCTAGGCAGTACAGTGGCACAGCTACAATCTGAGTAGACCAGGCACTGCCAGCAGAGAGCTGGATTCTCCCAGAATCTCACCAGAACCAGCACTGCCCAAAACTCCATTTTAGACTTCTGATGAGTGTTTTTACTTTGAAGCTACCTAGTTGATCATTGATTTACTTAGAAGGGAGGAGACAATGCAAGCCACAAGCCAGCTTTTGGGGTTAGAGACATCTCTCCAGAAGACATACATGTATCCCCAGATTTCTAAGTGATTTTCCTAATGCTTTTTGTCCAATACAGAGCTATGCTGTCAAGCTGTACAAATCAGAGACCAATGGCTGTGACAGGCCATAGAGTAGGGGTCAAGGGCCCCACACTAGACTCTGGGTCTAGACTCCAGCAGGCTTATCTGGGAAGGTGACCTCCTTTGTCTCTAATGACCCAGTAGGGTGCCTGTCAGTAGCTGTGAGAAGCAGGCCACTTCATGAGCAGCACCTTGGTTAAAACGTGTTTACAAAAATCTACCCAGATGGTTTTAAAATTGTAAAGATCATTACTGTACAATTTCTGAGTCAGAAACAAATAAATGTCCCAAGAATCCAATTAATCCTAAATTAAAAATAGGAAAATTTACCTCACTGCTAGACGACCTCAGTGCTGTATAAACTGTGATGACCTTAGCACTGTATAAACTGTGAGTTTAAAGTGTTGTTAGGTTGACTGTTATAAACATAAGAATCATATTTTACTCTCATTTAAGTTTTCATCTCTGATTTAGAGTTTTCATCAAGGTGTTGAAGTTTGGGGGTTGAAACTAGTTCAACATATTTGTTTAATGGAGCTGTTTAAATGAATAGGCTTGCATCTAATGCTAATGATTTACTTGATATCAGGTTGATTCACAAGTAAACTGTAATGTGAGCTAAAACTGTTAAATTACACTATGGTCTTTAGTCCTTAAAATATAAATTCATTTTAAGGAATGATCACTTCTGTTCTAGGGTACAATTTATTTCCACACATTACATATGTGGGGACATTTGCCAGGCCTAGGTAAAATACCTCTAAGCACTCAAAGAAAATGGGTTGTTCAAAACCTGTTCCCAAGCTGGCATGAACATCTCCCAGTTTACACTAGTGTATTTGAGATAACCGTCCCTTCTCATTACATGGGAAATATTAATTACTCAGTAAATCTGCACAGTTAAGGGTTAATCTGTTTATGAATGTTATGGCTCATGGTATTAAAAAGAATATAAAGAGGCCAGAGAGATAGCCTAGCGGTTAAGAGTACCGACTGCTCTTGCAGAGGACCCGGGTTCGATCCCCAGCACCCACATGGTGGCTGAGAACCATCTGTAACTCCAATTCCAGGAGAACTCCAGTTCCAGGGGAATCCGAGACCCTCTTCTGACCTCTGCGGCATTGCATGACACGGGTGCACAAACCTCCATGCAGACAGTACATTCATACACATATAAAAATAAATTTAAAAATTTAAAAACTGTGCAGTTTTTGTCCAAACTTTATATGCATATCACATGGCACTTCAAGGTATCGTAAAATGATAAGATACCAAGTAGAGATGGCGAGGGGCAGGGCTCTCGGGGGGCTTATCCCACCCGTCCTGCTGTTCTTGCTAGTTCAATTGGTAGCAGGAGCAGAGAGAGGAGGGAGGCGCGCCGAGGGAAAGCGGCCGTGGGAGCGAGCGGCGCGGAGCAGGCCCGCGGCCAACCCCACCCCCACCCCCTCACCCCACCCCCCAACGGGCGCGCCGCCACCCACCCCACCGCGGCGGGCGGGGCGGGGGGGCGGCCCCCCCCCCCCACCGCTGCCACCGGCCTAGTTACTATCACAGCCTGGGAGGAGACGCAGCTGCAGCAGCCAGCATCACCATCACCGCAACCATGAACAGCGAGGCCCAGACCCAGCAGCCGCCCGCAGCCCCCCTCCTCCACCCGCCCTCAACGCCGCAGATGCCAAGCGGGGCACGGGTAGCTGCGCGGGCAGCAGCGGTCCAGGCAGCAGCGGTCCAGGAGGCCTCACATCTGCTGCGCCGGCACAGGTTTTGGGAACAGTCAAATGGTTCATTGTAAGGAACGGATATGGTTTCATCAACGAGAATGACACCAAGGAAGATGTATTTGTACACCAGACTGCCATAAAGAAGAATAACCCCGGTCTGGAGAGATGGCTCAGCGGTTAAGAACGCCAACTGCTCTTGCAGAGGACCCAGGTTTGATCCCCAGCACCCACATGGAGGCTGAGAACTGTCTTTAACTCCAGTTCCAGGGGAATCCGACACCTTCTGACCTCCGAGGCATTGCACGACATGGGTGCACAAACCTACATGCAGACAGTACATTCATACACATAAAAATTAATTAATTAATTAATTAATCAATTAAAAAAGGAGAAGAACCCCAGGAAGTACCTTCACAGCGTAGGAGATGGAGAGACTGTGGAGTTTGATGTTGAAGGAGAAAAGGGTGCGGAGGCAGCAAATGTTACAGGCCCTGGTGGAGTTCGAGTTCAAGGCAGTAAATACGCAGCAGACCTTAACCATTACAGATGCTATCCACGTGGTAGGGGTCCTCAATGCAATTACCAGGAGAATTACCAGAATAGTGAGAGTGGGGAAAAGAATGAGGGATAGGAGAGTGCTCCCGAAGGCCAAGCCCAACAGTGCAGGCCCTACCGCAGGCGGAGGTTCCCCCCTTACTACATGCAGAGACCCTACAGGCATCGACCACAGTATTCCAATGCTCCTGTGCAGGGAGAAGTGATAGACGGTGCTGACAACCAGGGTGCAGGAGAGCGAGGGAGACCAGTGAGACAGACTGTGTATCGGGTTATAGACCACGGTATCGCAGGAGCCCTCCTTGCCAAAGACAGCCTAGAGAGGATGGCAATGAAGAGTTCAAGGAAAATCAAGGAGATGAGACCCAAGGTCAGCAGCCACCTCAGCGTCGGTATCGCTGCAACTGCAACTACCCAGACGCCCAGAGAACCCTAAACCACAAGGTGGCAAAGAGACAAAAGCAGCTGATCCACCAGCTAAGAATTCATCTGCTCTCGAGGCTGAGCAGGGCGGGGCTGAGTAAATGCTGGCTTACCATCTCCACCACCATCGGGTTTAGTCATCCAACAAGAAGAAATGAAAATGACATTCCAGCAATAAGAAGTGAACAAAAGACTGGAGCTGAAGACCTTACGTGCTTGGTTTGTGCCCGCTGACCAGACACATTAGAGCTATCTGCATTTGTCTATGCAGCATGGGGTTTTTAATTATTTTTACCTAAAGATGTCTTTTTGGTAATGACAAACTTTTTAATTTTATTTATTTTTATGTATATGAATGGCCGTGGAGGTCAGAAGAGGGCATCGATTCCCCTGAAACTGGAGCTAAAGATGGTTCTCAGCCACCATGTGGGTGCTGGGGATCGAGCCCGGGTCCTCTGTAAGAGCAGTTGACACTCTTAACCTCCACCATCTCTCCAACCCCATGACAAATGTTTAAAAAAAAAAAAAAAAGCCTTTTTTTGTTTGGTTTCGTTTGGTTTGGTCTTTTTAAGACAGGGTCTCCCTGTAGCCCCAGCTGTCCTGGAACTCACTCTGTAGACCAGGCTGGTCTTGAACTCACAAAGATCCGCCTGCCTCTGCCTCCCAAGTGATAGGATTAAAGATGTGTGCCACCATGCCCGGCTACCTTTAAAAGTTTTTTAAATTGTTTCATATCTGGTCTTGTTGAGATTTTTTAAGAACATTTTTAATTTGTAATAAAAGTTTACAACTTGATTTTTTCAAAAAAAGTCAACAAACTGCAAGCACCTGTTAATAAAGGTCTTAAAAAAAAGATACCTGTATTAAATTAGATTGGTATAAACACTCAAGCTAGTTTACTAGTGGCCTGAATAGGATTGTGAATATACAGAGTTAATTTTCAGTCCACTCCTGGCTTGAACCTGACTCCCTGTTACAGGTTCGGATTAAATGGACACAGATGAATAATGGGTTACCTATGGCTACTGACAATGTACTTTATGTTTCTTGCAAGAGTTGCTTTTGATATTTCCTTTGACCTAACCAGATAATTTGGCTCAAAAAGCTAGGTTCTATCTCCCTGAACCACCTGCATGCAGTCCAGGAGGAGACGGTTTGGAAGAGCTTGGTAATCCTAATCAGTTTATTTCCTGTCTTCTGGTATGTGTTAACTCCTGTCTTTCTGGGAAAACTATAAATCAGGATAAGGGGTCTGAAAAAGAAAAGGATTGTTCCCATTTGTAGTAATTGTAGTGAACAGTTAACATTTAAAATAAACCTGATATTGTTTAATTCAATCTTGCGTGTTATGCCTGATTAATGTATGGTGTTAAGTCCCTCCTCCAGTCAGTATTATGCAAAGCTGCTTGAACTTTTGTCCAACCCTTATCTAGAATATTATTCAATAATTAAAAGTATTACACTGGGGGCTGGAGGGATGGCCTAGCGGTTAAGAGCGCCGAACGCTCTTGCAGAGGACCCGGGTTTGATCCCCAGCACCCACATGGCGGCTGAGAACTGTCTGTGACTCCAGTTCCAGGAGAACTCCAGTTCCAGGGGAATCCGAGACCCTCTTCTGACCTCCGAGGCATCGCACGACACGGGTGTGCAGACCTGCATGCAGACAATACATTCATACACATAAAAATAAATAAATTAAAAAATTAAAAAAAAATTAAAAAAAAAAAAAGTATTACACTGGTATAACTCAGCCTTTCTGGATGGATAACCACCATACATAATGCCCATACCAATTTGGCCAAAAACAAAAGTTGGTTAATCTGGGCTAACTGTATGAACTTAAACACCCAAAAGAAAAGTATAACCAAAAGATAAGTAATCATTATATTTCCTTTAAAGTCTGAGCAATTGTGCCTCCAAATACTAGATTTTAAGTCATTCAAAGTCATATGAGATCTGTTGTTACCAAATAATAAAGTTTCTTCTCCCTATTTAAGCAGCTACCTAAGGGAAAACTCACACCATGACTATCAAAATTTCCTGGAAAGCAGATGCTGAAAAGAGACACTATGGACAAATGAACAAAAGAAGAAGCCCAATAATGGATGCTTTGGAACCCCTCATTGAGAAATTCTAATGGACTTTTAAGTTGGACATTTAATTCACCCTGTCCCTCTCCTGGTTCCCTGCCTAGAAAATGTACCTAGATACTCTTGCCTTCACAGGCATGGGTCAAGGATTTTGTTTGCTCTGTAACTATAATTTTGGGTGTCTTTTAGATAGATCCACTGAGGAGGGTTACCCCAGTCGCCAACCCCTATGCTGCTTTTCAGCATGGAAGAAGTCAGAGTGGTTGGTTCCCCAATTCCCTCTTGGCAACTGGGGTAACCTCCTCAGAGGGTAATGTGATAAAAGTAGGAGCTAAAAATTGGCTAGGCAGTTTAGGGTCAAGACCCCCCCAAAAGAGCCAGTTTCTTTCTCAGCTGAGAGGTGAGGACTTCCTGGATCTGGTTGCTCTGACTTGTGTCTCATGCATCCTTAACTCACTTGTCAGATTTATTGACCAGTACGTAAATTCCATTAAAATCATGGTATAAGGACCCAACACAACCCCCCTAGCAGAGATTATTCCATCTTGGAAACACTAACTGTGGTTGACTCTTGTGAACTTCCTTCAAGGATTTGAAGGCCCCATAATGTGAAGGAGAAATGAATTGTGACCCCAGGTTTTCCTCATTCTGCCTGATTCCCTACCAAGTCCTCAATATTACACGTAGACATCGTGAACTTGGTGACATTATTAAAGGCCCCTGTCACAACAGTTTATTAACTACACCTTGACCCTTGGTTCTCAAGTTGTCTCCCTTAACTCTACCCACCCCGAGGTCATAGCCTTTGATACTAGCTTTGTTTCACAGGTGTGGTCTAAGCTAAAGTCCATTTTTTATCCTGCTACATTGGTCCCCTGGGGCGTCCTCTGCCTCCTGGCCCTACTCTGCATTTTTCTCTTCAGGTGTCTGTTTTGTTTTGCCTGCAGCCAATGCCAGCTCAACAAAACAATGGCCCAGGTCCTCTCAGCAGTGGTCAATAGAGACTCTGCATGCACCCCTCCCAATGAGGTGATTTACATCTGGCTCTCATCCATCCACAATTCATGGGAATGAGCTTGTGTCTCCCCTCCGCAGTACCGCTCCTGGCCGCTTCCCTCGGTGGCTGGTTAGTCAATGACAGGTAAGACTCTGCAAAACCAGGGCAACCTAAGGCAGGCACAGTCAAAATGTCAGAATTCTAGAGGATGGGGCCAACAAGTTTCAGGCATAGCACCCGAGCTCCCACTCCAACTGCTCCTCATGCAAAATTAAATACAAAGGGTGGAAATGTAGTAACCTGTATGCTGAGAACTATGCAGTGCGCCTGCACAGAGCTCCCTCATCAACCTAACCTGCCCTAGGCAGACAACCATATAAGCAGCTGAGTCACAGACCTGGGCCAATCACAAGGCAACAGGATGACTGCACTAAGAGGAGAGTGGACTGTGAACAGTACATAAACCCTAACCTTGCCTCCAATAAAAAAGTCTGCAGCAGCTCGCCATCTGCCTGTATTCACCCAACTCCCAGGGTCTGCATCCTGACTCTGTGCCTCTCACCCCCTTTCATTCATGGTCAGACCACGAAATTCCCCTTCAGGCCCAGGGGATTGACAGCACATCACCTATGATGAGGCATCCGAGAGGCTATAGCTTCAATTCATCTCCAATAAAAACAAATTTCAAGTGAAATCATAGACACAAGATTCCTTTATCTGTCCCTAGTCTCATTTTCCTCCTCTAAGTTTGGTGTGCTCACTGCAGGAAGGTCACTACAGGGGTGAGGTTGGGCTTCAAGCACTCCATTGTGGGCCTGGAGATATGGCCCAGCAGTTAAGAGCACAGGCTGCTCTTGCTGAGCACCCACATGGCAGCTCACAACCATCCATAAGCCCAGGTCCAGGGGATTGGACAGCCTGTTCTGACCTCCCAGGCATTGCACACACCTGGTGCACTTAAAACATGCTGCAAAACACACATACACACAAAAATAAATAAATTTTAACCCATCTCCCCAAGAAAACCCCACTGCATTGTGACCTGAATCAGGACTCTAGAGTCCTGACTCTAGAGTCAGGCAGAGGGACACGTGTGGTTTACTATTGTCAGCAGTTGTTTCCCTCTCAGTTACAATGAAAAACAAGCACCGTGCACCTGGGGTCCTAGTTCCTCCCTCCCCAGACTGGGAAACAGTCTGTGGGATGAAGTCATTGATTCAACTGGGCAGGTGTGGGCAAGGTGCCCCCATAAGAATGATGACATTGTTCACATAGCAACCAAAGCTCAAAGTATCTGCCCCTCATGTATGACAAGGGACACTGGAGACCCCAAAGTTGAAGGACTGCTTTTCAGACCTGGAGAGCATCTCAGTGAGCAGGCAACTCTCAGCCACCTCCTGCTGTAGCTGTGGGAATGTTCTGGAAGATTGTACACCATGCTGAGAGCTGAAGTTCAGTCTTCCTGAGATTCATGAGACTCATTTCTCTGGGACCCTCTAAATGATCACCCACTCTTGTATCTGATTTTTATATTTAACTTTATTGACCCTTTATAAAGAAGACTCTCAGATCATATAAACTTCATTGCCCCCAAATTCAAATCTCTCTATTGACATATTGAGCCCTGACCCCAGTGTAACATCACACTGAAGTCACCATCTTGCCTGGTATCATGGTGCAGAGACAATCAACAAGCTTAGCTGAGATGATCCTAGGCCAGTGGATGCAAGCAATTCTGGAATTGTCCATGTCTGTCAGAGGACAGTCCTATGCAGCACTCCACCCCTTCCTCTGGTTCTTACATTCTTTTCTCTGTCCCATTCTGCAAGACTCCCGAGCCTTGGAGGGGATGACATAGCTGTAGGATGATCTTCCTCACACTGTGGAGAGATACAGAACCCCTGGGCCTCCTATCACCTCTTTTTAGAATGTTGCTGTTAGCCTATTGGGAGCCATGGACAGCAGGCAACGGTGTTGCCACAGCTATCTAGGGTTAACTTAGGTTTCTGTTTCTCGAAGGCTCATTTATTTAGCACTAGGCAACTGACCAAGCTTATAGTTAACTTATTGGAACTTCATGCCCCATTTGGCTGGAGCACCCTGCTTCTTCTTGGGAATTCACCCACCCATAACCTTCCCCAGAGAACAATCGGCAGTTAGGTATCCTAGCAACCTAATGGCCTTAAACTATGTCAACTGGGGCTGTTTCCTCCTGCTCGCTCCAGTATAAACTGCCTTACAAAAATAAAATTTGAGACCTTGATCAGATTCCTGTCTTGGTCTTCTTCTTTGTGTCTGGTTTGTCTCTCATTCAGGTTACTTTCTCCTTGGGCCCTTGTTGAAGTATTGGTCAGAGTGCTTTGTCTCCATGATCTAAGAGAAACTAGAACAACCCCCACCCCTCAGCATAAATCAATGTTCATAGATTTAAAAATATTTGATAAATTTAAAATCTACTGTAGCTCTTGTCTTTCTGTTGTTCAAATTGTTCCATTGTTGATTTTTCTGGGAGACATTGAGACAGCCTGTTGAAGGTGACTCTGGAACTGACCATGCCTTTTCATTGGGTAGACAGGGACTTGGAGCCTGTTGAGGATGGACTTCTCCCTTCTGTTTCCCTGGGAAACACTAGAAGAGAAGCTCCTCAGCATGTAAATTACCACATGAAAGGATGGAGTTATCTGCTTTACTGAGGCCTATCAAGGCAAAGTTACTTCCTTATGGTCAAGATTAGAGTCTTAAGTTCTACCTCTGGTTCTAGATAGAGAGCTGACATTCTAAACTACCCCAAACATTGCATAATAGATATTTCTCCTCTTTTTTTTTTTTTTTTTTTNTCTCTCATCTGGTGAGTTTGTCTTGCTGCTGTGATCAACCTTTCGGATCCCAGCGTGTACTGAGACTGGCAGATCTCCTGGAATCCATTCGGGCCTTCAGCACTAGACTGGGACTCCTGAGACATCCAGCCTTGCGGACTGAGCAGTTCCCTGGATTCCCGGCCTCTCCAGTTCGGCGCTACTGTTGAGCTCCGTCACATGAGCAAATCAATAAATTGTATATAGTTATATATATTCATCCTGTTGCTTCTGTTTCTTTAGAGAACCCTGACTAATACAGTCTCCTCCTTTGTGTCTAGTTTGTCTCTCATTCAGGTTACTCTCCCCTCGGGTCCTTGTTGAAGACCCCGTGGGCCAGGGCATTAGCCCATCTCAGTGGTATTCCTCTTACTATAAAAATGCAAATGGAGGCCAGGCATGGTGGTGCATGCCTTTAATCCTAGCACTTGGGAGGCAGAGGCAGGCGAATCCTTGTGAGTTCAAGGCCAGCCTGGTCTACAGAGTAAGTTCCAGGACAGCTGGGGCTACAGGGAGACCCTGTCTCTAAAAGATAAAAAAAAAAACGCAAATGGAAAGGAAGAAGCAGGAATATCTAAATGGACACTGACAGCTGTCATAACCTATAACCTATGGGTGCAAATACAAATGCTTGGAAGGCACCCTAGCAAGCACATCCCATCCATCTCACAAAGAAATTGTGGTGGCCTATAACTTTCCCTGCTATCAGGAGTTGGCCTGGCTTACAACACCAGATGTGTGTTCCTTCCCAAGGAGCAGGCCTTCAATTTAGATGGAATTTGTCAGTTGTACATATACTACTTTCGCCACTCTTGCACCAACAGGAACATCTTGCCTGGCATGCCCATGGTATGGCATCGTGAATTTTCCTGCTGTATGAATGCCAATGACTTGAAAGAACCCTGAAGAGTTGGCAAGCTTTAGTAGGGCCAACTTTAGTATGATTGTGCTTGAATGCTTAGGCTTGGCAGATGCCTGCAGAATTTGGCAAAGACTCTGCCCTTGAATCTTTGTGCATGGAATGTAAACACGGGAAGTGTCAGCAATATTATTGCTGAAACCCAATGTCACTATGTTCCCTGTTTACTTTTACGGCTAGGCCTACTGAACCTTGGATTCTGTTTTCTCCTAAAGCCTTCCTGTGGTGGTTTGAGTGAGAGTGACCCTATAGGCTTTAAGTATTCAGACATTTTGTCCCCAGTTGGTGGCACTGTATTGGGAGGTCTTAGAAGGTGTGGCCATGCTGGAGGAAGTATGTCACTGGGGGCAGGCTTAGTGAGTTTATTTTTTGTATTTACATATTTTTTAATCAAATCTAGAACCGTGTCCCCCATCTTATTCCCCCACCACACCAGAGCTCATGCATTCTGCCAAACATGCTTTTCATCTCTTTCTCAGTCTTTCTCAATATTCTCCATGTGGAAGTTGACTGTTTTGAGCAGAAGTTCACTGTTTCGGTCAGTTCTTTGATGCAGTCCTTTCTGTTGTTGTTGTTGTTGTTGCTGTTGTTGTTGTTTCCAATATGCATCACTCTCAACTGCTTTGGACAAAACAAAGAAGAAAGAAAACAAATGACCCACTCAATAAATGGAGCAAAGAGCTGAACAGAGACTTCACAAGTGAGGAATTAGAGATGGCTGAGACGCACCTTAAGAAGTGTTCAACATCACTAATCATTAAGGAAATGCAAATCAAAACCACTTTAAGATATCATCTTACTCCAATAAGACTGGCTAGGATCAAGAAAACAAATGATAACAAATACTGGTGAAGATTGTGCTCTGGCGGTCCTCTGCCTCCGGAAACAGAACCACAGACCTGTGCCTTAAAGGGACTGCAGCATCTCAGGTGTAGACACGTTCCTGATGGCAGCATAGACCCGGCCGCCCCGGGCAGAGTCCACAGGGCAGAGACCCGGCGGGAGAGAGAATTTTTTTTTCTTTTTTTTTTTTTTTTAAATTTTTTTTTTATTTTTTATTTCGGTATGTATATCAAGTTACTGCTGGCAATTGCAGGTCTGTGCACCCGTGTCGTGCAATGCCGCGGAGTTCAGAAGAGGTCCGGATTCCCCTGGAACTGGGTTTCTCCTGGAACTGGATTTTCAGACGGCTCTCGGCCGCCCTGTGGGTGTGGGGATCGAACCCGTGTCCTCTGCAAGAGCGGTCGGCGCTCTTAACCGCTAGGCATCCTCTCCAGCCCCGAGACATTTTCAAAATATATTATTGTGCAGGACGTATGCATCCACGCAGGCGCGCGGGCCACGGATTGGAGGTCGTCAGGACTGCTTTCCTGCAGAGCCACCTAGCCGACTCTAGGAGACTTCTGGGATCCTAGAGGAGGGAAGCACCCTGCGAGATGGTGGGAGGTGCGTCCTGATCACTCGGAGGCCGCCCGGGTGGGGTCGCGGGTCCCCTCCTTCCTCTTGTAGGTCTTCCTTAGTGGTGGATTTTATCCCTTCAGATACCATCCCGCGGCCAGACAGAATCAACCTGGCTCAAACTTCTCTTCACTGTAGGTTTTCTGGGGGCTCCATAAATCCTGGAGACCTAATTGCCATTAAGGGGCTGGAGGGATGACTCTTCCAGACAACCCGGGTTCAGTTCCAAACACCCAAATAGCAGCTAACACCCGTCCCATAAACTCCAGTTCCTGGAGACCACCGCCTCTTTTGGCCTGCGGAGGGGTTTACAGCAAGTAGTAGTACTTACATGCAGGCAAACCCTCATACACATAAAAATAGTGGGAAAAAAAAAAAACTTAGATGTCTGTAGAAATAACCGAGATGGCTAAGTGCCAGAAGCGATGGGGTCCGGTTAAAGCCCGGTCGGGAACCGCTCTCACTCCAGCACGCCTGAAAGAAAGACGGTCAAAAGGGTGAGTCCCAGCCCTGAAGCCATCTGCGCATTTTCACTTCCCAGCCTCAGAACCCCTGGGAGTTCTGCACTCTGGACACTGATGACACGGTCGCAGTTCTCACTCACATTGGGTGTAGGGTTCCTACGGAAGCCAATCAGCGTCGCCGCCGTGGCCAGTTATAAAGCCACACAGACCCCCTCACCCCGGAACTCAGACCGTTACTCCTGTCTCCAGGACGGCGGCTATGGCACCGCGTACCTTACTCCTGTTGCTCTCTGCGGCCCTGGCTCTGACCCAGACCCGTGCGGGTGAGTGCGGGGTCTGAGGGAAACGGCCCAGCCGCGCGGCCCTGCCCGGCTCCTTCCCCACCTGAGCCCCGCGCCCGCTCCGCTCCAGGCGGCGTCCCAGTCCCGGGTCTCACCACGCCTCCCCCCAGGATCGCACTCCATGCGGTATTTCAAAACCTCTGTATCCCGGCCCGGCCTCGGGGAACCCCGTTTCATCGAAGTTGGCTACGTGGACGACACGCAGTTCTTGCGCTTCAATAGCGACGCGGAGAATCCGAGGATGGAGCCGTGCGCGCCCTGGATGGAGCAGGAGGGGCCGGAGTACTGGGAGCAGAGCACAGAGAAAGCCAAGGGACACGCACAGGCTTTCCGTGAGAACCTGCGGAACCTGCGCGCCTACTACAACCAGAGCGAGGACGGTGAGTGACCCCAAGTGACAAGGATTGGAGATCACAACCCCCCACCTCCCATGGACGGCCCAAATCGCCCTGGGTCCCTAGGTCCTAGGTTTCGGTGGAGGCTGCAAGGCCCAAGGCACCAGGATAGAATTTTGGTTTCAGATTAGGTCTAAACCGGGGTGGGCGGGGCCAGGTGGGCGGGTCTGACCGCGGGGACGGGGCCAGGCTCTCACACCATCCAGAGGATGAATGGCTGTGATGTGGATACGCACGGGCGCCTCCTCCGCGGGTACTGGCAGTATGCCTACGATGGGAAAGATTACCTCGCCCTGAATGAAGACCTGCGCTCCTGGACCGCTGCGGATGTGGAGGCTCAGATCTCCAGGCGAAAATTGGAGCAAGCTGGTGTGACAGATCAAGTCAGGGCCTACCTGGAGGGGGAGTGTGTGGAGTGGCTCCTCAGACACCTGGAGAACGGGAAGGAGACTCTGCGCGCAGGTAAGAGGAGCCTAGGGGAAAATCCTCCATCTGCCTCAGAGACTCATGTCTCTGAGGAGGGAGGGAGATGGGGTCAGCTGGACTTGGGCCTCTCTCTTGGCTTCCAGGCTGTTGTGTGACACTATTCCTGGAGATGTGAACATCTATGGACCCCAGATAGAAAACTGACGGCAGACCAGAGTAGGGATACCGCCAGAGTCTAAGTAGGTCAACTATCCGGTTATTGGGGTTGCTTACAGGAGTGTGGGTGAGGAGCAGAAATCACTGGAAGACAGTTGCTTCACCAGAACCACCCAACATGGTGACAGCTCACAGAAGCTGGGGACCTGGAGCTCACTGCACAGCTTGCAGACAGCTGGACAGGATGGAGAGTGTCCCCTGCAGGCAGCTGGGCTGGTCTGTGGTCTCTCAGTCCTTATAGAAGCTGGGAGGGAGGAGCCCAGGGAATGTGCTCAGTTTCAGGGAATTCCTGCAGCTCCTGAACTCTGTGATTCTGAGTTTTATTCAGCTGCCCTGCAGGATGGGATGTGTCTCCTCCCTTCAGAACATCCTTGAGGCCTTTCCTTCCAAGATGGAATGATTTACTTTGAAGGGATTTACTTCACAGCAGAGGGGAAGATGCTCCTGGGTTTCCTGATCCAGATCAGAGAGTGACTGTCTAGGGCTCAGCCTTCTCTTTTTTTTATTATTTATTTTTGTATGTGTATGAATGTACTGTCTGCATGTAGGTCTGTGCACCCCTGTCGTGCAATGCCGCGGAGGTCAGAAGAGGGTGTCAGATTCCCCTGGAACTGGAGTTCTCCTGGAATCGAAGTTACAGATGGTTCTCAGCCACCACGTGGGTGCTGGGGATCGAACCAGGGTCCTCTGCAAGAGTAGTCGGAGCTCTTAACCGCTAGACCATCTCTCCAGCCCAGGGCTCAGCCTTCTCTAGGACAATTCAGAGGCTCCCAGAATAGGAGGGAAGATCCTGAGATAACCAGCCAGCAGTTCCCTTCCATCTGCAGCCCATTGTGAGCCATGGCCTCTCTCAGGCTGGGTTCTCTGGCCACACCGAGTGTCTCTGAAGTTCTGACTCCAGTGATGCTGTCTTTCCGCCCCAACAATTCAGGACCAGAAGTGCATTTTCCATGTGGGAAACATGGAGTTTCTCTTCCTGTGCTGGTTCACCCTGAATATAGAACTTTGGAGTAGATTATGCCAAATGCCTGTGTCTAGGCTGCTGTGTGGAATTTGCACCCCTCCCCAGCCCTGGTTCGCAAGTCTATTCCCAGCATGAGCACTGCTGAGTCCCCAGGAAGAATACACAATGCCTAAAATCCCCACCCATTTCTCTCAGGACCCCCAAAGACACATTTGACCTCCAAACCCAGAACTGAAGGGGACGTCACCTTGAGGTGCTGGGCCCTGGGCTTCTACCCTGCGGAGATCACCCTGACCTGGCAGAGGGACAGGGAGGACCTGACCCAGGACATGGAGCTTGTGGAGACCAGGCCTGCAGGGGATGGAAACTTCCAGAAGTGGGCAGCTGTGGTGGTGCCTTCTGGAGAGGAGCAGAGATACACATGCCATGTGCATCATGAGGGGCTGCCTGAGCCCCTCACCCTGAGATGGGGTAAGGAGGGGTGTGGGCACAGAGCCTGCTGTCAGGGAAAGCAGAAGCCCTTCTGGAGACCTGAGCAGGGTCAGGGCTGAGAGCTGGGCAGGCCCTCACCTTCCCTTCCCTTCCCTTCCTTCCCTTCCCAGAGCCTCCTCAGCCCACTGTCCCCATCTTGGCAATCGTGGCTGGCCTGGTTCTGCTTGGAGCTGTGATCATCAGAGCTGTGGTGGCTGGTTTTTTATTTTATTTATTTTTATGTGTGTCTGAATGTACTGTCTGCATGCAGGTTTGTGCACTCGTGTCATGCAATGCCATGGAGGTCAGAAGAGGGTGTGGGATTCCCCTGTAACTGGAGTTAAAGACGGTTCTTAGCCACCAAGTGGGTGCTAAGAATCGAACCTGGGTCCTCTGCCAGAGCAGTCAGTGCTCTTAACCGCTGAGCCATCTCTCCAGCCCCTGTGGTTGCTGTTAAGAGGGGGAAAAGGGCCAGGGGTGGTGGCACACACCTTTAATCCCAGCACGCTCAGGAGGCAGAGCAGACAGATCTCTGTGAGTTCACCCAAGGCCAGCCTGGTCTACATAGAGATTTCCAGGACAGGTGGGACTACAGGGAGACCTTGTCTCAAAAAGACAAAAAGAAAAAGAAAAAAAAAAGAGGAAGAGGAAGAACACAGGTAGGGACAGTCTGGGTTTTCTCTCTTCTAGAATGTTGCTCTGAATCATTAATGGAAGCCACCCCACACATATTCACTGTAAAGCACATGCAAAGTGAGGGACAGACTCATCACCTTGAGGACTGCGGACATGGGGACCTGATTCTCAGAGGGCAGAGAGGAAGGTCCCTATGAGGACAGAGCTCCAGAGGACAGTTGATCAGTCGCTGCACCTCCTGTCTTCATGCCTCCTGACCCTTCCCTGGATCTGCAGTCACAGTTCTGGAAACTTCCTGGGTCAAGGTCTTCCCTGCTCTCACAGTTTCTCTTCTCACAAGTGGAAAAGGAGGCAGCTATGCTCAGGCTCCAAGTCAGTGTGCGGAGCAGGATGATCCCTGAGGCCCTTGGGGTGGAGATGGAGCACACCCTTGGGGTGGAGATGGAGCACAGTATTTCCTGTAATACTCAACTCACCCATCATTTTAGTATTGAATAAAAACTCAGGACTCAGCGGGATCTGCATCTTTGGACCATGAGTCTCGGATCCTCCACTTAAAGCTTTATCTGTGCCTCCCATCCTTTGGAGTCTCTGTCCACTCAACCACTACAGATTACTAAAGAAATTACAGGAAGAGCTAGACCTTGAATTAGCAAAAGACACTTTTGGTTTAATAATACCATTTATGGAATAGATGCTATGAGCCCATCTTCAAGAGATAACTTCACAGAACTTGGAAAGTTACTAAAAAATAAAATTATACAATATGAAAACTCCACTGTATTATGCCAGCTTAGTTCCAGATATCTGCCTTTCCTTGGAAACCGATGACTTGAAAAAGATAACCAATTCATTGGCATGCTTTGCAGTGAAAAACAGAAGCAAGAAAAGCAAAGCAAAAAAATGAATTAATTAAAAAAAAAAAAAGAATGAATGAAGGTTAAGACATACCCAGAGTATGGGTGTGGGCTTCTCTGAGAAAGAGTCATATGTCCATGTTGTCTTAGGTAGGATTCTGGTGAGTTTTGAAGCTATTCAAAGAGTTGCTAGGAACCAAAATTATATCAGCAGGTGGTCCCTGAGGGGTACCTGAGAGGATCGCAATCAATAAGATAAATCTGGATCACAGGGATCCAGGCAGGTTGGACATCTTCACTGTAAACAAACCTACCAGTCTTGTGTCGGATCCCAGGGACTGTCTTTGAAAAGGAATGGAGCCCTATTCAAGTCATGTACATTCGGGCCTTCAGCCTGGATCACTGTTATTTTAACATAAAATATCTGTATGAGAAGGGAATGCTGTCCCTATGCCAGCAACCTGTGAGGCCAATGTTAATTGTGTTGAAAAAATAGTTAATAGACTTTTTAAATTTTATTTATTTTTTATGTGTATGAATGTACTGTCTGCATGTAGGTTTTGGGCACTGGCGTCGTGCAATGCCACAGAGGTCAGAAGAGGGTGTCAGATTCCCCTAGAACTGAGTTAAAGACAGTTCTTAACCGCCATGTGGGTGCTGAGAATCGAACCCGGGTCCTCTGCAAGACCAATCGGTGCTCTCAACCGCTAAGCCATCTCTCCAGCTCCAATAGACTTTTCTTAAATGTACTTGGCTAATATGTATTAAGCAAATAATTAAGCAAGTAATCCCTTAGAAAATTCTGTTTGACTATTAAAACCACATTAAAAAAAATGCCAGGCATAGTGGCACATGGATTTAATCCCAGAACTCAGGATGTAGAAGATCTCTGTGTATCTCTATGAATTAAGAACAACCTGGTCTACATAACCAGTGCCAGGTCAGATGGGGCTACAGGGACTCTCTCTTTCTCTCTTACACACACACACACACACACACACACACACACACATGTAGAAACAAACAAACAAACAAAAACACAGCAAAAGCTACAAATATAACCAGGCTGGGCATGATGTGCATGCCTGGAATACTATCCTTCGGGAGGTGAGGGCAGGATGCTCAGGAGGTCAAGGTCACACTCAACTACACAACCAGTGAGAAGCCAACCTCTGATACCCAGGACTCTCCTCAGACAAGGAAAACAAGAGCTGCTTGAGATTCTCACTGCTAGGCCTGCTGCTTTCCTGAGTTCTGACTAAAAACAAACAAACAAACAAACAAAAACCCTCGTCTTTCCCTTTCCTGTTTTCCTTTCTCTTTGGACACCAGCCCAGACCTTCGGCAGCTTCCCCTGACTCTGGACTCTCAGGGTTCCTCTGAAGGTCACTCTTCCTGCAGCTGACACAACTTTCTCTTCTCCAGCTCCCTCCTTCCTGGGATTTACACCTTACACCTTGCCCTTCTGCTTTTCTTTTTCCTTTCAAACTCCAGTAAAATGCTCCTCAAACTTTAAAAAATTTGTTCTCCCTCCCAGGACTTCCTTCCTAAGGAATCATTCTTGGGTGTTGTGCTTTTTGGGGGAAAGGGGGGAGGAAGACTCATATTTTATTAGTTTATACAATATTGAATTGATTCGCATAACTATGATAACAAATACAACTGACATTAATAGCTTTGGGGACAATGACAAAGGAGTCTTCTTGAGTACACAACTAATGAGAGAAGTAATACAGACACCTTGGAGAGAAGATTCAAGAACTCAAATTCTATGGACAGTGGCCAGTATGGCTTAGAAAAAAAATGGAGGATACCAGGCCAATTATTTATTTTGTCTCATTGCTTATGATAAAATTCTCTGACATAAGCATCCTAAGAAAGAAAGGGTTTATTCTGGCTCATGTTTTGACAGTTTTATCCATCACGGCCAGGAAGCCACAGTAGCAAAGGCAGAGAGTGATGAATGCTAGTAGTCAGCTCACTTTCTCCATTTTATGCAATCCAAGACCCCAGCCATGAAATGGTGCCACCCACAGTTAAGGTGGATCTTCCTACCTCAAGTAAACTAGTCTAGACAGTCACTCACAGGTGTGCCTGGAGGTGGTATGTCTCCTAGGTGATTCTAGAGCCTGTCAAGTTGGCAATATTAATCATTACACAAGGTAGTTCACTGAGTGGGGTATGTTGGGTGAATGGTGTTGATAAGAGAGCTTCTATTTTTGAGCTATATTCATCCATTTGATAATTGCTAGTTTTTCTGTTTTGTTTTGGGTTTTTTTGGTCTTTTCGAGACGGGGTCTCCCTGTAGCCCCAGATGGCCTGGAACTCACTCTGTAGACCAGGCTGGCCTTGAACTCATGAAGATCCGCCTGCCTCTGCCTCCCAAGTGCTAGAATTAAAGGCATGTGCCACCACACCCGGCTAGTTTTTCTAGTTATTATTTGGCACATTAGTATGCTTATTAGCAATATGGCTCCCTTGTTCAAATACCAACCTTTTCACAAGCAGAGATTATTCTATTCATGATTGCATCTCAGCGTTCACTTGAACAGTCAGCATTTTGCAGGAGCTCCACAGATATTTGTTGAAAATATGTAAGATATATTTTACTAAGGTAATTATAAATATATCGGGGGGGGTTGGTGTTTTTGAGACAGTCTCCCTGTAGCCCCAGCTGGCCTGGAACTCACTCTGTAGACCAGGCTGGCCTTGAACTCTCAGAGGTCTCCCTGCCTCTGCCTCCCAAGTGCTGGGATTAAAGGCATGGGCCACTATGCCTGGCTAAATATATCAGTTTTAAGGTATTGAAAATTGTTACAAAATATGATAAACCATACTCAATTAAATAGGGTAAATAATATTATACTTGAAGAATATTAATATTTTATCATGTCATTTCATGGGATTACCACATTTTAGCACTGGAAATCACCTTAGAGTAATTCCATCATTTCAGGCATGCACAAACACAAAAAAGATTTGCGCAGTTCAAATGTTCTGCCATTATTATTATTATTATTATTAATTATCATCATCACCATTATTTTGCCTTTAGCCTTTCTTCTTGTGATGTTATATCTTCTTCTCTCTGGTGAAAAGAATACTTCTTCCTTGTCAGATTTTTGAAGACTGGGAGAGTGAGGGGTGAAATACTTTGTTTCAGTAAAAGTCCTCACTGCCTCACACCACAAGTCCTGCTTTTCCATTCTCAGCTCTATTAGTGTTAAACAAGTGCAGTGCCCTGCAGTGAGCATGTGCAGAATGATCCCCAAGTCTCTGCATTCTGGTTAGTACTGATAGGTTCATGTTGAGGGGAGACCCGGCGTGCCAAAAGGAGAAAATGTCAGGACTCTGATGAAAAGGAAGTTGGGTTTGTTTCAGGCATGGCAGCTGGCCTACCTGTGTCGGGATTTGGATGACCAGCATTAGAATGTCCCCAGAGTGGCAGTTTTTAAACCCAAGCACACAAGGAAGTGAGTTTACAAGGAAGTGGGGGTGAGGAGATGGGGGGTTAGGGCTTAGGTGGGTCTGTGGCTGGTGTCAGGAGGAGCATCTCGAGATAAACTGAGGCTTGTGGCTGGTGTCAGGTGAGGCATGATTGCAGAATGCTGCAGCAACTTCTGCCTCAGTTGGTTTCCTGGAATCCCGGACTTAGGTGGGCTATGACCTTACAAGTACCATACCTCCACTGGGAGGCTGTCAGCAGAGTGGAAGAGACCTGCTCAGACACACTGAAGCCTGCACAATGCCTTGAAGCAAAACTTGGACAAACACAGACACTTTCCTCACATAGCAGTCACTTCTTTTTTTTTTTAATTTTTTTTTAATTTATTTATTTTTATGTGTATGAATGTATTGTCTGCATGCAGGTCTGCGCACCCGTGTCGTGCGATGCCGCGGAGGTCAGAAGAGGGTCTCGGATTCCCCTGGAACTGGAGTTCTCCTGGAACCGGAGTCACAGACGGTTCTCAGCCGCCATGTGGGTGCTGGGGATCGAACCCGGGTCCTCTGCAAGAGCGGTCGTCGCTCTTAACCGCTAGGCCATCCCTCCAGCCCCAACCAACTGATGTAGTTCTGAGAAAGTTGCTGCAACATACTGGAGTCATGCCTCACCTGACACCAGCCACAAGCCTCAGTTTATCTTGAGATGCTCCTCCTGACACCACCACAGACCCAACTAAGCCCTAACCCCCCTCTCCCACCCACTTCCTTGTAAACTCACTTCCTTGTGTGCTTGGGTTTAAAAACTGCCACTCTGGGGACATTCTAAAGCTGGTCACCTAATCCCACACAGGCAGGCCAGCCGCCATGCTGAAACAAACCCAACTTCCTTTCATCAGAGTCCTGACATTTTCTCCTTTGGCGCACAGTCTCCCCTAACATGAACCTATCAGTAACTAACCAGAAGGCAGAGACGTGGGTTCATTCTGCACAGCTCACTGCAGGGCACTGCACTTGTTTAACACTAATAGAGCTGAAATGGAAAAGCAGGACTTGTGGTGTGAGGCAGTGAGGACTTTTACTGAAACAAAGTATTTCACCCCTTACTCTCCCAGTCTTCAAAAATCTGACAAGGAAGAAGTATTCTATTCACCAGAGAAAAGAAGATATAACATCACAAGAAGAAAGGCTAAAGGCAAAATAATGGTGATGATAATAATTAATAATAATAATAATAATGGCAGAACATTTGAACTGTGCAAATCTTTTTTGTGTTTGTGCATGCCTGAAATGATGGAATTACTCTAAGGTGATTTCCAGTGCTAAAATGTGGTAATACCATGAAATGACATGATAAAATATTAATATTCTTCAAGTATAATATTATTTACCCTATTTAATTGAATATGGTTTATCATATTTTGTAACATTTTTCAATACCTTAAAAACTGATATATTACAGAGCATAGTGGCCCATGCCTTTAATCCCAGCACTGGGGAGCAGAGGCAGGGAGACCTCTGAGAGTTCAAGCCGCCTGGTTACAGAGTGAGTTCCAGGCCAGCTGGGCTACAGGGAGACTGTCTCAAAAACACCAACCCCCCGATATATTTATAATTACCTTGTAAAAGTATCTTACATATTTCAACAAATATCTGTGGAGCTCCTGCAAAATGCTGACTGTTCAAGTGAACGCTGAGATGCAATCATGAATAGAAAATCTCTGCTTGTGAAAAGGTTGGTATTTGAACAAGGGAGCCATATTGCTAATAAGCATACTAATGTGCCAAATAATAACCAGAAAAACTAGCCGGTTGTGGTGGCGCATGCCTTTCATCCTAGCACTTGGGAGGCAGAGGCAGGCGGATCTTCAGTGAGTTCAATGGCCAGCCCTGGTCACAGAGTGAGTTCTTCAGGCCATTGGGGCTACAGGAGACCCGTCTCGAAAAGACCAAAAAAAAACAAACAGAAAAAACTATGTAGCAATTATCAAATGGATGAATATAGCTCAAAAATAGAAGCTCTCTTATCAACACCATTCACCCAACATACCCCACTCAGTGAACTACCTTGTGTAATGATTAATATTGCCAACTTGACAGGCTCTAGAATCACCTAGGGAGACATGCCACCTCCAGGCACACCTGTGAGTGACTGTCTAGACTAGTTACTGAGGTGGGAAGATCCACCTTAACTGTGGTGGCAACATTTCATGGATGGGGTCTTGGATTGCATAAAATGGAGAAAGTGAGCTGACTACTAGCATTCATCACTCTCTCCTTTTCTACTGTGCTTCCTGGCCGTGATGGATAAAACGCTGTCAAAACATGAGCCAGAATAAACCCTTTCTTTCTTAGGTGTCTTATGTCAGAGAATTTTATCATAAGCAATGAGACAAAATAAAATAATTGGACCTGTTATCCCCTACTTTTTTTTTCTAAGCCATACTGGCCACTGTCCATAGAATTTGGTTCTTGAATCTTCTCTCCAAGGTGTCTGTATTACTTCTCTCATTAGTTGTGTACTCAAGAAGACTCCTTTGTCATTGTCCCCAAAGCTATTAATGTCAGTTGTATTTGTTATCAAGTTATGCGAATCAATTCAATATTGTATAAACTAATAAATAGAGTCTTCCTCCCCCTCCCCCCAAAAAGACAACACCTAAGAATGATTCCTTAGGAAGGAAGTCCTGGGAGGGAGAACAAATTTTTTAAAGTTTGAGACATTTTATGGGAGTTGAAAAAAAAAAAAAAAAAAGCAGAAGGGCAAGGTGTAAGGTGTAAATCCCAGGAAGGAGGGAGCTGGAGAAGAGAAAGTTGTGTCAGCTGCAGGAAGAGTGGCCTTCAGAGGAACCCTGAGAGTTCAGAGAGTCAGGGGAAGCTGCCGAAGATCTGGGCTGGTATCCAAAGAGAAAGGAAAACAGGAAAGGGAAAGACAAGGGTTTTTGTTTGTTTGTTTGTTTGTTTGTTTGTTTTTAGTCAGAACTCAGGAAAGCAGCAGGCCTAGCAGTGAGAATCTCAAGCAGCTCTTGTTTTCCTTGTCTGAGGAGAGTCCTGGGTATCAGAGGTTGGCTTCTCACTGGTTGTGTAGTTGAGTGTGACCTTGACCTCCTGAGCATCCTGCCCTCACCTCCTGAAGGATAGTATTTCCAGGCATGCACATCATGCCCAGCCTGGTTATATTTGTAGCTTTTGCTGTGTTTTGTTTGTGTTGCTTGTTTGTGTGTGTTGTGTTGTGTGTGTGTGGTGTGTGTGTGTGGTAAGAGAGAAAGAGAGAGAAGTCCGTAGCCCCATCTGACCTGGCACTGGTTATGTAGACCAGGTTGTTTCTTAATTCATAGAGACCACAGAGATCTCTACCTCTTGAGTTCTGGAGTTAAAGCCATGTGCCACTATGCCTGCTTTTTTTTTAATGTGGTTTTAATAGTCAAAAAAGAATTTTCTAAGGGATTACTTGCTTAATTATTTGCTTAATACATTATTAGCCAAGTACATTTAAAGAAAAGTCTATTGGGGCTGGAGAGATGGCTTAGCAGTTGAGAGCACCGATTGGTCTTGCAGAGGACCCGGGTTCGATTCTCAGCACCCACATGGCGGCTAAGAACTGATCCGTTGAACTCAGTTCTAGGGGAATCTGACACCCTCTTCTGACCTCTGTGGCATTGCACGACACGAGTGCCCAAAACCTACATGCAAGCAGTACATTCATACACATAAAAAATAAATAAAATTAAAAAGTCTATTAACATTTTTTTCAACACAATTAACATTGGCCTCACAGGTGCTGGCAAGGGACAGCATCCCTCTCATACAGATATTTTTGTTAAAAAAACAGTGATCCAGGCTGAAGGCCCGAATGTACATGACTTGAATAGGGCTCCATTCCTTTTCAAAGACAGTCCCTGGGATCCGACACAAGACTGGTAGGTTTGTTTACAGTGAAGATGTCCAACCTGCCTGGATCCCTGTGATCCAGATTTATCTTATTGATTGCGATCCTCTCAGGTACCCCTCAGGGACCACCTGCTGATATAATTTTGGTTCCTAGCAACTCTTTGAATAGCTTCAAAACTCACCAGAATCCTACCTAAGACAACATGGACATATGACTCTTTCTCAGAGAGCCCACACCCATACTCTGGGTATGTCTTAACTCATTCATTCTTTTTTTTTTTTAATTAATTCATTTTTTTGCTTTGCTTTTCTTGCTTCTGTTTTTCACTGCAAAGCATGCCAATGAATTGGTTATCTTTTTCAAGTCATCGGTTTCCAAGGAAAGGCAGATATCTGGAACTAAGCTGGCATAATAATACAGTGGAGTTTTCATATTGTAATATTTTATTTTTTAGTAACTTTCCAAAGTTCTGTGAAGTTATCTCTTGAAGATGGGCTCATAGCATCTATTCCATAAACTGTATTATTAAACCAAATGTTTCTTTTGCTAATTCAAGGTCTAGCTCTTCCTGTAATTTCTTTAGTAATCTGTAGTGCTTGAGTGGACAGAGACCCCAAAGGATGGGAGGCACAGATAAAGCTTAAGTGGAGGATCCGAGACTCATGGTCCAAAGATGCAGATCCCGCTCAGTCCTGAGTTTTTATTCAGTACTAAAATGATGGGTGAGTTGAGTATTACAGGAAATACTGTGCTCCATCTCCACCCCAAGGGTGTGCTCCATCTCCACCCCAAGGGCCTCAGGGATCATCCTGCTCCGCACACTGACTTGGAGCCTGAGCATAGCTGCCTCCTTTTCCACTTGTGAGAAGAGAAACTGTGAGAGCAGGGAAGACCTTGACCCAGGAAGTTTCCAGAACTTGACGCAGATCCAGGGAGGGGTCAGGAGCATGAGGACAGGAGGTGCAGCGACGATCAACTGTCCTCTGGAGCCTCTCCTCAAGGGACCTTCCTTCTGCCCCTGAGAATCAGGTCCCCATGTCCGCAGTCCTCAAGGTGATGAGTCTGTCCCTCACTTTGCATGTGCTTTACAGTGAATATGTGTGGGGTGGCTTCCATTAATGATTCAGAGCAAAATTCTAGAAGAGAGAAAACCCAGACTGTCCCTACCTGTGTTCTTCCTCTTCATCTTCTTTTTTTCTTTTTTCTTTTTGTGTCTTTTTGAGACAAGTCTCCCGTTGTCCCCCTGTTCTGGAAATCTCTATGTAGACCGGCTGGCTTGGGTGAACTCACAGAGATCTGTCTGCTCTGCTCTCCTGCGTGCTGGGATTAAAGGTGGTGCCACCACCCCTGGCCTTTTTTTTTTTTCAAATGTAAAACAGGCAAGGGCTGGAGAGATGGCTCAGCGGTTAAGAGCACGGACTGCTCTGGCAAGAGGACCCAGGTTCGATTTCTAGCGACACATGGTGGCTAAGACCGTCTTTAACTCCTCCAGTTACAGGGGGAACCCACACCCTCTTCTGACCTCCATGGCATTGCATGACACGAGTGCACACAAACCTGCGGCGACAGTACATCAGACACACATAAAAATAAATAAAATAAAAACCAGCCACCACAGCTCTGATGATCACAGCTCCAAGCAGAACCAGGCCAGCCACGATTGCCAAGATGGGGACAGCTGGGCTGAGAGGCCCTCTGGGAAGGGAAAGGAAGAAGGGAAGGAATGGAGAAGGGAAGGTGAGGGCCTGCCAGCTCTCAGCCCTGACCCTGCCTCAGGTCTCAGGGCTTGCTTTCCCTGACAACAGGCTCTGTGTCCCACACCCCTCCAACCCCATTCAGGGTGAGGGGCTCAGGCAGCCCCTCTGCATGCACATGGCATGTGTATCTCTGCCCCTCTCCAGAAGGCACCACCACAGCTGCCACTTCTGGAAGTTTCCATCCCCTGCAGGCCTGGTCTCCACAGCTCCATGTCCTGGGTAGGCCTCCCTGTCCCTCTGCCAGGTCAGTGTGATCTCCGCAGGGTAGAAGCCCAGGGCCCAGCACTATCAGGGTGACGTCCCCTCAGTTTCGGGTGGAGGTCCATGTGTCTTGGAGGTACTAGGACGGAGTGGGATAATTCAGGATATCTTGTTCTTCTTCCTGGGGACTCGCAGTGCACATGCTGGGAATGACTTGCGAACCAGGGCTGGGGAGGGGTGCAAATTCCACACAGCAGCCTAGACACAGGCATTTGGCATAATCTACTCCAAAGTTCTTATTCAGGGGAAGCCAGCACCAGGAAGAGAAACTCCCTAGTTTCCTCACATGGAAAATGGCACTTCTGGTCCTGATTGTTGGGGCGGAAAGACAGCATCACTGGAGTCAGAACTTCAGAGACACTCGGTGTGGCCAGAGAACCCAGCCTGAGAGAGGCCATGCTCACAGATGGGCTGCAGATGGAAGGCGCTGTGGTCTGGTTATTCAGGATCTTCCCTCCTATCCTGAGAGACCTCTGAACTGTGTCCTAGAAAGGCTGAGCCCGGGCTGGAGAGATGGTCTGCGGTTAAGAGGCTACCGACTGACTCTGCCAGAGGCCCTGGGGTCTGATCCACAGCACCCCCACGTGGGGCTGAGAAACCATCTGATAACTTCGATCCAGGAGAACTCCAGTTCCAGGGGAATTGCTGACACCCTCTTTTGACCTTCCGCGGCATTGCACGACAGGGTGCACAGACCTACATGCAGCCAGTAACAGTCATACACATACAACAATAAATAATAAAAAAAAGAGGTAAGGCTGAGCCCTAGACAGTCACTCTCTGATCTGGATCAGGAAACCCATGAGCATCTTCCCCTCTGCTGTGAAGTAATCCACTTCAAAGTAAATCATTCCATTCTTGGAAGAAAGGGCCGTCAAGGAGTTCCCATGGAAGGAGGAGACACATCCAATCCTGTAGGCAGCTGAATAAAACATCAGAATCACAGAGCTTTCAGGAGCTGCAGAAGTCCCTGAAAACTGAGCACATTTCCCTGGGCTCCTCCCTCCCAGCTTCTATAAGGACTGAGAGACCAAGGAAAAGAACCAGCAGCTGCCGGCGGATCACTCTCATCCTGTCCAGACTGTCCTGCAAGTTTGTGCAGTGAGCTCCAGGTCCCCAGCTTCTGTGAGCTGTCACCATGTTGGGTGGTTCTGGTGAAGCAACTGTCTTCCAGTGATTTCTGCTCCTCACCCACACTCCTGTACAGCAACCCCAAATAAACCGATAGTGACCAACTTAGAACTCTGGAGGTATCCCTACTTGGTCTGCCTGTCAGTTTTCTATCTGGGGTCCATAGAGTTCACATCTCTCAGGAATAGTGTCACACAGGCCTGCACCAAGAGAGGGCCCAAGTCAGCTGACCCCATCTCCCTCCCTCCTCAGAGACCTGAGTTCTTGAGGCAAGATGGAGGATTTTCCCTGGCTCCCTCTACCTGCGCGCAGAGTCTCTCTTCCCGTTCTCTCAGGTGTCTGAGGAGCCACTCCACACACTCCCGCTCCAGGTAGGCCCTGACTTGATCTGTCACACCAGCTTGCTCCAATTTTCGCCTGGAGATCTGAGCCGCCACATCCGAGCGGTCCAGGAGCGCAGGTCTTCGATTCAGGGCGAGGTAATCTTTCCCATCGTAGGCATACTGCCAGTACCCGCGGAGGAGGCGCCCGTGGGTATCCACATCACAGCCATTCATCCTCTGGATGGTGTGAGAGCCTGGCCCCGTCCCCGCGGTCAGACCCGCCCACCTGGCCCCGCCCACCCCGGTTTAGACCTAATCTGAAACCAAAATTCTATCCTGGTGCCTTGGGCCTTGCAGCCTCCACCGAAACCTAGGACCTAGGGACCCAGGGCGATTTGGGCCGTCCATGGGAGGTGGGGGGTTGTGATCTCCAATCCTTGTCACTTGGGGTCACTCACCGTCCTCGCTCTGGTTGTAGTAGCGCGCGCAGGTTCCGCAGGTTCCACGGAAGTCTGTGCGTGTCCCTTGGCTTGATCTGTGCTCCTGCTCCCAGTACTCGGCCCCTCCTGCTCCATCCAGGCGGCACGGCTCCATCCTCGGGATTCTCGAGTCGCTATCGAAGCGCAACGAACTGCGTGTCGTCCACGTAGCCAACTTCGATGAAACGGGGTTCCCCGAGGCCGGGCCGGGACACGGAGGTTTGAAATACCGCAATGAGTGCGATCCTGGGGGGAGGCGTGGTGAGACCCGGGACTGGGACGCCGCCTGGAGCGGAGCGGGCGCGGGGCTCAGGTGGGGAAGGAGCCGGGCAGGGCCGCGCGGCTGGGCCGTTTCCCTCAGACCCCGCACTCACCCGCGCGGGTCTGGGTCAGAGCCAGGGCCGCAGAGAGCAACAGGAGTAAGGTACACGGTGCCATAGCCGCCGTCCTGGAGACAGGAGTAACGGTCTGAGTTCCGGGGTGAGGGGGATCTGTGTGGCTTTATAACTGGCCACGGCGGCGACGCTGATTGGCTTCCGTAGGAACCCTACACCCAATGTGAGTGAGAACTGCGACCGCGTCATCAGTGTCCAGAGTGCAGAACTCCCAGGGGTTCTGAGGCTGGGAAGTGAAAATGCGCAGATGGCTTCAGGGCTGGGACTCACCCTTTTGCCGTCTTTCTTTCAGGCGTGCTGGAGTTGAGCGGTTCCCGACTGGGCTTTAACCGGACCCATCGCTTCTGGCACTTACCATCGTATCTAGACATCTAAGTTTTTTTTTTTTTCCCAAGCTATTTTTTGTGTATGAGTGGTTTGCCTGCATGTAAGTACTATCTTGCATGTAAACCCCTCCGCGGCCAAAAGAGGCGGTGGTCTCCAGGAACTGGAGTTTATGGGACGGGTGTTAGCTGCTATTTGGGTGTTTGGAACTGAACCCGGGTTGTCTGGAAGAGTCATCCCTCCAGCCCCTTAATGGCAATTAGGTCTCCAGGATTTATGGAGCCCCCAGAAAACCTACAGTGAAGAGAAGTTTGAGCCAGGTTGATTCTGTCTGGCCGCGGGATGGTATCTGAAGGGATAAAATCCACCACTAAGGAAGACCTACAAGAGGAAGGAGGGGACCCGCGACCCCACCCGGGCGGCCTCCGAGTGATCAGGACGCACCTCCCACCATCTCGCAGGGTGCTTCCCTCCTCTAGGATCCCAGAAGTCTCCTAGAGTCGGCTAGGTGGCTCTGCAGGAAAGCAGTCCTGACGACCTCCAATCCGTGGCCCGCGCGCCTGCGTGGATGCATACGTCCTGCACAATAATATATTTTGAAAATGTCTCGGGGCTGGAGAGGATGCCTAGCGGTTAAGAGCGCCGACCGCTCTTGCAGAGGACACGGGTTCGATCCCCACACCCACAGGGCGGCCGAGAGCCGTCTGAAAATCCAGTTCCAGGAGAAACCCAGTTCCAGGGGAATCCGGACCTCTTCTGAACTCCGCGGCATTGCACGACACGGGTGCACAGACCTGCAATTGCCAGCAGTAACTTGATATACATACCGAAATAAAAAATAAAAAAAAAATTTAAAAAAAAAAAAAAAAGAAAAAAAAATTCTCTCTCCCGCCGGGTCTCTGCCCTGTGGACTCTGCCCGGGGCGGCCGGGTCTATGCTGCCATCAGGAACGTGTCTACACCTGAGATGCTGCAGTCCCTTTAAGGCACAGGTCTGTGGTTCTGTTTCCGGAGGCAGAGGACCGCCAGAGCACAATCTTCACCAGTATTTGTTATCATTGGTTTTCTTGATCCCTAGCCATTTTTTTACCCCACCCCCCCCATTGATTGGAGTAAGATGATATCTTAAAGTGGTTTTTTTGATTTTGCATTTCCTTAATGATTAGTGGATGTTGAACACTTCTTAAGGTGCGTCCTCAGCCATCTCTAAATTCCTCACTTGTGAAGTCGCGGTGCGCTCTTTGCTCCATTTATGGAGCGGGTTCATTTGTTTTTTTCTTTCTTTGTTTTTGTCCAAGCAGTTGAGAGTGAATGCATATTGGAAACAACAACACAGCAACAACAACAACAACACAGAAAGGACTGCATCAAAGAACTGAACGAACAGTGAACTTCTGCTCAAAAAAAACAGTCAACTTCCACATGGAGAATATTGAGAAAGACTGAGAAAAGAGATGAAAAGCATGTTTGGCAGAATGCATGACTCTGATGTTGTGGGGGAATAAGATGGGGGACACGGTTCTAGATTTGCGATTAAAAAATATGTAAATACAAAAATAAACTCACTAAAGCCTGCCCCCAGTGACATACTTCCTCCAGCATTGCACACACCTTCTAAGACTCCCAATACAGTGCAACCAACTGGGGACAAAATGTCTGAATACTTAAAGCCCTATAGGGTCACTCTCACTCAAACCACCACAGGAAGGCTTGAACAGGAGAAAAAAGAAATCCAAGGTTCAGTAGGCCTAGCCGTAAAAGTAAACAGGGAACATAGTGACATTGGTTTTCAGCAATAATATGTCTAGCAATTTCTGTGTTTACATTCTTAAACAATCAAGGGCAGAGTTTTAGCCAAACTCTGCAGGCTCTACCAAGTGCAAGCATTAAAGCACAATCATACTAAGTTGGCCTACTAAAGCTGTGCCAACTCTTCAGGGTTCTTTCAAGTCATTGGCATTCATACAGCAGGAAAATTCACGATGCCATACCATGGGCATGCCAGGCAAGATGTTCCTGTTGGTGCAAGAGTGGCGAAAGTAGTATATGTACAACTGACAAATTCCATCTAAATTGAAGGCCTGCTCCTTGGGAAGGAACACACATCTGGTACTGTAAGCCAGGTTGACCCCTAGTGGAAGGTGACATTATAGGCTCCAATAAAATAGCCATTGTCATCCTTTTATAAAGGGTTGTAATGCCCCTACTAAAATAACTTCCAAGCATTTGTATTTGCACCCATAGGTTATAGGTTATGACAGCTGTCAGTGTCCATTTAGATATTCCTGCTTCTTCCTTTCCATGTGCGTTGTTTTTTTTTTTAACCTTCAATTTTTTTTTGAGACAGGGTCCCCTGTAGCCCCCAGCTGTCGCTGGGGAAATTACTCTGTAGACCAGAAAGCTGGCCTTGAACGCACAAGATTCGCCTGCCTCTGCCTCCCAGTGCTAGGATAAAGGCATGCACCACCATGGCCTGGCCTCATTTGATTTTTTATAGTAAGAGGAATACCACTGAGATGGGCTAATGCCCTGGCCCACGGGGTCTTCAACAGGGACCCGAGGGGAGAGTAACCTGAACGAGAGACAAACCAGACACAAAAAAGGAGAACTGTATTAGTCCAGGGTTCGCTAAGAAACAGAAGTCAACAGAGAATATATAGAACATATACAATTTAAATGGATTTGCTCATGTGGACGGAGCTCAACAGTAGCGCCGAACTGATGAGGCCGGGAATCCAGGGAACTGCTCAGTCGCAAGGCTGGAATGTCTCAGGAGTCCCAGTCTAGTGCTGAAGCCCCGAATGGATTCCGGGAGATCTGCCAGTCTCAGTACACACCGGGATCCGAAAGGTTGATCATAGCAGAACAAGACAAACTCACCAGAATGAGAGAGAGGCAAGCCGCGGAAGAAGGAAAAAAAGGGGGCCAGCTCCCGCTGCCGGGGCCTTAAATACTGCCTGCCAACAGAAGGGGTTTAACACCCATATTTGGGTGGGCAATCCGGGTTGAGGTGGTCCAATCAAAGACCCTTGTCTCTTATTTGTTCCTCAGTACAGTCAAGTTGGGACACACACGATTTAACCATGTCAGTCCACCTTGTCAACTTGACACCCAATAAATAGCCTCTGCTTAAATGAAAATTGCAAACGATGGCAGGGTCATAATTCCACCTAACATGTTATAAGTATCTCATGGGCAATAGCAAAGCATTATATCTTAGAGTAGGTGGTAATGTCCTTGAGAAGAATTTAGTCCTTCAGTATCTAATAACTAAATATGACAACACTTAACACATATCTCAGTTGCACATTCAAAGGGGAACACAAGTTTCCACTTAATATACATACATATATATATATATATATATATAGATATATAAGATAGACATATCATATAATAAGCCGCCACATTCTTAACCGAATAGGACGAAAGTTAATATCTATTATGATCCACTTTTCTGCAACTGGTCCTGTGGTTTCAGCTGATATTTATGACTAACCTTCTTCTACTACCCATTCTGTATTTCCTCCGCCCTCAGCAAGCCACCTCTGAGGGTCTTGGCTCTTTCCCTGGAGGAGTGACCCATACCTTCAGCCCTGAAGGATCTGGGCCATTTATTGTCCTGCTGTCTGGTTTGGGTTGTTGGAGTTCCCATTGACCTTAATCAAAAGAAATTGGTATCGACGAAGGTGCCCTACAGCATTTCTTGCCTTCCAGACATAATCTTTCTTGCACCCATTGTGGAGAAAAAGTCCAATTTCCCCCATGGTAGTCTCTGGTCCAATCACTCCTCCTAACTACTGTGATTCCTTCCTTAGCCCTGTTGGCTTAAAGCAGTAAAGCCCGAAGTGGCCATGGGGAAGTCTTATTTTCCAGTTCAATGGAATGTTGGCTGTATCTCCTGGCAAAAGCACTCCCCACATTGGAGCCAAAATGTCTAGACCAGCAGAACGCAAAGTCGTGGGTACAGGAAGCAAAAAAGTCTACTGGGTCACGAGGGGTGGATAAATGAGTTGAATCTTTCCCACTTCCACCCCTTGGGTTCCTGGACACATGAATTCTGGCTAATAGGAGAAACAGTATCATATATTGGACACTGATTCAAAGCATAGACTGCTTGCTGGAGAACCTTGCCCCAGCCCTCCAGGTAGTGCTAACTAATTGGTGCTGTAACTGTGTCTTCAAGAGGCCATTCATCGTTCTATCAAGCCAGCTGCTTCTGGGTGGTGGGAACATGGTAAGACCAGTGGAGACCATGACCATGGGCCCACAGTCGCAATTCTTTGACTGTGAAGTGAGTTCCTTGATCAGAAGCAGTGCTGTGAGGAATACCATGACGGTGGTTAAGGCATTCCGTAAGTCCCTGGATGGTAGTTTGGGCAGAAGCATTAAGTGCAGAAAAGGCAAATCCATAACAAGAATAAGTATCTATTCCTGTAAGAACTAAACGCTGTCCCCTCCATGAGTGGTCCAATGTAGTCAACCTGCCACCAGGTTGCGGCTGGTCACCCCGGGAATAGCACATATCGGGGGCTCAATTTTGGTCTCTGCTGTTGGCAAATCTGGCACTCTGCAGCTGTAGCCAGATCAGCCTGAGTGAGTGGGAGTCCATGCTGTTGAGCACATGCATAACCTCCATCTCTGCCACATGACCACTTTGTTCATGGGCCCATTGAGCAACAACAAGGATAGCTGGAGAAAGAAGCTGACAATCCACAGAACGAGCCATCCGATCTACTTGATTATTAAATATCCTCTGCTGAGATCACCTTTTGGTGAGCATTGACATGAGACACAAGTATCTTCACATACTTTGACCATTCAGAGAGCTCTATCCATATGCTCCTTCCCCAAATGTCTTTCTCACCAAGTTTCCAGTCATGCTCCTTCCAAGTCCCTGACCATCAAGCCAAACCATTGGCTACAGCCCATGTATCAGTATATAATCGAACATTTGGCCATTTCTCCTTCCAAGAAAAATGCATCACCATGTGCACTGCCTGAAGGTTCTGCCCACTGTGAAGACTTTCCTCACCAGTGTCCTTTAGGGTCGTTTCAGAAATAGGCTGTAAAGCTGCAGCTGTCCACTCGTGTGGTGCCTGCATAGCGTGCAGAAACATCAGTAAACCAGGCCCTAGTCTTCTCTTTTTCCTCAGTCAACCGATAATAGGGCAAACCCCATGAAGCCCATAGGTGCATGCTTAAGCCCAGGAGGCATTGTACAGGAGTGGGAACCATAGGCATTTTGGGCAACTTCTTCATGTAGCTTGCCTGTGCCCTCAGGGCCTGCCCGGGCCATGTCCCATATGTACCACTTCCATTTGACAATGAACTGTTTCTGTGCACGTCCTACTTTATGGCTGGTGGGTCAGATAACACCAAGATCATGATGGGCAGCTCAAGTCGCATGGTGATTTGGTGGCCCATTTTCAAATGTTCAGTTTCCCCTAAGGCCCAATAGCAGGCTAAAAGCTGTTCTCTCAGGAGAATAGTTGTTTTGCAGATGAAGGTAGAGCCTTGCTCCAAATCCCAAGGGCCTCCGCGTGATTCCCCTATGGAGCCTGCCACAGACTCCAAACAACATCTATATCTTCCACTGATACCTCAAGCACCATTGGTTCTGCTGGATCTATGGCCCTAGGGGCAGGAGCAGCCTGCACAACAGCCTGGACTTGTGAAGAGCCTTTTCCTGTGCCAAGCCCCACTCAAAGTTTACTGCCTTACGAGTCACCTGATATATGGTTCGTAGTAACACACCCAGATGAGGAAAGTGCTGCCTCCAGAATCCAAAAATACCCACCAGACGTTGTGCTTCATTCTTGGTGGAGGGAGGGGCCAGGTGCAGCAACTTATTCTTTACATTAGAAGGAATGTCTCTGCATGTTCCACCCCACTGAAACTCCTAGAAACTTCACTGAGGTAGATGGCCCTTGAATTTTAGTTGGATTTATTCCCATCCTCTCATGCGCATATGCTGTACCAACAAGTCTAGGCTAGCTGCGACCTCCTGTTCACTGGGTCCAATCAACAGAACATCATCAATATAGTGGACCAGTGGTGGAGATTGTGTGGAAAGAGCAGGCGATCAAGAAAAAAAAAAAAAAAAAAAATTTTTCCCTTCTAACTAAGTATGGCACAACGCTGGAGAGTTAACAAACCCCTGAGGTAAGACAGTAAAGGTTACTGTTGGCCTTGCCAGCTAAAATCAAATTGCTTCTGGTGGTCATTATGAACTGGTATTGAGAAGAAATCATTGGCCAGATCAATAGTTATACCAGGTACCAGGAGACAATAGTTATCTGCTCGAGTAAGGACACCACATCTGGTACAGCGGTTGCAATTGGTGTCACTACTTGTTTGAGTTTTCGATAGTCAACGGTCATTCTCCATGATCCATCTCTTTTGCACAGGCCAAATGGAGAGTTAAATGGAGATGTGGTAGGAAGCACCACCCCTGGCAAATCTTCAAATCCTTGATAGTGGCATTAATCTCCCAATCCCTCCCAGGGATAAACGATACTGTTTTTGGGTTCACTATTTTCCCCCTGGTAGAGCAACACCAATGGTTTCCATTTTGGGCCTTTCAACCATAATAGCCCTCACTCACAGATCAGGGAACCAATGTGGGGGATTCTGCCAATTTCTAATTATATCTATCCTAATTATACTTTCTGGGACTGGGGAAATAAATACGGGATGCGTTCTGGGACCCCCTGGGCCCACCGTGAGTCGGACTTCAGCCAAAAATCCATTTATCACCTGACCTCAATAGGCCCCTACTTTAACCGGAGGGCCACAATGCTTTTTAGGGTCTCCTGGGATCAGTGTCAACTCAGACCAGTATCCAATTAAGCCCTCGAAAAGTCTGATTAGTTCCTTTTCCCCAGTGTACATTTACCCTAGTAAAAGGCTCGGTCCCTGGGAAGGACAGGAGAGGCAAACAGCAGAACTCCTTGGTATTGTGACAATGTCCTTCCTCATTGGAACCTGGGCACCCCTTCATTCAAGGGGTTCTGGGTATGTGAACTGTCTCAAGTCTGGAAACCGGTCACCTGGGCGGGATGCACTCATAAAAGAAAATGTTGACTTCCTGTCCTTTGTTCTAGAGCTTTTCTGCTATACAGATCAAATAAAAACTAGGTAGGCTTCTTATGTATTTGGTTCCTGGGAACACCATGAGTAATTAGCCAGTTTCAAAGATCATTTCGGGTCATGCCATTATCGGTATTGTTTTGCCTTTGCCACCCATTATGGTAATTACTGTAACTACGCTCATCTGGCCTTTGGATATTCAGTGCTGCCACCTGACTGCTACCCTGAGGTCCGTTTAGACCTACTACGGGTACATTTAATTTATGCAAACGAGCCACACTTCTCTAACTGTAAGATCAGGCATAAGATATAGAGTAAAAACAAAGCTCTTCAAATTTCTGGTGTCTCTCTCAGTATTTTCCATCTTATAAATTCAGTGAGTGCCATGTCCATCTGTCCTCATATTGTGGAGAATGTGTTTTTACACTTCGAATCCACTCGAGCATGCCATCTGCCTGACCCTCACAATCCCTTCATCAATCCTAAGCCAAGGAATATCAGGCATCTCTAAATCACTGTTAGTAGACCATGTTTTAATAAATACTTCAGTCAACCATTCAAATAAATTTTAACAACACCGTTTTTTAACTGCTCGAGCTTCCATGTTAAACCTAGAATCTCTACTAGTGGGCTCATATCGATAAACTCAGTATGATCCAATTTTAAATTCCTTCCACACCATTATCCCACACCCTTAAAAACCATTCCCACACATATTCCTTAGTCTTCTGCCAGAATGAATCAGAAAAATCATTAATTTCTTTAGTAGTATATCGCACTCCTCATGGACAAACTTTCTATCTCACCTTGAGGGGCTTGCTTAGACTTCAATCTGGTTATAGGTCTTGAGGCAACAATTGTTGGGCCTGGAGGGACATCAGCTCCCACTGGGAGGGGGGATTAATTGCCTCAGGCAAGGGTGGGAGGGGATCTGCAGGGGGTGGATTCTCTGCTGAGGTGGGGAGGTTAATTCCTCAAATAAAGAAAATCCACCTCAGAATCCAGGGGTTCAAAATCCTCATCATCATAGTTCTTCCACACGACATCTCCAGCCCAAGTTTCAGGGTTCCACCCTTTCCCCAACCATGCTCTCACTTTAACTGCTGAGACTTTTCGGGGCTGGGAATTAAATTTGCGTTGTAAAGCAGCCAACCGTATAATAAGGGCTGCAGCTTGTTTTTCTGCCACTTTAGCTCTTTGGTTCCTGGAGAGAAGATTCTCTTCCAGGGCACACTTGGAATCTTTTAAATTGTTGTTTCGAATCCGGAGCTTGTCATTTTTATCACCGAGCTCCATATTGTCGTCTAACAGTTTATCCAGACATGCGAGGAGCAACAAGGCAACAGCATTATTTTCCTGATTTTTCTGCAATTTATCGAACGTTTTATATATAGAGTCGCTAAATTCCTTTCTTCTCACAAGAGGTGAGTTAGGTTAGTCAAATTGATCTATCTTCATAATTAATCAAATAGTCTGCATCAAGGATTATCAGTCCTCTTCATGCCACCAGGAGAACCTTCATAACTCTAGGCTTCATTGGGATTTGGAGAGCTGGCTCCAGAGGCTACCAAGCCCACTAAAGATTCATCTTTCAATTCTGTTTCTCCAAAACCACTCCTGGTACCAAATGGTATTAGTCAGGTGTCTCTAAAGAAACAGAAACAACAGGATGAAAATATATATATAGCTATAATCAATTTATTGATTTGCTCACGTGACGGAGCTCAACAGTAGCGCTGAACTTGAGAGGCCGGGAATCCAGGGACTGCTCAGTCCGCAAGGCTGGATGTCTCAGGAGTCCCGGTCCTAGTGCTGAAGCCCGAATGGATTCCAGGAGTTCTGCCAGTCTCAGTACACAAAAAACGCTGGGATCCGAAAGGTTGATCTCAGCAGCAAGACAAACTCACCAGATGAGGGAGGCAAGCTGCAGGAAGAAGGAAAAAGGGGCCCGCTCCCGCTGCCGTGGCCTAAATACTGCCTGCCGGCAGAAGGTAACACCCACATTTGGAGTGTACATCCGGGTTGAGGTGGTCCAATCAGAAGACCCTTTTCTCTTATTTGTTCCTTAGTCCAGTCAATTGACACCCAGGGGATTAACCATGACAGAGACCAAGTCTATATTCTGATCAAGGTCTCAAAATTTATTTTTTGTAAGGCAGATTATATAGAAGCAGGAGGAGGAAACAGCCCCAGCTGGCATAGTTTGAGGCCGTTAGGTTGCTAGGAAACCCAACTGCCCATTGTTCTCTGGGAAGGTTATGGGTGGGTGAACCCCCAAGAANTCCTGGAATCCCGGACTTAGGTGGGCTATGACCTTACAAGTACCATACCTCCACTGGGAGGCTGTCAGCAGAGTGGAGAGACCTGCTCAGACACACTGAAGCTTGCACTATGCCTTGAAGCAAAACTTGGACAAACACAGACACTTTCCTCACGTAGCAGTCACTTCTTAAAGGCAGATGAACAAGGTCCTGTGCTTATATTACCAAGCAGAACATGGGACTAGGGATGTAGCTCAGTGAGCAAGTGCATGACCAGTGTATGTGAATCCATGAACTCCTCGCCAGCACTTCAGCTAGTGAAGTCAGTCGGGTAAATGCAAGGCTTTGCCTCACTGACTCGGGGAACTCTAGTTCCTTGTTCTCATCTAGAAACACCAACCTGCCCTGTGTGCTCGTTAGACCCAGTACCCAGTACTCTTCTAGCTTTGTGTTACCAAGTGATGCCTTTTCTTCCTAAATGGTCACTTTCATGAGGGGTAAGGAGCAAATCTTTGTTCTCTCAGAGCCCCCCGGTGCCGGACAGCCTTCCTGGGATTTAGCAACCATTCCACAAATATTTGCAGTTGTTGTACATCTGTTAACCTCCCTCAGGACAGGAACATACCATTATCTGTATATTCATATTTAATACTATCTATCTTCTAGTCCTCTGGCTGGGTTGCGGGAGCCTATTTTTGTTTGTTTGTTCTTTTTTTAATTTTTTGTTATTTTTTATGTGTAATAGTATACTGTCTGCATGTAGGTTGGTGCACCCGTGTCCTGCAATCCCACAGAGGTCAGATGAGGGCGTTGGATTCCCCTGGAACTGGAGTTAAAGATGGTTCTTAGCCACCATGTGGGTGCTGGGAATTGCACCTCGGTCCTCTGCAAGAGCAGTCGGCACTCTTAACCGCTAGGCCACCTCTCCAGCCCCTGTTTGTTTTTTCTCAATAGCTGCTTTATGCACAAAGAAAGCAATGCTGAGCACTTCAACCTCAGAGCTGTGGTGGTTGGGATCCAAATGGAGCCTCATTTCATGGAAAAGGTGGATATGCAAGCCAGGACACCTCCTCCATGAAGCCCTGTCTGACCCGAAATGAGAGGCCACCCAACTCTACGCCAAGTCAGGACAGTGCTTCTTCTTGCTGTTTGTTCTCCTAAAAAGAAACAAATGAGCCAGGCCTGCTCCTTAAGGGGCAAAGACAGGTGGGGCTCTGTGCAATTGAGCTTAGCCTAATCCACATAGCAAGTTCCAGGCCAGCCATTGCTGCATAGCGAGACCCTGTCTCAAAAAACAAATGAAAACCACACCAACAAACAAACAAAACAGATAAATTCTGGAAAGACCTGGGGTCTTAGCTACTCGGAGTGTGATTAATGGGCCAGCAGTGTCCACTTCCTCTGGGGCATGATGGGAGTGAGACTTTAGGGGCCAAGGCCAGTCTGTTTAACAGGACCTGCCTCAGCAAACAGAAGCCCAGCTTGGGACCATCTTTCTTAAAGTGTCTCCCAAACACTCAGTGCTCTGTTTATTTCTTTATTTCGATTCTACATGTCACAAGTTGACTACATCTAAAGCCATTTCTATTATATCATGAGAAGAAGAGAGAACATGTCAGGACATCTAATAGGCCTCAATGTTTTTCCAACACAGATCTAAACCTTCCTTGGAGTTACACCTGCAACCCCGGCACTTGGGAACTGGAGCAGGAATAGTAGGACCTCAAGGTCATCCTTGGCAGCACAGCCAGTTTGAGATCAGCCTGAGCTGCAAAAGCCCTGTGTCAAACAGATCAAACCAGTCTTTCAGATCTAAAGAGCCCTTGGAACCAGGCCTCCAGCGTTACTGGTCCCAGAGGCTGCAGAGAACAATGGCCGGCTCACTCCTGCCACATGGCCCCACATGGAACCACTACAGCCGGGGAACCTGAGAGCTGCACCTTTCACCTCAGCCCAGCCATGCCAGCAAGTCACTCCACACATGTCCTTTCATCTCTTACTTCCTGTTATCTAATCTCCACGCTTGCACATATGTCCCATGACAGTTTGGTTTCTGTACTGCTCGGTGAGGACTGTTGTTTGTCTTTCTCTATCCAGCCTACTATGAGACATTCTTTGCTGTGGACTAGCCACGCCTCATCCTCTCATCTTCCTCCTATGTCTTCCTTCCTTCTCTCATCTTTATGCCTCCTCCTTTAATTCTTTAATTTGCCAACAGTGTCTAAATCTGTGGACACTAACAGTATCCCAGGGTTCCCCTCCTAGCCACTGTGCCCATCTCAATTATTTTTCTATTCAAAAGCCATCTAATATTTGCTTCCTATCAATACACACCCCACTTCCCTCCCACTCCTTATCCTATGAACTGAAACTGAGACACTCCACTCTATCCTTGGTTACTCATTCTCCAACAGTTAGTGAAGTCAAAGGGGTTATAATTGGCTGGTCCACAGGTGCTTAGTGGACAGGTCACAGCTGTGTTTGGTCTCCCCAGTAGTGCCCTGCTCAGGAAATACTGTAGGACCTACAGCAGGCACCCAGACCTTCTGGTCTAAGGGGGGGGGGGGACAAGACCACACCCAGCTGCAGAGTGAAAGGGACAAGACCACACCCAGCTGCAGAGTCAAAGGGACAAGACCACACCCAGCTGCAGAGTGAAAGGGACAAGACCACACCCAGCTGCAGAGTCAAAGAGACAAGACCACACCCAGCTGCAGAGTGAAAGGGGACAAGACCACACCCAGCTGCAGAGTCAAAGGGACAAGACCACACCCAGCTGCAGAGTCAAAGGGACAAGACCACACCCAGCTGCAGAGTCAAAGGGACAAGACCAACCCCAGTGCAGAGTCAAAGGGACAAGACCACACCCAGCTGCAGATCAAAGGACAAGACCACACCCAGGCAGAGTCAAAGGGACAGACCACACCAGCTGCAGAGTCAAGAGGGGACAAGACCACACCAGCTGCAGAGTCAAAGGGACAAGACCACACCCAGCTGCAGAGTCAAAGGGGACAAGACCACACCCAGCTGCAGAGTCAAAGGGACAAGACCACACCCAGCTGCAGAGTCAAAGGGACAAGACCACACCCAGCTGCAGAGTCAAAGGGACAAGACCACACCCAGCTGCAGAGTCAAAGGGACAAGACCACACCCAGCTGCAGAGTCAAAGGGGACAAGACCACACCCAGCTGCAGAGTCAAAGGGGACAAGACCACACCCAGCTGCAGAGTCAAAGGGACAAGACCACACCCAGCTGCAGAGTCAAAGGGACAAGACCACACCCAGCTGCAGAGTCAAAGGGACAAGACCACACCCAGCTGCAGAGTCAAAGGGGACAAGACCACACCCAGCTCCAGCCTCTGCCCTGGCATCCGGAAGCACAGCACCTAGTTGAGGTATGTGTTACAGCTTTGCTCTGAAACAAATGCTGAGAAGCTGCTTGTGCTAAAGCTCATTTTCACTTGGTACTAACGGGATAATCAGAAGAATTGGATAAAAGCTGGCCTCCGAGGGCAGCCAAACTGAGGAAGTCTCCTCTTCCGCCTTTATCATTGCTTGTCTCTTTAGTTGGCATACTAGGATTGGAGGCTGAGTGAAAAGCTGGTGGGGCTGCTAGAGCCCTAGCTCTCATGTATTAAAATCAGAACTATCAAAAAAAAAAGGGGGGGGGGTATGTGTGTGTAGGTACACCTACTGTGTGCAATGCCTGTGGAGGACATAAGAGGGCATCAGATCCTCTGGATGGTTAGGATGGTTGTTAGCCACCATGTAGGTCTTGGGACCAAACCTGGGCCCTTTGCAAGAGCAACCAGTGCTCTTAACCACTGAGCCATCTCTCCAACCCAAATACATCTTTTCTAAAAGTACCTATTGGGGGCTGTTGGTCCAGGCTACACTTCTGTACCGGTGTTGGCAAGACAGCCCTGAGGGTCTTAGCTCCAGATTCATCCACCCAGCCCTGCACCCCTTTTCCAGAGAGCCAGCCGTTTGCTCTGCCACACACCACCATTCAGGGCCCCTCCATCTAGGCCATGGGACTGTAGCTCCCTATCAGCCTGGCCCTGGCACTGTGTCGGAGAAGAGGGTAGTGGCACACCCCAGTTGAGAACCAAGGACTGAAAGGAGAAGGAGGAAGTGGAGAAGGTGGGCTGGAAAAGATGAAAGAAAGAAGTGGTGAAGGAGAACTGCTGAATGTAATACCAAGTGAGATGCAAGAGGAACACCACATAATGAAGGCTGAATTCGGAGTCCTTTATTACTAGCCAGCAGTCAGACCAGAAGAACTCTTGACCCCGAGGAGAAGCAGGGTAGAGTTTATAAAGCTTAAAACCACAGTTACTGGGGCTGGAGAGATGGCCTAGCGGTTAAGAGCGCCGACTGCTCTTGCAGAGGACCCGGGTGGCTGAGAACCATCTTTAACTCCAGTTCCAGGGGAATCCAACACCCTCTTCTGACCTCCGCGGCATTGCATGACACAGGTGCACAAACCTACATGCAAACAGTACATTCATACACATATAAAATAAATAAAATTTTATGGCGCACGCCTTTAATCCTAGCACTTGGGAGGCAGAGGCAGGCGGATCTTTGTGAGTTCAAGGCCAGCCTGGTCTACAGAGTGAGTTGCCAGGACAGCTGGGGTACAGGGAGACCCTGTACCTAAAAAACAAATAAATAAATAATAAATAAATAAATAAATAAATAAATAGATTAAATAATAAATTTTAAAAAAACACCAGTTACATCATGCCAGGGGCAGAGCCAATAACCAAAATTACATCAGAGCACCATAGTTACCACAGAGAAGGGGCAGGTCAGTTAACAAAGAGGTTGCAGGCATCAGGAGCCACTTGTCGGGGCTGGTGTGAGCCGGAGGCTGCATGCATTGGGAGTTTCTTTCATTTTTTGGAGTCAGACAGTGAACACTGGGAATCATGAGCAACTACAGCGTGTCCTTGGCTGGCCCAGCTCCTTGGGGTTTCCAGCTACACAGTGGCAAGGATTTCAACATGCCTCTAACAATCTCTAGTCTAAAATATGGTGGCAAGGTGTTCCAGGCACATGTAAGAGGATATGATTGTGGGGCTGGAGAGATAGCTAACGGTTAAGAGTGCAGACTGCGCGTAGCCGTAAACTGTGTTGAGGCGCCGAGCCTGCTCTGCAGAGGACCGTGTTCCATCCCCAGCACCCACATGTGGCTGAAACCGTCGTAACGCCAATTCAGAGAACTCCAGTTCAGGGGAATCCGACGCCCTCTTCCTGACTGGGGCATTGCAACGACACGGGTGGCACAAACACTGCATGCAGACAGTAACATTCATACACATAGAAATAAATAAATAAATCATAAAAATAAATAAAATTTAATTAAAAAAAGAATAGGCAATGTGGTCTTCAAGCATTGGTGGTTAAGTACGCATGGAATGATTCATCTTTGAAGCCCAAGAAAAAAAAACAAGAAAAGGGACAGATAAAAAATTAAAAGAACTCTAAAGAACGTGAATCAAGGAAAAAAACAATAGTGTTCAAAAAGGAAGGGTACAAGAGAAAAAAAAAAAAAAAAAAAAAAAAAGAAAAAAAAGAAAAAAAAAGAGAAAAGGCAAGAACAAGATTAAGGGTTGTACAGATTCTGAATAAGACTCTGCATTAGGCGATACCTAGGAGAGAGCCAAAGGTTCATCATATTGAAATGTTGGATGGGGAAGGGAGATCGATGAAGGCGTGATTAATAATTTTTATTAGGGGGTGAGATTTTCGTAGGTTTGTCATTAGGGTTCTATAGTTGAATTACAACGATGATTTTTCATGTCATTAGTCGTAGTTAAACGCTAGGTAGAAATAATGATGAGATTTATGTTGTTTATATTTATTGTTCTGGGGATGTTAGTGGTGTGGTTATGTGGGGTTGGGGGGGGGTAGTGTTATGAAGAGCTTGGCAAAACCTGATAATTAGCGGGGGTGGGTGTTGAAAGGGTGTTGCGGTTTTGGTGGGGGTTAGGCTGGGTGTGGGGTGACAGAAGGGGGTTAGGTTATGAGGGGGAACCATTCTTGATGATACATAGTATATTGATGTTAGTGTTCGGGGGACAAGTGGTTAAAGGTATTTTTGGGTCATACACCTGCCGAAGCTCGTGCTTCATGACCGCCTTGCCTCATACGCATGTGGGCGCGCATCAAATTGATTTATGTTGTTGCTTATTTTGTAGGCCCTGGTAACACAGGATCGAGTTAAAAATATACTAAGAGGGAGGAATACGACTAGTGTGTTGGCGTGCAATTGATGCGAGGCGTGTGTGAGCGTGGGGGTGTTTGGAGACGTAAAGGTATGAGGGCGTGGTAATCGCGTGTGGTGCCGCGGGGGGCGGTAATAAGGATAACCGTTGTGATGAGGCTGAGGAAGTTGAGTTAGTGGCTGAAGATGGTTTAGGTGTGGCTGCAATATATGAAGAGGGGGGGTTGAGTGGCTATAGTGGTTTGTTGAACGTGTGTCACGTTTGTGTGCCGTACATTAGCTCATGTAATGTAAACTGCGAGGTGCTTGTACAGCGACATTGGGATGTGGACAAGAAAAGGGGGCGTTGAACAAAGGTAGTGGGAAGGAGCATAGGAAGTCAAGAGAAGGAGAAGATGAGAGAAGAAGGAAGTTTAGGCCTGGTTGTATTGGAATGTGAAGGTTTTGAGGCATAAATGTCTGAAATAGAGGAAATTGAAAGTGGAGATACAGATATCACGGTTCTCATACAGGATAGGTCGAGGGGAATTAGTTTGTGCTATTTATATGTGCTTATGTGTGTAATTCTAGTATATAATGAGTAAAAGGCTTGAAAAATACAATGGTAATTTAGATGGATGTAAACTAAAGGGATATAAAGTGGGGGGTGGGGGATTGGTTTGTGTGTCGCTAGAAAAAATGAAAATAGGTTGTGGTATAATCCCGTTGCGATGGAGAATCCTAGCAGTGTGATAATAAGGGCAGTAAGTTTTATGTATAGTGGTATTGTTATAATGGGTAAGTTTATAGGTGGAATAGAGATAGATAAGAGGAAGCCTGCAATTAGGCTGTCTAGGGCTAATCGTGAAATATGATTAATTAATTTAGGGTTGGTTTCGTTAATGGGTGAGATAGGAGGGAACCGTGGTTTTGATATTAGTACTAAGAAGATAAGTCGGGTGCTGTAAGCAGCTGAGAGGGATGTGGCAATTAGTGTAGTGAGAAGGGCTCAGGCGTTGGTATTTGACGGGTTTATGGATTCGATGATTAGGTCTTTTGAGGAAAAACCTGTGAGGAAGGGAATTTGGTGGGAAGCTAAGGTTTCAATAATTAGGCAAGAAGTGGAAAAAGGTATTGATTTAGCTAAACCTCCGATTTTACGGATATCTTGTTCGTTGTTTAGGCGATGAATAATTGAGCCAGAGCATAGAAAAAGTAGAGCTTTGAAGAAGGCATGGGTGCAAAGATGTAGGAAGGCAAGGTTAGGTTGATTAATACCTAGTGTTACTATTATTAGGCCTAGGTGGCTGGATGTGGAAAATGCTACATTTTTTTTGATGTCATTTTGGGTGAGAGC